>JARJCX010000265.1:0-179242 GCA_029282285.1 Mycena rebaudengoi
GGACTCGTAATCGGTCGCAAGGTCAAAGCATTCCTGTTGTGCTGGTGGACATAGCTTCGCCTCCAAGTGGTACTCTAAGTCTCTTCAACCTCTATGCCGCACTTTCACGGAAATCGGGACGAGAAACCATTCGGTTGTTGAGGGATTTCGACGATGATTTGTTCATGAAAAGTCATGATCCAGTATTGTTGGCAGAGGATGACAGATTGGAGGCACTGGACTTGCAGACACAGAGATGGTGGGAGACGATCCAGAATCATCACAGTACGGAAGTAGCAGAGGCTCAAGACGTGTAGAAATCAGTAGATTAGTCATACACGGGAATAAACGGAACTAGAAACGGGATCAAATCGGGTGCTACGAAAAGTGCTGCAATTATGACTCGGCAGAGACCTTATGAAGCAAGGTAACGTGATATTTTTAGCTCCTGCTGCCCGCAGACCGCCTGCCTGCGCTCCAGATCACATCGGAGGTATCAAAGCCATTCGGGCGCGGAGCTAATTCGTTCTTTGAAGCCTTGGATTTCAAGGCCCTCGTGCGTCAACGCCAAGAACACCAGACAAGACAAGTAGCCAAATGCGCCCGGATTAAAGACACAAAGCTGGACGACTCCCATACGGCTGCTGCGGAAACTACTCGACGTCAACTACTTCGAAAGTTTCATCAGCTTTTAAAGGAAGATCAAGCACGAGCCGTTGGAAGTGCTGTGGAGCGAGAGGTGCGTTGGAAGACAGCACCGAAGCCGCCCGCATCCAATGTCGCCGCTGCCGCCTCTGCCGTTGCGACCAAGGTCAGTTATGCTGCAGGTATAGTACGATGATGACTGATATCTATCTGCTTTAGGCCGCAACACGCCGTACGAAGCTGTTTATAGATTCCAAATTCGACGCTCGGCATTTGGTGCTGGTATCGAACGCTGGATTAACACACTTTCGCCCTCTGAAAATCGGTAGTTTTGGGATTATTTGGACGGAAGTAGGGCTCCGAGTCGGTCAAGGCAAGAATTAAACTGTATGGATTTTCCATTTTTGTTCTGACTTCCGGTCTCTGTAGTTGTTGCGCTCTACTGCAAAGGTGGCGGAAAGAACGGCAAACACGGCGCGGTCAACGAACACCACAACATCAGTGCCTTTTCACAGATCGGTGTTCAGGTCTTTGAAATGGCGCACGCCCGTCAGTTCTGCGCTATTCCTCAAGCAACCTCATTTTTGCATACCCACCAATTCCGCTTACTTCCACCTTTAACGTTCCTCAGCCTTCTCTCGGACACGCCCACCACCAATGCAGTGGGTCTAGAACTCAGTGTTGGTGATGCCCATGTATTCAAGGACCTTATGTCTGCAACTGAACGTTTCAACGGGGCCGTCAAACTGTCTCGGTCACGCAAAAAGGCGGCCGAGCTGGATCGTGAAGCCGAGGAGGACACGACACAAGGATTTTGATATTTGTATTACTCATTAGACTCATTAGACACGTCGCGCCAGCGGCGGACTTTTTTGGCGCTTTTTCAGCCGTTTCCTGGCAAAATTGGCCCTCCAGAGGTCTGTTTCGCAAATCCTGACAATTTTGAGCCAAATTTAGGCCTGTTTTACATTCCTGACATTTTTTCCAAAATCGGTCCTGACATTTTGTGAGAAAAAAAACAGGCCTTCACGCCTATAATCAGCGGTCCTAATAGCGTGTACAGCGGGATACTTCCTGGAAACCGGCGTTCATGAGTGGACCGTGCCGTGTAATACTTGGCAAAACGGAGGGTGCGGCATTAGCTTAGCCCAGTTGCTCCGCTAATTTTATTACAGCGAAAGAAAGTAGTAGCGTCTGATGACGAAGACGACGCAGATTCTGGGTCAGCCGGGTCACGAACAAAAGAGAAGGTATTTTTTCTTGAATAAATAAAATTGATATTCGCGTTTTAATGTAGTGGATTCTAGCCACACCACCGCGTTGATGCGTCGCAGCGCACATCATACACGCCGTGTCATCTCGCTAATGGCGGGCGGGCGCGATGTACAACACACGTGGTCGCGAAATGCGTGCGCCGGAACTCGCCCCATCGCCTCACTGCATGTCTCCAATCACGCCATGAGCTCATAGGCGCAGTGTGCGTCCGGTCTTCATCACACGCACACCCGCACGAAGCTGGCTACTAGTTCTCGTGCCATATCACACCCCACAGTAGCTTTGCGGGCCAATGAGGTGCGTGCTGATGTTGTTCTCCGCCCCCTTGCAGCTACTGACCCGGACTTTTTGATATAGAATCGGCGCAACTCTACCGAGGTCCAAGTCCAATATTGCAGCAGCACATATCCACCGGCATTCGAATTCGAGTCCCACCACTGTGTGCTGCTACATGCGTTGTTCACGAAGAGTTGCGCACACTTCGACATTGAAATTTTCGAAGTTGCTTCTAAACAGGCGGTAACTCAGTAACAGAGGTAAAATAAACTGGAAAAAATGTATCTAGATATTCTGGCCCCGTTGTGCCCAATGGGAAATAATCATCGCCTCTGAGATCCGCACTCTCTCACCCTTTGCCATCGGAGGATGGCCACAAGTACAAAACTTCTCACCCCTGCCGTTGCACTCGAGGCGTCGAAGGCACAAATTCTTCACGCACAGTGCACAGCGCTTCGAAGCTCTCGACGTAGTAGGCTCCGGTACATGAGCGCCAGGTAACAGCTGTTGGTGCTGAATGGCTCGTTGCGGAGGTGGAATCGCCAGTGGAATAGGTAATGGAGTGCGTGCGACATCCAGCATGTCGTGATCAAGGTGAAATTGATGATTCTATAGGCTCCCATTCCGTGAACTCGGAATCCTGACCCTCAGCTAGGTGCCCAGCCAGTGAATCAAATGATGTCAAACCTCCAGGTAATATGGAAATATTGGGTGAGGGTTGTCAAAACTTTTCTGAGAACTCACTTGTAGTGGACAGATCGAGTTCGCCATCGGGAACAGCATCGACGTGTATTGCTGGAGGGCCGTTTGCGCAATTATCATTTGAATTGAGGATGTCAACCAACTCTTGGCGAGCAGCATAGTTTGCGCCAGTGGCGAAGGTGGAGCATTCCGAGGACAACAGGAGAGTTTTCTTGTGGTGTGCCTCGAGCTGCTGGAGAATTTTGTAGCATTGGGAGCCTCCCCATCTCAAAATCCCTCTCTGATGCTTTTAATATGACCACGCTTCCCCGTCCGCACATCACAGGTGTGCCTCATCATCGTGATACTCCCGTCCATGCCTTGACCCGCCTTTCCACAAAACTCACCAGTCCATATCGGTATCTCCAGCTTCGCCAACGCGTCCTTACTGTGGTCGTACCGGTTCATACGCACCAGGAGTATATCACCTTTAAATCAATCATCAATCATCACGACTTCCGAAAGGGAACAAAGACGTACCCACCTCACGAGAGCTGGAAGAATATTGACTTCGAGAAGCTCACCCGGTGGTGGAATGCCCAAGTGAATTTCCAATCTCGCACAATTACCGACTCCAATCTGCGACTGTGGAAGCCACCTTCCACAGAGCTGGTCCTGCGAACAGTACAGTACGGGTTGAGCCCGTCACGGTCTTTTCTCATGAGGCAGTGAAGGGAGATTCCATTAGGGCCGGAGAGGTAGCCCTTGCGCGCAGTGTCGAGGAGGTGGACAACCATCTCCTTGGCTTCGTCAGAGAAGAAGGAGCCGTGGTTCTTCTTCGTAGAACACTGCATATCTGCGTAAGCATTGAAGAGCTTCTCGAGTCTCTGCAAAAGAACATCGCGCTTTGGGATGTAGCGGCAAATGCGTCGATTGAGAGCGTCGGCCTTCGCACGCCAACTGATTCCATGCAGCTCAAGGACAGCTTGAATCGCAAGCACATCAGACTTGTCACGAATTAAGATAGCTTCGCTGAAGTCGTGAGTGAAGGCTTTAAACGCAGAATGCTTTTTAGACAGGAGTCGGAGGAGTCGATCCCTGAAATGGAAAGCATCGTCAAGCACACGGGTTGGCATTTGTCTCCGATTCCTTGAGGAAATTGAAGGTCTCTTCGAGATTCTCCGCAAGACGGTCGGCCAGAATGTTCTACCAGGCTTGTGAACATCCAGTGGAAGATTTAATGTGCAATAGACTTACATCGGCATCGCCGTTCGAGTCAAGTAGGTCCGACTCAATTCCTTGCAATGTGTCTGGATCCTACACAATCATTTCAATAAAAAGAAATTGGTGACGGGATTGAGTGCTTACCGTCTCGAGTTCAAGCAAATGTCCATATCTATCTTCTTCAGGGTCTGATTCATCCTCGGAATCATCCTCTGAATCATCGAGAAGCATGTCTTCTGACCAGTGCTCAAACTCGAGTGGGTTTGGAGAGTGCGAACTGGAAGACTTGTAAGTAATAGTGAAATCGGGGTCGTCAAGCAATGGAGGAGGTGCTGGAACTGCGAAAGCACGCGAGAGGGCGGCTGTTGGAATTGGGGGAGTTTCACCGCGTGTATGAAGCTGTGACGTTGTAACAACAGCATGTGCACCATGGTTGAAGATCCATTCCATGGTCAGTCCATGTAGTGAATGGAGGGGACCTGGAACAAGGGCCTGGAAATCAATTAGTTCGAAGTCAAGAGACACAAATGACTTGACATACTTTAAAAATCCGGATGAGGGAGCGTGATTGATAAATATTTATCCTCTTCATGTGATTTTGAGCATCCACAACTGCGTCCAAAAAACCCCCCTGCTGAGCTACAGTTGAGCCCTCGGCGATCAACTGACAGCCCAGAACCAAAGTTACGAGTTGTCCATGAGTTTTGGCCTGACTTGGCTGGAGAGGAAGCCTTAGAGAATTGCGAGAAAGACGAGATAGGAGGATCTGCCACTGGCAGTCAATTGCGGAGAAAAGATACTCGTTCTGGGACGATGTCGTGGAACTAGACCAAGGGTAAGGCGAGAAAAGAGGAGTGGAGAACGACTTCTTGAGAATGACGCCGGCCAGCGCAGGCAGAGAAACTGAGGTATCTTCTAGTACTCCCTTCAGCTTCGCATATATCGATGTGGTGCAGCCGCAGACCTACCGTGACAGCAGTGCGCTTCTGGGCAAGATGTGAGTTTCCGCTCGGCGCAAAGTCAGGAAGCGCATGCGGCGCTTTTCGCACGCTGCGCTGTGCCGCACGAACCCGGGTTACGTGTCTTTCTTACGTACGAATATGAAGGAATATACTTAACTCGCATGTCTGTTTCTCTGCATTCTTGAGTGCCGAACGCAGGGTTTTCCTGTGCGTCAAATAGGCCGTGTTAGTATGCGTAATGTCCCTGCGCGTCGAAACCAGTGCAGCTGTGCCGAGTCCGTGGCAGACTCAGCAAGACACGCCGAATAAGAAATCCGGAGCGGGAGGACAACTCACTCGTACCTCGTGCACATTTGGAGCGTGGCCGCGCGGTATCAATAATATATGTCGACGCTAGTCTGAAAGAAAATCAACTGCAAAAATAAAAATAAAACACACAGCCAAGAAAAGCACCATGCGCGGCACAATTCAATTTTAAAAAAACATCCCGAGTTGTTTTCAGAGAAATTTTTACGGGGAGCGCAGGTTGGAAGAGAGAGAACCTGGAAAGATATGATAGAGAATGAAGCGGGACTTCCACTGAGTTACAGTATATATTTTGGGGCCACGTTAAACACTTGTTCCGACGCGTTCCAGTGCTCACTGGCAGAGGCTGCAACAGAGGCTCCAGAATACAAGTAGAAAGTTGCCTAGATTTCTCCTAGAGGGCCAGAGTCTGCAGAATAATGGTGATGTGGAAAGAAAATGACGCGTCGCCTCGCGTCCCGCAATGATGTGGAAGCACGTGAACTGATTTGCGAATATCTTGAAAGCCATTGGCTGATCGATAGGGCGTTAACTCCGAAAGAGACAGGTCTTGAAAGCCCTGATCATCAACGGAACAAAGGCTTCGACAGTCCAATCAAGATTTCGGCCTGGTTTTTGCTGTAGAATAACGACTCTTGGGCTCTATTTTAACAGCTACATATGATCTAGGTATGTAACTAAATCTCTCTACCTTTTCTTCTTCTTCTTCTCTTTTTTTGCAACTTGAAAAAACGCGTTTTTTCCCCAGAACCACATAGTCCATGAGCAGCCATGAGCCAAATTAGACGTGTTATTGGAGAACCGGGTTTCTCATGAAACCCCCGTGCCGACACTTCCAGTGGAATTGATTGCCGAAGGCATCCCACGGTTCCAAAGCTGCATCAACTCTTGGAGATAGTGTAGAAAAAAAAAAGTAGCGGTGACTAAGTGGCTGGCGACAGTCTGACAGCGATCATCATTATTATCATTTTCTTATACGGATCAATGACAGATGACACTCTCCATTCCCTTGATTAATGAGCCGCAATTCGGCCACATTCCATCGATCAATTTTATCTGTCTACTTACGAAAGCCCCGAAGATGCTTCCCACCGGCACCGAACTTTACCCAGAGGACGCCAACCTCTTCAAAAGGAAACAGTGGTTGCCAGACCTTCCGTCTCCATGTGCAGATCATCAAATAACTTCTGCGCGCGCACCGTAATTTCCACATGGTTCCGAAAAACCTGGACCAAAGCGTCCTCGCCTGGGATAACGGCCAAGATTGAGTTAGAAGGGCAAGCGTGCAAAGCGGAATGTTCCTAATGCCACATCACGTCGATAAAATTACGCGAAATTGATAAGGTAGGTAGGTAGGTAGGTAGTATAGATATAGATCCGATACTGTCGCATGTAGCCTGATGTAGGAACCCATGAGTGGGTTTCAGCAACGCCACTGCTTTTGGAATACATGGTTATAACTGGGAACAGTTAAAACATCGTGCAAGAATATTAAATGAGTCAGCGAGCTCAGTGAACGGGAGTATACAATAATATATTATATGCCGCTTGATAGGAATATATTCTACGTATACATACAATTGTTCAAGAATTCCAAGTTAGGCAAGTGTGTCCACGAGTGGCCTAAATCTCTTTGTCCGGACTTTGATTCTGACCTCCAGTGGCTTGACCCATTTGTCCGGGCTTCTGATCTAGGGTGGCTGGAGTGTCCGTCAGTTTTGTCCGGACTTTGCGCTCACCTTGGGCCGCCGAGTGGCGGGAAAAGCCGAGATATCATTGGATCCGAAATGTCCGAAGGTCCGTAAGCCCGAAATTGCGCCATTTCTCGCATTTCCGAATGTCCGTTACAGAAAGAATGTAATCAATACATACGGTGTAAGTTTGTAGCTCAACACCTTATTCGTCAGGTGCCCAGACCCAAGCCTATAGTCTGGCTCTAAACTCTCCGGCTTTCGTAAGAAGCTCGAGGGTCGACGAGTAACCGTAAATTCGATAGATCAACGATAGATACACCTGTAACATGAGTTAGGGAAGCTGTATAGGCAAGATCTCTGAGTAGTTGGGTTATAGTCGCCCAACTGGGCCCAAGAGCTATCTCGGAGGTGCTCAACGAGTCAAACGGCTCTGGTGTCATATATGGACCCGTTTCAGGCCCGATTAGGCCTAGTCAGGCCGCATTGGGTCTGCCAGGCCCAATTTGTCCTGAGTAGTTCCCAGGCCCCTATTGAAAATCTCCTCGAGGTTTCGGAGGAAAAAAAATTCTGATAAATCCAGTAAATCCTTGAAACAGAAAGTACACCAGATTGATGTGTGAACCTCGTAAACCTGGTGAACTCGGTGAACTACCGGGTATTTAGGGTGAACTGCGGAGAAACTCGGGTGAACTGTGTTACATTCAGGGCAGCTATGAACAGGGTATTCAGACAATATACTACGCCATAGTAATGTATGTAGATATAGGTAGACATCTACCCATCGTCTACCCCCGTAGACGGACCCTCCGTCTACCAGGGGTGGGAACGCAGTGAGGTCCTTTTTTTGCCTTTTTTTTTTCTCACTGCCATCTTAAGTATATTCTTCATCGATTTTTCATCCTTTTAAGTCAGTTGAATATCTTTTTTTTTTCCACCTGGCAGCGCCTTGTCAACGGACTCCTTTCTCGGTGTTATTCAAAGACAATGAGTGGTGCAAGGAACCTTTTTCATCATGGTACCTGCAGCACCTGTGTCAAAATTTTCTCCCCCTGCGGCGCCGATCCTTACGCTGATTCTCTCTGAGTTTCTTATGAAACCTGGCTGAAGAGGTACATGTGGAGCATTCAATTTGTCTAGTATTTTTAATTTTCATTTGCTTATTCAATTTCTGCTGTTCAGCACTATCGGCCTTTTTGTCTCGCCTGCAGCGTACATCTTTTTCTCATAGTTCATCACCGCTGTCATATTTTTATTCCATCATCTCGAATATCTGACAAGATTTTTTCTTCCAGGTCTCACACAGTTCTGCCGGCATCTTTTTCAGGCCCGCGGTGCAGAATATATACTTAAATAACTTGCTAACTCTTTACTGTGCTCAGAAATCGTTGCCAACCACGAAAATTGCTCCACGTCGGGACCTTGTTCGAATTGATCGAAATAAGGCGGTATGTAAACACAGTTCGTCTACTTCTTTATACATCTGTCTACGTCGATCTACGTCAATCGGTGTACATGGACCGACGTAGAGAAATTGTACCATTACTACGCGGCACCTCGCAACGTTCAGGGCGGATGAGCAGAGCATGAAGACCGGTGTTGATAGGCGGCGCTGATGAGAATGTTTCACAAAGCTTAAAACGTGGAGCTAAATTACGAAGTTTGGTGCTCACCAGCGCGCCTGCAGAGCTGTGAGATGCACACAAGCTGACCTATACAATGAAAAATTATTGACTTGGAGCCATCAAACCAAGCCTGGCCAGCGTCTTTCTGGAGGTCGTCAAGAAATTCCCGGGGCAGAATTGGTCGCGAAAGCAGACAGTCGATGCTTGTGGTGGGTGCATCAGTGCTGAACCAGGCTTTTGTCTTGCTGAAAATAAGGGCGGAAGATTTTTTAGGGAGCCAGATTCCCAGGAACTCCGCAATTGGCACATTCGGCCCAGGGATCAGGCGCTTGCGTTCCTTGTCCGGCAATTCAAGTGGCGAGAGCCGCATGCACCTCAAAGCGAGAGTCTCGGGCCGCAGGATATGGCTAATCCAGACAGCAGGATCAAAGGGCGGGTCGTCGGCAGAATAGTCAAAAACTTCCCGAGGTGCCATATTTGTTGTCGCGAGTAGACGGACGGGATAAGAGATCGACGGCGGCATAAAATATCATGTGCATACAATCAAAAATATGCGAATTCAGAAAAAGTGCTACTAACGAGGATCGAACGAGGGACCTCATCACAAAAATTTCTAAGAGACGTCACCTATTACTACTTCGGCTCCCCAACCATGTTAGGATCAAGAATCAGGCCGGATGGTACCCCCGCTCGCATGTCGGGATTGGGGACAGACATGAACGCGATTTTGTCGGGATTTTGGACATACGAAAGAGCCAAAGTCGTCAAATTTTGTCGGGATTTTGGTCAGGTCTTCCCACCTATTATCAGGGGTCCTACATAGCCGCACATCGCCGCATGTAGCCGCACGCACAATACTGTACTAAAACGTTCAGTTCGACAGAGGGGGTGACGCGTGACGGAAAATTCCGGTTCGACAATTCGACAAACCGCATTTTTTGGCGTGACCGAGCGCAAAATTTCGACAATCCGAGCCGAAAATTCGTCGAAATCGCGAAATTTGGGGATTTTGGGGTGACGAACCGGAAAATCTATTCGACAGTCCTCGGGGTGATGCGTGACAAGCACCAAAGTTGGCAATCGACAGCCCCCCCAGTGACGCGTGACTGTCGAATTGAACGTTTTAGTACAGTAAGCTAGACAGAGGTCGGTCTAAATGGGGTGGGAACGCAGTGTATCGCAGAAACAACACTATTTGAATTCACTGCGTTCCCTGGGCACCGAGGCAAAGGTCTGCGGCCCTGTGCTGAGGTATGCCGAGAGCCTGAGGCAGGCCACGTGGCGATGACGGCGGCAGATCTCGGCAGATCTCGGCACAGCCTGTGCGTCCCTGTGCTGCGGCCCTGCCGCCATCAGCTGATTCAGCCCAAAGTTATTGCCAAACGGCCACAACGCCTCACTCAAAATGCGCTTTTTTTTCACTAGCATGGATTACAGTGCCGCACGGACCTTCCCTGGCCATGAACGGGGTCAAACGGAGCTTGGAAAAGGGAGATAAATATGCAGATCTCGGCACACCTCGGCAGAGCCTGTGCCTCGGCGCCCAGGGAACGCAGTGATTAAGAGCACATATGTCACCATAAATCCAAAGCGAGAAACAAGAGTAAGTAAGTAAGTATTTAAGTATTGTATAACGTCATCTAATTGTGTGGAGAGTGCAAGTAATTACACGAAAGAAATGGAGGGACATGACGATAAAGTATTCCCATCAGATATGGTCGTCTTGAGCTGTGCCAGTGACATAGAATATCCATGTGTATGCAGATGCACCTGCAGACGACACTCCCAATGCGAGGCAGATGAGAGGTAGGACAAGCGCCCCAGGAGGCATAATGGGTGACTGAGACACTCCTCCACCGTTAAACAGGATGGAGATGATAGCAACGATTGTGGAGATAGCAAGGAATCCAAAGGCCCTGACGATGAGTAAGACCCTATCATAATTCACGACATCGATGTCAGGAACTCACGAAACTGTCCACATCGAGGGCAATGAGAAAATGATCCACGGATCCCATCGCAGATACAAGATATCGGTATCGTGTAGCTGGCTGGGAGTTCCCAGGATGTGCTGCGTAGCTTGTCGGCCGGTGTTTAAAATGATAGGTATGTGCGCACCTTGAGAAATAACTTGCCCGTATCTCTGAATGACATGGCCCTGAAGTAGGCAAAGAATAACACCATTTGCAAGGTGGCAGAAAGAGTGCAGATGAATGTAGCAAGTAGGGTAGATAGAAGAACCGAGTTCTTGAAGCCATGTAGAGCAAGAGTGATCGAGACACTATGTCAACCAATTATAAGGAGGATAAAGGGCATTTGCAAGGTACGTACGCTGTTAATGGAAAAAGGTGAAAAATAAAATCGCCCTTGAAGTCTTTGACGACTTGCTTTTGGAAAGCTCTCCATTCCTCCGAAGAGGGGTTTTCCATGTCGACGATGTCTTCATGGTGAATGCTCAAGCTTGGTGGAATCCCCATTGTTAACACCAATGACACTGTGGTGAGGAGCATCGACCAAAGCGGGGTCACTCTGCGACGCGGCTCTGACTCCTGGGACGGCCTGTATTGCTCGGGAACCGACTGAAGCTGATCATGATCGACGATGTCCGAGGACTGAGGTGGTATTGGCCTGCCAAACCCGTTCAATATTCCTCTACAAAAGCTGAGGAAGCTTACCCTTGTTCTTCAGAGTGGGACTCATTACGCCGCCTCAAGTCCGGACTGATGGGGCGAGGGACTACCGTTGGCGCGGATGGCTGCTCATCGACATCGACCGTGGAACCTTGTTCCATGGAGTGCGCTGAGTGGGCTGGATTCAGTTTCATGGGTCACATGGCGTTTACTGGCATCAGTACCTATTGGAAGAGCCTGATCGTCTTCAACACTGACGATCGCAAGGTAGAAGTTGGGATTAGGAAGGGAGGCAGGAAAAAACGAGGCGGACAAGAACGTGGTCCAGACCCCTTGTGGCGTCACAAGGAACACAAAACACAAGGCATGCAAAACCACAAACATACAACCTGTCAGTGGCCCTGACGATGGGTGGACGATGAATTAATGTGGTCCAGGAGGCCCCGTGAAACTCCTGCCAAGGATTGTCCGGAAAGTGGCGTTCTTAGACGGAAAAATTCGTGTTTTTCTTGTCCGAGAAGTGGCTTTTTGAGGGCAAAATCTCGAAAGGCTGTCCGGAAAGTGGCTTTTGGGGGTCGGAGATTTGATAAATTGCACTAAAAAACATGTCCGGTTCAGGTTCGGGGAGGTTCAGACAGGTTCAAGTTCGCCGGCGGTTCAGAACCTGACCGCGGCAACACTAGTAGTGCACAATATCGCGTTCGTTGTGTACATGTTGCCGGTGTCCCGTAAATTTGTGCTGTCCCGCATCATCAGCAGGATTTAAACCGAAAAAAACGGGCCCGGCATCCCTGATCGATGGCCGTACTGGTTGATCGGGAGTAGAAATTCCTGATTTGGCCTAGTGGCGCAATTGGCGTGACACAGCCCCGTGGCCAACACGAGACATATAACCGACAGGAGCGGGACCGTGCCGTACGGAGCTACCTAATATAACCCATTGCCAGACAATTCCCGATGTCATACGTCGTTTCCGTCGTGTCATTATAATCTATCTCGTCCTCCTCCTCCTACTACCGTCGCGATCTCCCCCTTGCTCTCGACCTCCTACCTTCTGCGCAACTGCTCTATGGCCAAGTCAACTAAGGCATCAGAACTGGTGCCACAGAACGACTCAGATTCTAGTAGGCATCAAGAATCATCTGTGTGGAATCGGAGAGATGCAATGGTGCTTTTCACATTTTGTCTTTTGTGAGTGCCAGAATTGTGTTGCGCATCCTCCACTAATCTATGCTAGATTTCACGCCGTAAACTATGTCAGAAACGGTCCATATAACGAGCGCTTGAGCCTTATCCTCAGTGTTCTGTCATTGTTCTGCATGATGATGATCGTGCTATTATCTGGAGTTTGGTATCGGCTAAAATCTAACCTCTCCACCAATGTAAGTCGCACATTTTCAGAACATGGATTAGATATACTCAACACAATAATTAGGAGCATCCTCAATTTAGACCCTTTGCAGTGTTTTGGGCCATACTGTACACCAGTCCACTCGCCTACTAAGCACAACTGGACACTGACACTCTTTCTATAGGTCTTTGATCCTCGAAGGACTCGCATCTTTGCTAAATTCCGCTTCCATTGATACTCAGCTACCTCCATATGCTTCACGTCAGTGATCATTGTCCTCCTTGGGCCAGTTTCGTTATATTGGCTACGATACCCACCTTTCTTCCGCTTCCATTGATACTCAGCTACTAGCCTACCTCCATGGGCCACGGTGTCCATCTGCTTCACGTCAGGATCATTGTCCTCCTTGGGCCAGCTTCGTTATATTGGCTACGATACCCACCTTCTAACGCCTAATCGGCCCCTTTGGCTTACATCTACGGCTTCTACTTTCTATGTAAAAATATTGTTAATTGAAGAACTGCCAACATTTTCTTGCTACCGCGCGAATGTTGCTGCTCTGACTAATGATTCCCTTTTTGGGGGAGTTGATCTCTGGATCGTGATCCATCATCAGCATTTCTCGGCTTCTGTTTTCGGCTTGCCTCGCCATATCCATGCTCTTCTTGCGCTGGTGCTCATTCTTGCTGGCTTGCTTCATGGAGACCACTGTATACTCAAGCTGCAGACTGCCTTTTGAATGTATCACTATGGCTCTATCTGTATACAAAAAGACGGTTTGACAGAAAATCACATGATAAGTCACGCGGAATTGCGCAATTTTGGTTTTTCGGAGTTTCGGACATTTCGGATGTCGCGTCGGGAACCTCCGTCGCTCGCCGCTGGCCGTACGTAAAGATGTTCTACCCATTTTCCGGTCATTTCCGGCTCGCTTGAAAGGTTGCTATGACCGTCAGCCGTTGGTGGTACACCAGTTCAAGTTGTTTTGAAGGCCTGCATGCACTTTAATGGAATTAATAAATAAATCCAACAGATCTTATCAGTTGTTGAAGGAACTCTGAATAAAAAAGCAAATTGGACCCTGCCACAGAAGAAGATTGAACTGCTCAGTGACAAGTGACACCCATTTTTTTATGTGTGCAAAAAAATCACCTTGAATCAGAACAATTCTTTCAGCCATCCCTGACATCAAAATTTCTGAAATTGATGAACACATAGGTGAAATGGTCCCAATAAGTAGTTTGAAGGAGGAGAGGGATTTGCAAAGTGGGTACTTGGTATTAGACATGGCAGAAATTGGGACAAAGTTGGATTCCCAATCATCTCCCACTGCACCTCCTGTCAACGGAGTAACTTATGGATTCTAATATTTGCGGTACTATTCCGGGGTTTGGGGCAGGGCCCCAACAAGCTGTTGGCCGGCCAACGTGACCACCGGCGAGTCGGCCATGCCGGAGGCACAGGTTAAGCTTGGGGCACTTTTTTTAATCAGATGTGAGTGATATCTTCATGTGTTGTCGATTTTCTAAATTCCTTATCCAGTTTCCTGTGTCTATGATGTACGTACTATCAGTATGTTCTTTTCCTACATGTGAATTTAAATTTTTGAAAGTAAAAAGACATAACAATCTAGATTCTACAGTCCCCCCCGGGGTTTGGGGCAGAGCCCCAACAAGCTGTCGACCCGCCGTAGGTACGGACGCGGGCGCCAGCGAGCCGGCCGTGCCAAAGGCACGGGTCGTAAAGCTTGTTCTATGCAAAATCGTACTTCAAAGAAGAACTGGTCTTAGCCCGCCGAGGCGACCTTTGAAGTTCACGTGACCTGTCAATCTTGTTTGGCACGCAGCCGAGATGTAAACATACCGATCTCCTCGATTCCTGTCGCGCCATCCTGCCACCGACCACTTTCAAAGCTCCGGAACATCAGATAAAGGTTCCATTTGCTGCCAGGATGAGTAAAAATTGGTCTCCAAGTATGAATACTGTACCATTACGACCTCGTATTATGACGCGTTTTTTGGGACTCGACGAGGGCTAAGTATTGAAGGGTGCCATATGACACTCTGAATCACTTTCTCTGCTTTGAAAATCAGGAAATTACAGTAAATTCTGTCTTGGCAGTACAGAACACCATCAAACAGGGTAGGGACAAGGAAGGTGAGAAATAACGGTACTTTTGACTCTATCACATTGCTCCTTACATGTTGAAGTACCTAGTATTAAAAAATCAGGTCGTTTTTCGAGCTTGACTGGCACTCAACGAGTTGGTCGAAGCGCCATCAATTGACTCGGGATCCGGCTAGAAAGCAGGACGGACATCGGGGAGCCGCGCGGAAGTGTCAAGGTTTTGAGACTATGTAAGCGCCCGAAACGTCGACGTGGTGGAAGACCAAGAGGCGCCACCAAAATAAATGGGCTACACGAGGTCGGAAAACTGGATTAAGGGCCGCCAGACACATACTATACTATTAGCCGATGACAGATCAGTTCCCACGCTCCTATTTTGCTTCTGCACTTCGCTTTTTCCACCTGCCCAACATAAACGCGGTGTGAAATGAGGGATTTAACGAAGGTAGTGGGCATTAAATCAACTACAAACTCGATCGTGCCTTTTTACGAGCTCTGCCTCCCGCATTCTCACGACAGAAATCATCGCAGAACCAAGCCCCAGTCGGTTTCTTCTTCACTTTAATTGAAGCACTAGAATTTAGAAAATGTGCAGAAACATACCTTCGAAGTACATGCAGGACCACTGCAGGCAACTGTTTCAAGATCCCCAGTTTCAGTGCACCCGGGGTCGTCACAGTCCTTCTCGTCATCAGAGAGAATCACCTGGTGTTGTCTTTTGCTCGGATGCCGAGTACGTCGTTTGCGTTTGCCAGAGTTTTCTTCATCATCACTCGATACATCTTGGTTCAACGGAGAAAAAGGGGGGAGGGGAAAAAAAGAGCTGCTTAAACGCGTTTTTGAAGCTTCCTGAGCAAAAGTCCGAAAACTGGATTAAGGGGTCCCAGACCCATACTATACATTACGTGAGTGCTTCGGCATCTTCCGGATGGCGAGACAGAGGTGCGCGATGTTTGGCTGATGGCATCAGCGGCGGACCGGGACAGCGGCACACACGGCGCAAACAAACGGCTCTTGATCTCAAGCGCTCATGTCGATCAACGCTCTCTGGTGCCTGCGGCGAACGAAACTCCTGCCCAAGCGCAAAAGCGATTTCCTGTACCTTCTAGAGCGACTGCTGGCCGGGAATCCCATGCGGCGACGCGTACACCGCCAAAGTGCCCACACATAGACAGCAGATGTAGCCATCACATGGTACCCATATTTTTCGATACGTGGTCCCAGCTTTCACCCAGCTGGGTACAGCTGATTATCCCAGTCAAAAATCCAGCTGGCTGCCAGGTGGACATACAGATGGCTCGCATGTTTTTGAACACCCTGGATCCACAATGTCAAAATTCCGAGAAAAATCAGTTTCCATGCACACAATTGGCTCACATTGTCATTAGCTTGCTAAGATCATCCTTATTTTTAAATCAAACCTCAATGCTCATTCAAGAGTTGCATTGTGTTGTGACAACCGCACTGGCGTGGCGCCAAGTACTGGCCGCGAAAAGAATGAGTCTCAAAAAGATAATTGAGGGGGTAAGCTGCGCGCAAGTGGTGTTATTTTTGATGTATTAGCAGTATGTTATGTAACGGTCAACCTCAATGTCCCCCGATTCCTCGAAATTAACAAGCGAGGTATGAGCTCGCTTTCATCTATTAAAGCATGTGGGTCAGCACCGCTAAATAGTCAACATACCTATCTCTTGCGTACTACTTTTTATGAGGAGATTGAACGTGGAACGCGGACGTGGTCACCACGTCCGTCGTCGTCGTGGTGAATTGGATCAGTTGGTCCGTGCGTGATGTTTGTACATGTATCTTATCACGTGCATGTTGCTCTCAGGCTCTTCCTTATTCTCTCGTCTCTTTTCACCGTCACGTTGGTCTATGGGCCTCATCAGCGCTTTGGACTTGAGGCCTCGTTGTTCAGCTTAATCCTCCACGATATTCCAAGATGGGTCAGACTGGGTCGGTCTGTACGTTCGAAGACTTTGGCCGTGTGTGCCTGCTGTGCATACCACATTTATCGGGACAGCCAGCGACATGATATGCTCCGGTTCGGATGTAGCCCACAGCGACATAACGACTACCGGCCGACGGCTCTGGCGATGACAAAGTCCTCAGCGAGATCCTCGGGGACCCTGATGACGTGCTCCATTCGAGAACTCCTGGAGAACATTCAAGATTCAAGACCATCCAAGCATCAAGAAGAGTGGGACAATCTGATTCCACCCAACAGAAGACATACCAAGATTCAGCATCACGGGTCGCGCACTCAAAATGTCTGGCAAACAAAATGTCTCGCACAATTCAAGGCCCCAACTGGAAACGAAACGGTTCAAGGCCTCGGCAAGTCTTTCACATTCAAGATGGATCCACGGGAGACGCCTCAAAGATTAACATTTCTGCAAGACCAAGCACTGCGCGTGACCGGAGGGCGTGAAAGGGCTCGACGGGAGGCAAGACACACTTAAAGTCTCAAGATTCAAGACGGCGCAGAAGACTAGGTGGCTCAATATATTCCGTAGAGCGTCAACACGTCAAAGGTCAACGCGGGAGCGCTCAAACCCTGGGAGAACGGTCAAGATGCGAGCAATACCTTTGCGAGCGGTTGATGTTCACACTCTAGTCCTGAAGATGCACAGTGGGATCATTCGAGGCGCACTCCACTTCTCGATCGCGTCAGCTAGCACGCGACTGGCTTACTGGACTGGTACGTGCTTTTTTTTATCCGACTTCCTTGCGCTGAAAACTTAACAACGTTGAAATACAGGGCGAGATCCATATGCGTGCGCGTTACGACCCGGATTGGATTGGGATTGCGCGATGCTGGTGTTATTGATCCTAATCCGCTCCTAATGTAGACTGGTAGCTACAGTGTATGTATTTAATGCACGAATTAAATTGTGATTTTCAATGTAATTGTCCGGTAGTAACATGAATATCACGGAGATGTTTGCTCAGATGTATCCACCTTTAGCGACAGCTGGTAGCCAGTGAGACCTGGCCCCACAGTGGACCTATTGGCGACTACAGCTGGCTCCAGCTGAGGATCGGCTGGTGTCCAGCTGTCTCCCGCATGTGTTGGATATGTAACGTCCACGTGGTGCCCATGTGTCTGACCATTGGCGGTGTACTGGAGCAAGCTGGCAGCCACAGGATTCAGCTTTGGCGATTCGCGATTTTACGTCGAGCCTGGCGCAATAAGTCGCCTCTGACGCCGTCTTCTCGGTCTGTCTCTCCCTCTCGTAGCGCTCTCGGGCTTCTTGGATCCCTAGGCCCTTTTCGCCGGAAGGGACCGTGGTTATGCGCTGGCACGGATTTGCGTGGCCTGCAAAATCTTCGCAGAACCAGGCGCTTTTGTACTAATACTATGTGTCTGCGCCTTGCGCGCACTGAGTTTCGAACTCAGTCCCCGCACCATCCACCGAGTACCGCTCTTCTATCCTATCCCTCTTTCCCGTTTCAAAATTTATCTGCCTCCTGCCCGTGTTCCTCACCCTTCCATTCTACCCTCATCCTACTCCTTTGTATCCTCATCTCGCCCGCCGCTGAACCCACGTCGAACGATTGCCACCCCGTTTTTTATTCCACAATTAATGCTATGCGCTCAACTACAGCGCGTGTTGCTCGCGTTTGCTTTCACGCGGCGCGTTACGTGGGATAAAATCACGACCACATACTTGCTATGATAATGCGCGCAGGGAGCAGTACGCTGGCTTCTTCGGCGAAGTACAAGCAGACTTGCTAGCGTGCGCGCAGCAGCGTCTTGCGCATGTCCGCGTCGCGAGCTATTCGTATCTCGAGTATGCTCACCGCACGCGTATCGGCGCTCCGGCGTGCCCACCCCTCCACGCGCTGCGTGGTGGCGGCTCGCTGCGCCGGTGGACCGCCTGTACGGGCCGCAGCTTTCTACGCCATCAGGCGCCCGACATGGCGCTCTCGGGTGCGCCTTTCTTGCTGGAGGTTGGCGGTCGGGCTTGCGCGAGCCCTGTGCGTCGTCCTAGATGTCTAACCCTTCCCCACACCCCATTCTATTCGTTTGGCTCTTGTTTTCGCCCCTTCCTACCCTTGTATGTTCATATCCTCGCTCCGCTGCTGCCACATGTACTGTTCTTCCGTGCGAGCCGTGTATGTACCGGCCAGTGGCGCACACGCCGGCATCTGTGGAATGTAACACTTTCGCTAGCATTTACCGGGTGTTCAAAAAGCATGCGGAGATGTTTTAAACCTTCTGCATCGGCAGTTCGCAGAGGACGTGAGCGTTTGCGTCGCAGAATGCGCCGAATCTCTGGTACTCCTCTCCCACCATCGCAGTGCCTTTTCTTTTGTCGCGTTCCATTTCCTTCCAAAGTGCGCGCATCGTGATCCTCGTACCAGTGCGCCCTTCGAATACACTCATACTTTGGATATCAACAGCGGCGCCCGCGCAGAAGACACGGGCCCTATGTGTTCATTCCAACTTCCCATGATATCTTCTCATTTTTTCCCCATGCCTTATCTTCTTCCTATCTTCTCTCATTATTCAGGACCCATGGACTGATTCTATGTTGTTTACAGCACGACCTCGCCTGCCAAGTAGCAAAACCGCTGCGTCTATTTCCATTAATTGAGTGCATTTTCTGGCAGTATTGCGAGGTCTGAGAAGGTTAGTATAAATACGGGACCATTCTCATCCAGGACTCCATCCATCTTCGGTGATCGTTCCATGGGGAAACAAGCCAACTGTGTCGACGCTCCTTGTTCGTCCGCTCTATAGATATCTGCGAATCGGCAACATCACTTAGGGACCTTCGGCGGGGACCTCGATCTCCCCTTCCGTTATACTTACTGGCCCAGACTCGGTTGGACTCCAGGCACACCTCGTCTTACTCTTCCTTGTAATACGATCTTCCCAAAGCCTGAATGTAGCATCATAAAGACGAGGTAAAGGCGCCTATCTGCAACTCTACCGCCATAACACATCTGCTTCTTCCTCGTTCTCGATCAACACCAAAAGATCCCACTGTTCTCAGTTGTTTAAATAAGTGAGACAAATACAAGGGAGATACTATCCACCACGCATTCCCCAAGATGCCCCGCGCCCCTGCTTTGAGGTATCTCAACTTCATTCTGTTCAGTGCCACTCTCAGAGTGTACTGTTTCCGGCTACTTATCCTCGCAACAACTGGCTTATTCGTCCTCGTGCCCATGACCCCAGACATTCGGGGGATTCTGCGGACCTAACCCAATCAAGCAGGGGCAACTGTTTCTATGCCCCTACTTTCGCTATTTGCAGCTGCTGTTTAACTCTTGGTCATCATGTTGCACTGTATGTTGCAGTTTATCATAGCCGTATATCTAGCTGAAAGCTATCCTTACCAGTGTATTCAAGTGGAGGCTCAAGCTTGCTCTTTTTGATTTGCTACTCATTTTCATCGAAATTGCCGGGTTCGCATACTCGACTTCGTGTTGGACCGCTGTGAAGGGAGAGGTGCCCGTCGCCTTGGATTTACGACTCATGCTGAAGGTCGAATTTGGGGCCCTTGTTTTCATTCTGGGGGCATTAACGGCTTCGTGTATCTTCCGCACGGATACGATGTACAGGGCCGTAGTTCCCGCCGTGCAACAGCCTTTCGAGCTCCTCGGCGGATGCCGAGAAATTCGCCCACCCTACACAACCGCTGGGATCCTGCTCAATCGGTCCGCCGCACGGCCACTCGTCAGGTAGGTCACCCGATATCCGGTGTGGGTTGAACAATATTTACCAGACACGCCGCGTGGGGGCGAGCTCCGAGTAATTATGGTGCTGAGGGCTGTGATACTCAGCTGCCTATGTGCTGGACTGCCAGTATATGCAATCTATACAACCACAATACGGCCACTGTTCTTTGAACAAGTGTATACACGAGCTGTGAATAGTCAGTAATATACCCCGCACTGGAAACATCAGTAATATACCCCGCACTGGAAACATCAGTGGCAGACATTGGTAACCAATGATGGGTGACCCCCTGCTCATCGTGAACCACTGAGCACCACTGAGAGCCATTGCTAACCACTACGGGCTCGGCGGTGATCCAAAAAAAAATCGAATAGTCTGTGAGAACCGTTGGGGTTCACTGGATACCTATGTAAGTCTGAGAAGAAAGTCCGCGGGAGATCTCTGCTGTCAATAATATTGATGCACAGCACCAATAAGTACTGAAAACCGCTGCTACCCAACCAATACTGCAGTGGGAGGCTTATTTAATCTCACTACATATTCCGCTACCATTTATCATTTCACTGGGAAACAGTGTGTATCGGCGATTCCCACTGTTTCCACAATGGTTCACGCCAATCCACAGAGGTTACAGATTAATAAACTAGTATTCACAGAAGTGACTTCAGCCACCAACTCATATTCCATACAATGCAGGTTTACTCCCTCTACTTGGCCACAAAACATATTTAATATTTAATTGGAACCCGTTGATTACCAGTGGGTATCATTGGAATGTGTCAAATCCAAACTTAGCTGCTGTGAATCATAAAACCGGTACTATGTAGCAAAAGTCAGCAGTTAACGCTGAGAGCCAATGGAAAGAGCTGAGATATCCGGTGTCAAACAGCATCTGCCACTATCTAATCTCCTTGATCAATGGTAAATAACACGCAACAGTGGCCACCAGTAAACTTTCCAGTCAGGGGTTTATAACTCTGAATAGTGTCCCTGACTACGATTACGACATTTGGAATCGGGAATCTGCCCGCATCGTATTCGACGAGGACTCGGACTCATTCCTGGAGTCGGACCGACAGGTCAGTGCGACCTTGCGCAACGGTACCGTCCAGCAGTGCCAGTATATAAGTTCCCCATGGTGGACCTCGCTTGTGACATGTTTGTTTCCTTTAGTTGGACCGCTCTTCGAATACTCACTCTTATAATCAGGCCCGCTTTCCTGGAAGTCATACACTAAGATCTCGATCTGCATGAAATCCCAAAAAGAAACGGTTCAGGTCTATACCGGCATCGGTAACAGGTTTGATATCATGCGGGAGAGCAAAGGCATTCATGTGCCAGTTGGCGCTCATCTTGTCGCCTTTGTTGAGTGGAAGTTGAAAAAGAGACTAGTAAACCCACAATCCGTGGTTCTTTTCCAGGTACGAAAATCTCGCTCGAGTTTCGAGGCGAGTGCGCATGCTGAGAATTCTTTTTAGCCAGTTATGGAGACAATTGTTTTCGCTGAATTCATGGCCCTGAAAACGGACCCAAGCCCGCCAGCGACCTGCGGGGCTCCGCAAACCACTATGCTCACTCTCTTCAACGCAAATTTTGACCAGTCAACCTCCCTTGAAGAGTACACAAACACATCGTAGGTGGATGCAATAGCGGGTTTGGGTGGATTCTGGGCCTTCGTGAATGGCACATTCGTTGTTGTTTTCGGGGCAAACATTATATATTTCTTATTCCGTACGTCATATATACTCCATGCTTCCGACGGTTCTCCTAATCCTCGCCAGGGAGTCGCCCGCTTTCTGCACTTGGCCTGGTGCACATATTCCAATGCCGCACTCTTGAACGCAACTGGCAGACAGATTTCTCCGCAATTCATACTGAAGGTGGGCAGCCAGGGACCGAAAATGCCGGAATCGTTGCGTTCATCCGGGAGCGTTTGGTAGATCTCGATGAAGATGAACTGAGAGATGCTGAGGCGGCCGAGGACCACAGAGGCTCCCAAGAGCGTCCTCACTCTATGAATTCAAGTCAAGACTTTGTCAATAGCAAGATATACAGTGCAGCGGACACTGAAGGGGATGGGACCGTAACAGAAAAGGTGGAGGACACTTTGCCGTCGATTTATGATCCGATACTTGTGGGGGGAAACGAGGGAGCTGGATCAAGGCTGGATGCAATTCCGTTGATGGATTTTGACCTCGGGATGGGAGAGGTCCTGTTGAACACGACGTCTTCTCACGCATAATTTTTTGACTCTCACCATATATATCAAATACAAGAGAGTCCAACCTGCGAGGTAAAGAATGACCTCACACCGGAGGAGTTCCCGGTAGTTGGGTGGAGACGCCGTTGGATACTCAATCTACAGCAATAATTTTTTCTCAATTTATGAGTTCTTTTTTTCCTCCGAAAAGTCGGGACCTTGTTCGAATTGATCGAAATAATACAGTAAGTAGCTAAAAGATATATGCAACTCACGGAATGAAAACTGTGCAAATTGGATACTACAATAACGGCCGCTGACCGTAGTAGCGCGAGCTTAAGACGTCTAATCCACTCAGTTTAGGATTTCAACTACAGGATCTGAAGCAAGAACCTCAATAGCTTGAGGGATTTGGGCCTAGTTATAGCCCAACCAGAAGTCGAAGGCAGTTACTAGGATGGTAAAACCTAAAGCTGAAGTACATAGGTGATTAGGTGAGGTTAGGAACGAAATGAAAGCATTAAAACATCGAAGTAGTTATATACCTTGAATAATTTGCGCACAGTTCAAACTCTAACCTGACTGGTTTCGGTGTGAAGGAACATTCATAGATAAATATAATGAGATGGGTTAGCAGAGAAAAAGCTAGTCAAAGTATAATGCGCGCAGCAGGCCGGATCCATGCAGCACCGAATAAAAATCTGACGGGGAGTGTGCAGCCAATGTGTACGGCGCACCCGCACACCCTGGGCAGATGGGGATCGCCCGAGCTCCCCGTTGTCTCCGCCCTTAAGTTGATTAACTCGCTGACTCTGTATTTTTCCTCGTACTTATACTCCATTAACCACTATGTACATGGAAATAAGCATTAACAAGCTGATAGTTACCTCCCACTTCAGGCTGCAAGCCATCGGACGGGGCGGAGAGGGGACGAGTGTTGGCACGTGATCGCGCCCGGCGATATGGACTTCGATCACCCATCAGATCACCGGCATCGCGGCGCCACCGGGGATCCGTCACGCCAAGCGAAGTAGCAAGCGAGTATCACCTGCATTTCCACTTGGCATTCTCTGGCATTCCCTGCGCAGTTTTTCCACTAGGCCTTAGCATCACTTACTGCGGTTCAAAAGCGGTTTGTACGCCACGGTCCTAACAGCGAGGCGAAGCACATCTGGAAACGCGTTTTGAGGTGATAGATGCCGGCCGTGTGTGATATATCCCCGGCACACGCGGTAGTACCCGATAGATGTCGGGCGTCTCTGTAGAGCTCTGTAGATGCCCCTCACTCTCTGGCGACCGCCTACAACACTGTAGCTCCGCTATGTCTATCGCATGCTATGATCAGCTCGGGGCTTTACTGGCGACAACTCTGCTGGTTTGACAACCTCCTTCAAGCCATCATTAACCGCATGTTCTGCCTCGACGCCATGCTGCCATCCACATCCACCCCGGGTCCCACTCCCTTCGATGACGACGAGGTCATTGGAACTTCACAAGTTGATGAACAAGAATTGAGCCTGGACTTCCCTCACCCGGGCTCAGCGTCGCTTTCTGAGCACCCGTTTGACACCAAGCATGAAAGCTCCCTGGAACCACATCTTGTATGTCCCTGGTCATTTATCGTTGTATCATTGTTCTAATGTGGGCGACCACAGGCACCCCTGCCCGTCAATGAGGCTACCCTCTTCCCGCAGCGCGCATTCGACCTGCTTGCGGGCTTTCCATTCAATTCACCAGCGCGCGGATACACCCACCGTGGCCTTGCTCTACGCGGACCACCGGTAGTACCTCGTCGACTACTGGTACCCGTACGTTGTCCTCAATCTGCCCTTGTTTTCCTTATTCACACCGAAGCAGGCACCTTCTCCATCCGGTAGTGAAAATGTCGAAGCAGCTACGGCCAAAAAAGCCCCGTGTGCCCGGCCCACAAAACCCACGAGCGGGAAACGCAAGCGGTCCGCGAGCGAAGCAGGTCGGCTACTCGACGAGATCCGGACACTGGAGACGCTCGCCGGGCGCCTTCGCCAGGAATATCGGCGACTTCAAAAGAAGAAAGGGGTAGATACCACTCGGGGGAAGGAGAACACTGGGAGCTCTACGTAGATACTTTTCTGTACTTACTCAGTTGCTGTATGTACCTCCAATTCACAATCCCACACACACTATCTTCGCGCTTTACTTTGAGCGCTTAAATGGCCACCACTGCATCATATAAGCGCCGACCGTCAAATGAAGCAGAGTTATATTAAATTATTATTTTGGCAAGCAATCCGTGTATCCTAATTTATACATGCAAAATGCGTGTCCGTCAGAGTGTGAATTAAGTACGTAAGTTTTGTCCTCGCCCCATTTCCGGGGTATAAGCATGGCATTACGGACAATACGGTCGGCGGTGATGATCTCGGCATACGGGGCGTGCTGGCGAGTGGACCTGGTTAAATGATAATACCCGTCCAGCGGGTCCGGAGTCCTCAGCGGAGTAAACCATTCGATATATGCCAACGGCGTTGGACCTGCCTTGACTGGATAATGACTAGGAAGTTTGAAGAGAACCTTAACCTGGGCAACCCGTAAACCTATAAATATGTGTCAGTACATCATTACAATGTGATTTACAGGGACATTACCCTCCAGAGCAGTTCCTGCTGTCCAAGAGTTCGCTTCACCAGTACGGATGAGGGCAAAGTCTAGATGGGCAGGTTCCGCCGCTACACGTCTTGCAACAGATCCGAGTACCGGCGCAGTTGCGCGAACAATATTGCTCGAATGGTTGGCGCCGACCTCGGGGATTTTTGGGAGCTTGAAGGAAATGCGGCTCCAAGTTCCAAAGACGTCGAAAGTCCGTGGTACAAAAGCAGAGCTGAACGTGGTGCGGAAGAATGTGGACAAAGCGGGAAGAAAGCGTGAGGCATTATGTCCATCTGGAGAAATAATATCAGTGGCGGTAACGGCCCTTGTCGCAGGCGGTGGGACTTTAGCCATGGAATAGGCGTGACAAGCAGTAAGAATCTCAGTAGGGGGCTCGGTAGTGATCGGTATTGAAGTGGCTGGACCCGGATTTGGTGGTGGTGGAGGCGCTGGTGGGGCCGGTGGGTGCGCCCACACAAGGTACGCGCTAAAGCGAGCGACGCCTTCCTGACGCTCGAGCCATAGCGTCATCTGGTTGATGTAGTCCTTGCGGTTGCTCGCCCGGTACGCGTTCTTGGCATAATCGATGTGGAGGCGTTCTGGCGACTCGGTATTGAAGCCATCCGCAGAGCCAAAGAGCCGAATGAGGAGCTCATAGTGATCGAGCGAGTGGACTTTCGGTATATTGAAGTTTTCCCTGCGTCCGCCCAGGTCGATGAATATTTGTTTGTTGGCGTGAAATGTGTCGAGAGCGGTTCGCATACCGAGGAGCGTGTCAGAGGTGTGTGACTGGAGTGACGCAAAGTAAGCGAAGTCGATGAGACCCCGAACCGCCGTCACCATCTCGGGTTGAGCGCCCGCAGCGATTAGCCCCAAGAAGACTTTCTCCATCTCCTTATGCTCCTTCCCTGTCCACTGCGACACCATGGAAATCCCGTTTTTGAAATGCCGTACTCCAGGATGGTCCGGCATATCGCGAAATCTCTTGTCGACCTCCAGCTTCCCAATGATCTCGGTGCACCACTTAACAAGGTGGTCCTTGAAGACGCCCTTGTGAAGCTGGTGTAAAAGATCTGGGGTGAACGACTGGAAGATGTCGGAATGAGGTAGATTGGCCCAAAACGGGGGGTAAACGGCGCGGATCCCATTCTCTTCGAACACGGTGTCTTTCTCTCCCATTTGTTGACGTTGCATCAACAGCAGAGTCTTCTGTAGGTCCCTCAAAGGGTGAGGTTCGTGATCTCCGCGCTCATCTGGTTTAACAGTGCAGATTGGGCAGCGGTTTTCTTTGCAGCAAGAGATGAGGCACTGTTCCGGATAGTCGGCGACATAGGCGGCGAAAATCGGCCACACCTTGCGCAGCATGCTGTCCGCACAGACCATTTCCTTCCCGTTGGTCCCAGCCTTGATCACGGACTCCATGATGACGGACATGCATTGGTGAAAGAGTCGGTACTTTGCCAATGACCACGTGTCTTTGTGGAAGCAGTCGAATTTAGGTATTGGCAGGTACCCAATTAAAATTGTCGCGTGTGCGGAGACTTGGCGGCGTGTTTTTTTATCGATGTTCCCAATGGTCAAGTAAATGGGCCATGCAGAGTTGTCACCGCGGAAATTTGACAGCATCGTCTTGTCAGAGGACAGTATCAGCGGCACAAGAGTTGCTCCAGGAGGAAGGCGTTTCTGATCAGGAAGTCGCGTAAGCATCTTTTTGGACCCACAAGTTGACGACAACTTACTTGAATCTCTGCCCACCAGCCCGCGGTCCACATCTCATTTATCACTTGCGTCTTTCCTTCCTTGTCGGTATACAAAGTCTCTGGTGCATACCGCATGACATGCCGAAAGGCTGGGTTCCCGATGAGTTCCTCAACACATTCGACAGGGTCGCGAAACCACAGCTCGCACTTCTCGCCCCTCATTGTCGCCCCGGTGGGATCTTTATTAAGATCGGGGAGATCTCCTGTTGTATCCATATTTTTACAGTGCCATTTCGCGCCTGCAGGGAGGCTGTCAATCTTCTCGAAGAATTCCTTCTTGTTTCCGTAGGAGGGATTGGCTCCTTTGCTAATCTGATTTCGCCGTAAGATGACAAATTTGACCGTTTTTGAAAAGGACTTACAATCGGCAGCTTCAAGAATTCGTCGGTCGCGGTGTGACCAACGTACTTGATCAGCCACTTCGCAAGTTGCCACTCTTCGTCGTTGGCAAAAGGGCCTAACACTACACCGTCCTTCAAGACTTCCTCGTCATGGATTAACTCGAAGGTGGTCTTGCCGATACCGTATGTCGCGCCAGCGGCATATTTTTCGTCGCACCTCTCCCGCCATTTGCTGCGCTCTGTAACAGCTTCCTGGGGCTCCACCGGTTCTGGAAGTACTGCATCCTGGTCGTCGTCTGCCGGAGGATCAGCCGGAGGCATTTCTACATCGGGATCGAGGGGCGAGCCATCGAACGATGGGCCATGCAAGTCATTTTCTAGCTCGGGCTCCCCGGCGGATCCACTGGGTGCCAACCTCCTGCGCTTTCGGGGCGCCGAGGTGAGATTTTTGAATGCATTGCCAAATTGTGATTCTAATTGGGCAGCACACCCGGTATTTTGCACCTGGTGGCGACGCAAAGCATCGGGCAATGGGAAGGTGCGTTTGCAGAACGTGCAGACGGGCATGAATGTACTTGGAGCGGCAGATTTGAATTTGATCGGTTGCTTGGCTACGCACACATACGGCGTGATCACCTTTTTTTTTCAAAGTCCGAGCCGCTCGCTCTCTTCTCTTGCCATGTCCTCTCAGGCTCCCTTTGCCTCTAACCAACCCCAAGTTCACGGGCGAGGGAGTCGCCCCTCCCGGGTGACGGCTGGGCTTGCAAGTCACAGTAAGTGGAACCTGATTCAGTCTGGGCTGTACTCATCGAGATTGCCAGAGGCGAATCTCAAAAAAAAAGCTGACGCTGCGACCAAGCGGAACCAGACCATCAGCCAGAAACAGCAGACTCCCTCCGCTCAGACCGCCACACCGACTGGGCCTGCAACCTCCGCTTCGTCCGCCACACCCACTCAGCCTGCAACCCCCGCTTCTTCCGCCACACCCACTCAGCCTGCGACCCCCGCTCAGCCCACCATGCCCGCTCTTTTTGTTACACCTGTCCAGTCCGCTCCGCTATCCACACCGTTTTCCTTTCAAAGCCCACTGGCTCAGCCACCGCCGCCGACTCTCCCGAGGCACCCTCAAGTTATACCTCAGTCGGGCCCGTACGCACCGGGACGATCGCCGCTGCATCGCCTGTCTGTGCCGCAGCTGGTGGGAGTACAGTCACCGTGGCCAGTGTCAGCCCCCTCACACGGGCAACAATATCCTGACATTGGGCAAGGTCCGCCGACTTTTTCAAATGCGGTTGTACCGTCCCGTGGACTAACTGCTGTGAATGGGAATGAGCCGGAACAGTATCCCGACTTCGCGCCCACTCAGTCAGAGCCGGGTATAATGTCGCCTTCGACGTTTAACACCTTCTTTGCCCACCTGACTGCCGAAAAAACTGCGCAATTCCTTCTCGCGGCAGGTTAGTGCCATTTATTGTTGGTGTCCAATTGCTGATTACTGCATAGGAATCCCGTTCGACGATCCTGATCCTGGGGATAGCGCCAACACTGGCGCATCCGGCGACGGTAATTGCCCTGATGGCGGTGGCGACGGCGATGACGAGGGTAAGGCAATCCTCTCTAAATAAAGTACATACATTCACAGTCGTCAAAAGATCAGTTCACAGAGCCGCCCTGGAACCAACCTGCAGTCAATCCTGGCGAGGAGGAAGCTCCTCCTGAGGTGGAAAACCCTCACCAGAATGCGCAAACCTCGTTGCAGGAAAGTTCTTTTGATATTGGCTCAGTGCTCTGACTAATATTCTTTCAGGTTACGATGCAAGATGTGCAAATTCGGCGCAAGCGCCCCCGGGAAAAACAGGTATGGTTAGGCTCTGGGCCAATTCTTATCTGACTCTAAACACACAGCCTGAATGTGACGTCGAAGACGATGCGACCCCTTCAAAGCCCTCCAAGAAAACCAAAACCGGGAAGTCCCGCAGTATCACGAACATCGACGAGCAAAGAAAGAAAATCGTGGAAAAAGCTTATGATTTTTTGAGAATCTATATGGCTACTGAGACTCCTTGGCCTGCCCCTAGCGCGCCCGACGATGCTCCTAAGGGGACACCGTCGGAGGTCGATATTTTGGTTCTTGAGTCGTGGGCTGAGGCATGTGTCACTGCTTTGGGGCTGACACGGGGGGAAACAGATGACTTTCCTATCCCGACTAAAAATGAAAGGGATCTGGTACGTCCCTTCACTCACATGAATATTCAAGTCTTTGACCTGTGCTGTAGATTCGCTCACGCATCAGCCAGTTCCGCGGTCTTCTAAAGACCGCAGTGCGGGCGCTAATCGCGCCGATTTTTGGGTTCATCCATATCGCGGACCTCGACGAACCGACTGCTGAGAATATTGCGTCGACAACTGAGAAGAACCGAGCTTTAGTCGCTGACCTCTTACGGACGTCAATCCTCACGAGTACTTTCCATTACAAGGTACTACTTATCTCCACCTCCAACAATCTTACTGACACACCGTCACAGGATCCGAAGAATACTTCGCTCGTTGACTCCATATGCCGAAACCCGATCTTCCAGCGTCTCCTCAACACCTTCTTCTTTGGTCTTCGCCAAAAGCAGCGCGGCTATTACTTCCGTGGCTTCGAACAGCTGCCATACGAAACCTTGGCTTTTTTAATGGGCACGGTAAGCTTTCTCCTGCATCATTTTGACGTACCTCTGATTCTCTCAGGTCGTGGCAGGAATTGATGAGTGGAAGACTGGCCGATACGTCGCGGTCGATTTCGACTTTGACAGCTACGCTGCGCGGTATAACGAGTGCCTCGAGTTCCTTGAGGAGTGGGACAAGTTCTCATCTTCCGCCGCCACTGAGAACTTGGCTGCGGCGCTTGCATGTGGTATGCTACGCCATGCGCGGTACGTGATCTCGGAGCGCTTCAAGTCGTTCGTACTAGTACTGACATCCTGGCTCTAGAACCACATCGGCAATTCCGATGGACGCAGAAAAGGTGTCGAATACGGTGGACACTCGCGCGCTGGCTTTGAGTGTGTTCTCTGCCAACCAGCGCCTTCCGTCCGATGGGGGCGAGGCCGCCTAGTTATTTACCTACAACGTGCAATCAATAATTGTTTTATTTTATTTATTCCCATTCGGGACAAAATCGTAAGCATGCAAAGCCCGAAGAGGCCACAATCTATTTTAATGGCCTGCCGACTACCGAAATGTCATGCTCTACGTAGCTCTACAGAGTGAGTGCTCTATGGAATAGCCCGGTACTACGGGACTACGGGAAGCTACGGTAGAGGGGGACTCAGCTCCTGACTCTATGGCTCTACGGGGCTCTACGTAGTACTATGTAGCTATCTGTTGTTTTCCAGATGCACCAAACCCACCCCCGAGGTACCTCGCCGTCTTCCCACTGCGGCCTGTGGATCAGCGGCACTGCACTGTTTGGCATTGTAGCAAGCCGCGTATAGACAGATTTAGATTTCAGCCTGCTGAGCGGTGCCGGAAAGATCCGGTTTTGATCCTTGTCACCTTGGCGATCAGTGCAACTTTAAGCTTGAAGCTTCACTATCAGCGGTATCATGTACTGAACTTCGCGGAAGGTCGTATGGAAGTACCGTGTCTTTGCATTATCTAAATTCGCAGGGAAAAATATGACGCAGATTTTGATCCCGCAAATAGTTCGTAGTCCCGGAAAGATCTGGCTGATGAAGTGGCCTAGAACGATGTGATGTATCCGAATCCCGCGTAGGCCTGATGAAATACGAATGCTTCTGCTCCCAACTATGCAGTCGTTCAACTAATTCCAACAAGCTCCCAGTTTCCTAACTTCAATTTCAACCGCAGCTTCGCTATAGAGTTATTGTATTGGTTTTCTTGACATGTATGTGCATTCCGTGCCTGTGCTGGGGTGAAAAATGGTGAGTAAGTACAAATATCCAGAGTTTGCGTAGATCTACCCATATGTCTAGGATCGCCAGTTAGAACCGCTGCCGTCCCAGTCCGGCGAGTCGGACCCAGTTATCTGCGCGGCCGGAACGGGGAGTGCGTAGACAACAGTCGAAAATGTTAAAATTGTGGCGAGGAAGGTGAGTGCGGTGTTGAATTGCATGTGTTTAATAATGCCAGAGAGGTGAAGATGATTTGTTGAGTCTACGTCTCGATTTAAGTACCAGCGGATCGAGGTAAGTAGGCGGTGCACGTCAACATCGTTGCTAGCCTTCATAAATTCATATGGAACTTGCGGCAATCTATCGACACTAACATCTTGATGGAAAGCTAACTGCAAAACCCTCGAGCACTTTCAAAATGAGTTCACTGATGTGATGTGAGTGTTATTAGGGTCAGAGCAGCCTTGGGCTGAAAAATATTCTGGGCCCAGGCTTGAGTGAAAAAAATTTAAACCTGGGTTTCGGTGAGTTATTCAATTCCAATCGTGTTTCCCAAGACATAATACACCTTCAGCAGGTATTGGGCAATGTTTCAAGCCACACGAAGTGCGCAAAAATAAAATCGACGGCATACATAATGCCGACATATCTGTTTCTGATCGTCCCCGTCCTCATCCCCACTGATTTGACTGTGGCGCGTGACTAAGGCAACCGTTCCCGTCGAACTGAACGAATGCCGAGAGGCTGCATTTGTTCCGGATCTCGGTAACAGGCCGGTATGCAAGCTGAAACACGGCTCCCGTTCCTGCAATTAGGTATAAATGGCCCCGGGTATCTTCTCCGATGCATCCTCAAGGATGTAGCTCCCCGGATTCGTCCTCTGTCTCGCGGCTCTGGAAAACTCATATGTCCGCAGAACTATCGCAGTGGACACTCACTAGCGGATCGCCTTGTCCTGGGCTAGGATGCAAACTTGATCTCCGATGATAGAACAGCCTATTCTCCGCCAGGCATTCAGCACGATGTTCAACAGTTGACTTTAAAGCCTTGCAACACGAGTAATGCTGTATAAAAATTAAATTTGGCCGTGTGAGAAATGTGAAACTCAAAACACCCTCCCGTTAAAGAACAAGGGTATGTAAATTACAGGGTTTTTAACATGACATCACCGCGCGAAGGGCGGAAAATTAACCCCGCCCCAACACTGTTGTAAACAGTGAAACTACTTGAGAAACTCGTCAATGGACCAGTAATCTGGGAGACCTGCCTGAACACCATCTTACTGGGCCTTGGGCTTGTGTGGGCCTGACTGTTTTGACGGGTGGATCAGTTCTTCCAAAGCCGGGCTATCCAACTTGATGTACTCGGCAATCGCAAAAACGTCTCGCGACCGAGCCACCGCAGGTACATCCGGGTCATTGAAATTGACGTGTTCGGTTTCTGCGAGATCAAAAGGGTCAGGGTAGTTGAACAGGAGCTCTTCGAGAGCCTCTTCGTCAACCATCGGGGGAGAAATGTTCTCCTTGTGGATGAGATCTATCAGCGACGGCGCCGACCTGATTTGCGGAGTACCAGCGGGAACCAGGGCCTCGTCAAGAGCAACAAAGGCCTCGTGGATGTAATCACCCTCGGTGATCCCCTTTGTGTATAACTCGTAGAGTCGGGCAGAGGTAATGAGATTTTCGGGCGTAAATACCATACATTCTGTTGCGTTTCCGGACTGTTGAAATTGAATCATGCTTTAAGGACTCTTATAAGTAAAATATGAGAGCACTGCCAGCTCTGCGAACATCAGAGTCACTGGCATTGTTTTGAATGGTCTCAAAGCGGGCCGCATTGAAATTATATCCCAAGCTACTGAGAGATGCAGGTGGAGAGCAATCTTCTGAAGACGAGTTTCTGGATCTAGAAGGCGAACATCGTTCCTGAGTATCTCCAGACCCCCGCAATGAATAGGGAGTCTGAAACCATTGTCAGAACCTTGGAATCACTTTGACGGACATAAATACCTTTACTTCTGCGTCAAGCTGTATAGATGAGATGCTTAGTGTGAAATCAAGAGTGCGAAAGATACGCTGTACAGTGGATTAGGCTTGGGTGAGCTCCGCTCTTATCTTCATATTGTCTTAATAAAGTAACTTCATGGCCCTATATAGACGAACTTCAGTCCTCACAGCTGAGAATTGAGCTTCGGTGGGCCGCATTAAACCAACCGAGCCGCGATGCTGTACGTAGATCTCGGATGGCACAATCGAGAAGATCTTGACCGCAGTGCGCTGAATAGGTATTAATATCCGACGTACCATCACGGGAAGTGAATCACATACGCCAATCTGCTTCGCATTTGAGTGATTGGCCTGTCTTTTCCAATACGCGAGAGGTTTGGTGTCTGCATCCCAGGACTGGCGGTCGAACGGAGCCTGGTTATAGGCGTAGCGTATGAATTTCGTTTCCAGCTGAGTAGCTTGTTCTTCTCCGCCGCTGTCAATCCGTAGCTGTTCCCCCTTCAGGATCTGCATAGCTTGCCGCTATCGTATCGCAGGCGGAGTGTGCCAGCCTAAGGCAGGTTTGCAGGCAGTAGAAGATACCTCTCAAAATTTTGATAGTTCGTAAATTTGAATAATAATATGCTACATGCTGTCGACTCGCTACAAAGTACACCATTCAGCGTGCTGGCGGATTGTAACGGGGATATACAAGATCCGACCGTCCTACACTTATCATATAAGGAAGTCCCACGGCACATTAATCAAAGGCGACACATTATCCTGGTGCTGACCTCCAGCTACGATAGCGGCCATCATCCCGGCAGGCACCCGGCGCACTGGGGGAAGGTTTCCCCAGACCCCGCCCTTTCGCTGGCGCTGCCCTTCCGCCGGCACGGGGCCCTTTCGCTGGTGCGAGGCCTTTTCTCTCTCTTTTTTTTTCGTGGCTAAATCCGTGATTTTTTTTTGACTGATTGCGGCGCCGGCCGCGACGGCTGGGGTTTTCCACTCCAGACTCCGGCCGCTGGGCGCGGAGCTAAGACGCTCGCCGCCGGGCCCACTGCGTGGTGCTGGTGCCTGCGGCACCGGTCAATCGGAGTTTAAATCTGTTGATGTGAATATTCTTGGCACGTTGATTTTGCATTGATTTGCGATCAATGTGTCGCTGATACGGCCAGCGGGCGAATGTGTCGTGGATTCACTCAAATTTGATGAAATGTGCCGTGCCAGAATGTATGTGCCGGTCGGATCTGGTCAATCCCGCCTTACTGCCGGGGTTCATGCATCTTTCAAACCCGAAAATGGCTTTCAAAGATGTGTACCAGTTTCGTTAATTTTTGGGGGCACAGGAAAAAAAAAGGCAAAGATGTCGAGTGTTTTCTTCATTTTTCCCTCTTGATAGAAGATTTTCTGACTAATAAAGTGGCTTTGCAGAATTTCTTCCGGTTGAAAATCGATTCTATTCGTAATACCAAAGATTGATTGAACAATGGGCCCCATTGTCCATCCAGTCTTTCATGCTCCAATAGTGTTTTATTTGTGCCACCAAGAAACAAACATCGTTTCAATAACCCTTTGGCCCGATTTTGACCATCAAAAGAGACATTGGCAAAAGGGAGAAGACAATCTTGCGTTTTTCATCTTATCTTTGTCACAGGCCCTAAATTTGGCGAAACAGGCAGACATCTTTGAACCTCATTTTTGGGTCACAAAGATGTGTGGACCCCCGCAGTGCCTGCTTGTGGACATCGCCAGGTTGAATAATATCATCAATGACGGCGAAGTATATAAGCAGGCGCACTGGGTTTCAAGTTCATAAACTGATTGTGGTGAAGATTGAGATCGTTGACGAGGGCGACCTCCGCCGCGATCACGGAGGGTCTCCGGACTCCAATTGTGTGCCAAAATAGTCGTATAAGCGCCTTGCCCTTGTACTCGGCTGCGAAACGCGATCAACCCGCAGTGATATCAGCACATTGGATTATGCAACCGAGTACAAGGGCAAGGCGCTTATATGACTATTTTGGCACACAATTAGCGTCCGGAGACACTCCGTGATCGCGGCGGAGGGCCGTGACAGCATATATGGCACTTCTTTCCACCACAGCGATCCACCGATTTCCTACTTTTGGTCCATGGGAACCTATGGGAACACCCAAGAATCCGCGGGGAACGGCGCCGTACTTCCAATTTGGTTCCCATCATAGCGCCAGCTGCTTACTAACCGTCTGTGCGCGGGGGGGAGACCGTGCACGCGCTCTCTCGTCTTACGGGTGGCACCGAATAACAGCGCTTGAGTGCTACTCGATTTGGTATGAATCCTTCACTCTGTTTCCGTCCGCCTCCTCCATGAGCAACAGAACGCCTAGAACCCACCTATAAAACCAGCCCGAACCGCGAGGTAAGCTCATCCATCCATTCAGCACTCACAGTTCAAGATGGTCCAACTCACTTGTGCCGTCTCCCTCCTCGCCCTGTTCGCTGCCGCCAGCCTCAGTACCCCTTTGAAGCGCAGCATCGAGCAAGTCGAGGCCGACATCGCCCTCACGGGCAAACAGCTCGAGGAATATGACATCGCTATCAGTGCCTTCCCTGCTAGCGGTGTTGCGGGCGTTCAGGTCTGTCAATTTCATCGCGCTCCTGGATACATCAAAGACTTAACACATGAAAAACCGCAGAGAATACACGCTGTCGCACAAGCCTTAGATAGCACCATCGATGCGACGAGGACTGAAGTGGTGGTAATATTTCTCTGCTCATTGCTTCAGGTTGATTGTATACTGACGTTGTATGAGAACACCGGACTCTTCGACGATGTAGACGGTAGTGTTATCTTTGGCGGGATCGAGAGCTTCGTCCCCACCATTCAGGATATCTTGTCCCAGCTCGTCGCTAAGAAGGCCGACTTTGTACGTGATTCTTCCCCTAAAATCATGCAGTATTCATTGGTGCGTGCATAGGACGCGGCCGGCGGCTCGGCCGTTGTCCTCCAAGACCTCATCACGCTCAAAGCGAGTTCGGTGGCATTCGGCGATGCTCTGATCGCTAACTCGCCTGTGAGTGGTTTACAGTGTGCGCTGTACTTGAGGGACTTGATGAAGAATTTGCATCTGTAGGATGACCTGAAGCCCACCGCGACGGCCATCAACGACGGTATACTCGCTGGACTCGGAGGTGCTATTGCGGTCTATGAGGCGTGATATTTCTGAGTCCAGGGGTGGTTTTTAGTGGGCCCGAAGCTGATTGCAGGGTTTATTGTTTAATGCTTTGTCTGACCTGGCAGAAATGAAAGTTCAAACCACACACCATCGAGGAACCGATTTCTCCTCAGAGTCCGCGTCATCTTCGTCACTTATTCGCTTAGTTCTGTGAAAGTTAGTGAGTTTGATGGAATTCTGCGAAAGTTCGTCAGTTCACGCAAATTTCTGCGAATGTTCGTCACTTTCCAAGGATCAATGTAGCGCATGCTTGTCGGCACATCACACAATCATCAGTGTGCTGAGCTCGGCCAGTTAGGTTCGGCTTAGCTAGTTAGGGTTAGTGGCTAGTGGTTAGCGGTTAGAGGTTAGCGGTTTGGGTTAGTGGTTCGGGTCAGAGGTTCAGGTTCAGGTTAGCTGGTGAGGGTTAGTGGTTAGTGTTAGGGTAAGGTATCTATATGAAAAAAACACGCTCGGCTTGCGCTGAAGGAACAATGATGACCGAGGTTCCGTGTTCTTGAATTTGCCGAGTCAAAACGACGAACTTTCACGCATTTCCATCAAAGTGACGGACTTTCTCGTTCCTAAGCAAAGTAACTAAGTGACGAAGATGGGTACAACTCTTCTCCTCAAGGTCGCAACTGGCTTTGGCATGATTCTTTTCGCTTCGGTTTCGCAGTGGGTAAGAGTCGTCCATAGTGCTCGACCCCTCATTAGTAGGTTGCCGTCGGAGCCTGATATTCATGTTCCGTGGCTGATCCAGCCACCAGCGGCTGTGGGTGGCTGTGCTCAACAGTGTGAATATCAGGCTCCGACGGCAACCTACTAGGATGGAAAAGATCTTGGCGGCAATGAATGGCGGCTGGATCGTGCTTGTTTGCATCTTCCAATTTATCGGCCTCTACGACACATGTTGGTGTATCAGCAGCGCCTTCTCGCTCCGCACCCGTGGTTACAACGTGGTTACTCTGACGCCAGCAGACATCGCTGGACTTTGGACACCGGTGGTGGGTGGAACAATTCTCGCAAGGTGTGTGGTACTATACTCTTTGGTGTATTAAATTAAATGTTTTCTCAGTGGCTCGGTGTTTCTTTTTTTGGGGGTCATCAATATTCTGCTCTAGCTAGGGGCTTCCTCATATTCTTTACCCCTTCACTTTATATTCACGCTTCCAATTTAGAGGTTTAAATTATTGGCCTTTGAGATTGACGCTGGACTCGTAGGATCTTTCGATTAAACTCGTCTCGTGCAAATTTGGTCTGTGTTTGCTCCTATGTATTTTATTCTTCGGATGGGGGCCATCCATTTATTTTTGGGGCCAGGGGACCCCCAGCCGGGCCGGCGCCGGCCGCCGAATCACTCCAATTTCAGCTTGTAAAAAGCCGCAACAGTCACACAGCAAATAATTAAACAGTGCGTTGAATACACTAAGAAAGGCCCCGCACCAGCAGAAAAGGCCCCGCGCCAGCGGAAAAGGCCAGCGCCAGCGAAAAGGAGGGGTCTGGGGGAATCTTCCCCCAGTATGCCGGAATGCCGGAACTGATGGTGTAGCCGGCACAGCTGATGTAGCTGCCAAACCCATAGCACATTCTCAAATATGTGCCGAATCTAACAGAAATGTGCTGCACATCAAATGTGACTGTGTTCTATATCTTGTATATCCTCTGAGCTGGGAGTTGTAATAAATAATACGAGGTATCACATGTAGATGGAGATAGCGTATGTAAGGCACAGGCGAGGTGGAGAGAAGAGTATATGCGCAGGATCCTTCATGCATGACTTGTGGAAAATCTGGCATCCCGCGCCAGGGAGAAACACGCCTAATCGAATCCTTACAACACCCCGTCTGTTAAGGGGATGCCGAAGTACTAAAGACAAACCTCAGCGTAACAACCATGTATCACGTACGTACTCACAATGAGATGATGGTGCGGTAGGCCTCCCACGCCCCGCGAGCCATCAGGATCCTCCGCGTAGGAGCCAGCATCGTTGCACATGAACGTCCGGTCCGGACCAGGAGGATCGAGCTGCCAGTACTCAGTCCCTGCGTAGGCGACGTCGGTGTCTGTCTGCTTTACGGGCAATAGATTTGTAATTACCAAAGTGTTGCCATCCCAGCAGAGCCGGCGGGAGGTTCGAGGCACTTGCGTTATAGCGTCAGTGTTTTGCATCCCAAGTCTAGACATGTCCATGATGTCCACTTACAAGTCGTATCCGTGGACGACTAGCCAGCCCAAATGAGATATCGCACCCGTCAGAAAACTAGATGATTAGACGTACCACGGAAGACGTTGTTGACACCAAGGACGTCCGTCGCACCCCTCGCAAATGCGGCATTACCCACACGCGGTGCGCCATATGTGTACAGACGGACGGTTCTGTCAAAGCAAATGTCACTCACTACTTCTTCCCCTTGGCCCCGGACACGCACCTATTTGGAAACGCCCACTTTGCATCGATACTGCCCATTGTAGCTATGACCGCGCCGAAGGAATGACCAGCGAAAGTGACGGTGTAGTGCGGGTGTTTAGCGAGCTCTTCCTCCAAAATTTTCAGTACCTCCGAGCATACGGTATTCCATGCGGCGTGCCAACCAGTGTGAACCTCACCGGCTATTGCGGCGAGTGGCGATGGTTTGTCAGATGAACGAAAGCGCGAGCACAGAAAGAGTCGCGCTTACCCGGCATCTTGTCGCTATTGAAAGCACTCCGCAGGAAGTTTACACCGAAGACCCCATTTTGTGGCATAACACTTGGAAGTCGGCCGCGTCAGTCTGATTCCGGCGACAAGCGACAACGTACCCGGTGCGAAATGCGACAACGATCTCCTCTTGCTCTTCATCGCGTGCGATAAAACCGGACACTCCGCTGACCACACTAGACACCTACGCGTCAACGTCCGTAAGTACAGTTAAGAACACCATGAATCGAAAACACTTGACTCTTCCGACAACTTTCGCGTTGTTCACCGTCTCTTTGTCTACAAGCTTGAGCGTCCCTAGCGCGTACAAGAAGTGGTGCAGTAGGTCGTCGTACTGAGCTGCAATGTTCTGTCAAGTACTCCGATGTTGGTAAATGCCTTGAGCGGTGACACACCTTGGGAAACTGTGGGTTTCCCGTCGGCCGAAGCTCGCACGCGCTGGACGAGAGACGCGCCGAAGTTCAAGGCTTTGAAAAGCATGGTGGTTTGGGAAAGCAGGCCAAGGGTGCAAGGAAATATATATCCGGTGAGCAAGAAAGTGCGAACGGTATACATGAGGCGCAGTTACGATCACTATCCGGACGTGTAGTGCCAGCTCCGCTTTGCCTCCGAGACAGGCATTTGACACGATGCAATCGAACAGTGCTTATAAGTCAGAACGCGCGGCAAACGCACATATTGCATGGTATACTATGACCCAGTTACTCCTCCGAGATCTCGTCTCTTCTGGGAACCGGCGCTATCCGAGTTGCCATCCCCCCTCACACAGTCTTAAATTTGAGGGGTTTACCCGGAGTTTACGTAGTTGTGGCTTCGAAAATGAAAAAAATGAAATATTGTTTCTTTTCTCATCCTAAGTCTGAGAGGAGTCGAACGGCCTGGAATACTACTGCTACGCGGTTTGAACGCCATGTCAGGGAAGCAGGCTGAGAGACAGGCAAACCTACCGGATAACTGCCGTTCTGGGCGATGTCCAGTGTCCTCAAATTACCCGTTCACCCACCCAGGTGCCGCGCCATCCGGGGTGCGCAGCTGCCCTTCTCTATCTCGAAATATCAGGCTGGTTTTCGGCCACAATCCGGCGGTTTGTACCCAAATCTACAACGGAATATCGGGGAACTACCTCGATCGGTAATACTCGGACAAAGAGCCCGATGCCTGTCACCCCGGCAGAGTGCTGCCTCCAGGTGAGCCTTGGGAAAATATACCGTACAAGCTGAAGTCCTTTGTGATTATTCCTTCCTCGATTTATTAGTAGCTTCTATTCATTCAGATTGAAGGATGACAAAAAAGAGGGGGAAATAAATGATCTTACTCTGTGTTGAAAATCTAGTTCGAGTAAGCATATATGAATGCCAAGAATCCAAGCCGCTGATCTGACGAAAGAATGGCTATGTCATTGCCCTTATATTTAAACAGATGTCCAATTTTTCATCTGCACATGCTTGCTATACCCCATTTAGTTGAAAAAGGGGTGTTTGGGCGGCGATGACGGGCAGTGGCTCCCTCTAAAAGCTACAATATCTTCGCCGAAGCCGGGCGGCACGCCGTGCAGGGCAGATTAGCTTTGATACTTCAGTAGCCACATTTTCAGCGCCGTCCTGCACTGGACGATCTGCCTACGAAAACCAACAGTCTTGGGCTCCTGCTTTTTCTCCTTGGCCCATTTTTCACGGTTTTCAAGGCGGGGATGCTGAAGTAAATTTGCGAATCAGGAGGAAGAAGGAGACCAAAGATGGAGCAAAAATGACAACTTTGAGTACGTACCCTGGGCAAAAATACAACAAGGAAGCAATAAGGAGGTTTCTCCTCCTTCACGGCAACACTCGGCACGTCGCAACATCCATCCGCTCACTGATGCGCTACCGGCAGTACATCTTTCAAGTTTCAAGTTTTCTGTGACTCGGGCGTGATTCCCTTTTTTCGCTGTTTACCACACTCCATCAAGGTGTCACCGCCACTCATCAATTACTTGGCATCGTACATTAAGTAACCTCCCGCCCAACGCCTCCCGACGCTTGCGCGGCAACCACGAGAGTCCTGGGGTTTCCAATACTCTACTTCCTCTTATGAAAAACAGTCTATGTTCTCGTGTTACAGCTCTTCGCGAAATTGATGAGACCTGTCACCAGCCTGTCACATCTCTCTGCGCGTGAAATGTTGTCGTTTTCCTCGGGCTGCCGTGGCCTCAATTCTCATCCGTTCAGCTCAAGACCGGGCGCAAATTTTGAATCATGATCATCCAAGCAGGTCTCTTATCGTTAGTTGATATTGTATGGGGAAAGCACGTTTAAATAATTAATATATTCATTGGGGGATCAACATACGAATATCTGTAACAAAATCAAGTCCCAGTATAAACCACGCCTCCCCCGTTGAAATCTGAAATCGGATTTGCGAGTGAATGCAGAATGATCGGTAGAGAGAGATGAGGCCGCATCCATAGAAAAACGGAGGCGAGGGAAACATATGTTGGGAATAGACTGAGCTTCAGACGTACCATTGGCATCGGACCGCTTAACTGCTAGCCTTGAGCGTGAATACAGAAGGAATTAATGTGATACTTACCTCATGAAGCTGTCGAAAAATTCAACAAAGATTGCGGTATGTGTATAGGCATGGCGCGCTACGGCTGCGTGGAAGGAGCGACTCGGAACTACAAAGAATACGCTAACGTCCATGTAGAATGGTAAAACATGTCATGTAACGCACCAAAGGCGGATTGGGAAGCCAGTAGAAACCCATGCTAGAATGTAGGAAAACAGTCGGCCGGCCAAAGATGTACCGCACTGATTTGGGATTTGAACCAGTCAGTTTGTATATCTGGCAATGGGAAAACTCACGGCGGACGGGATGGTAGGCTTCGTTCGATCCATCGGTTATTCTTGATAGCTACCTGATACCAAGGACTGTGTACAAAAGCAGAAATATCTCAGTGCAGTAACGAACCCAGTTATCAGCGCGCTGGAATTGATTCTGAGGATGAGAACAATTTTGAACCGCTGGAACTGATAGCTCACCGAAAAAGAACTAAACACTGGATAGTAGGAAGAGACAGTAGCGCTCTGGTAAGGCAAGGAGATATAGCAATGAAACAAACTGAATCTGATGAAACTATGAGACGGCGAAACTTGTAATAAACAGGGAGAGGAAGGGGGTGTGATACCCAAGCTCGATGCGTTGTAAGGGAAGGGAGCTGTAAACTAACATACTTATCTACGAGCATGTGATATTGTGGGAAAGTCTGACGCACCTCAGAGTTGTACTGCAAGCACGGATAACTCATGAACTCTTGTTACGCTCTAAGAGGAAACTCTGAAGTTAATTGCAGTGACAACACACGAATGAAATCACACAGGGAGCGACGGAGCGAAGCAATATGCGTGGAGCTGACGGGGGTTAGGAACGCGAAAGAAACCGGTCTTTTTTGAACGGAAATTAAGAGGCTGATCGGGGAGATCAAAATAACCCAGTGGGGGGTCCAGTTCTCTGGATCGAAGTTAATTTCGGATACATCCATTAGCGAGAAAGCCCTGAATATAAAACGAAGGTTTGTACATTGAGCGGTCGACCGTAGGTCAGGTGACTGCTGTAGAGTGGAGCGGTAGGGAATGAGCTGGGGTTCTTCAAAACTAAATTGTGATTGGTTTTGTGATGGGGAAATGCCGGAGACCAAAAAAATAATTTGGTAGGGCTGGAGCCAATGTACTGGAGCGGGGAACATGGTTGAGAGAAAAGTGTTAAATTCATTCTGAAACACTGGTATACTGGTATTCTGGTTCCCAGATGACGGTTGTGTGCAGCGGCCCAGTTTTCGATCGCAAAATGGGGTGCGAATGCGATCTAATGGTCCGTCTTGTGATCGCAGGATGTATAGATAAATATTCGTGCCGATCATCGACCAATATCACGATGCTGTGCAGAGCATACACGGAGATGAGATGCACGCCTGTATGCTCTCCTTCAATGCACAATGACCTCGAGGCATTGCAAATTTTCAGCCCACACGAGGTTGCGGGGACTTTGGCTCAAGACGAGTCGCAGCGATAACTTATTATCCACTCCCTTCCGCAAGTATTTGCCCACCCGCTCGTCTCATTCAAGATGGCGCCGACAGAACCTGAGTCTCGCATGTCAACCGAGACGGCGGCTCCAGGAACACTCCAAGAGCATGCTCCCGTCACTCTGCCGTTGCCGACCACCATGCCCGCGCACTGGAGGAGCGAGTTCCCAGCCAGCCGCCCATGGATGAGTTTGCTGCTTCGCTTTGCATGGAGTTGGATGTGCGCGGTCGCGACGGGAGGGACCACGTTGGACGGAGCGTGGTCCAGCATTCAAACGAGCGAGGAAGCGTTTCAGGCATACGTTGGAAAGCTCAATATCGGATATCTACTATCTCGATACTGGTGTGCTACCATCACTCCGGTATTCTGACCTCAATTGATTTGACCTTCGTCAGGCCGGACTATTCCTGGCCTCGATAACTACTCTTCTTACTACCACGCCCCCGCTGCCAGGTTCGTACGTCGTCATCGTCGATTCTGTGAGATTCATAAGCCCGAGCTCCAGACCTGTTCGATTTCCATCAGCGTGCTTGCTACCTCCTCCTTATTTTATCCTTCTCGATCATGCTAAGCGCGCTGTTGGCTGGATTCCTCGTGCAGTACATGATGTCAACGGGATGCACCCGGATTTGGGCCGTCCATGATCTCTGTACCACCCGGCCTCGCATGTGGGTAATGCTTATCATCGTCGGATACCCTTTCATGGCCTTCTTTTGGGCGACGGCCGCGCTGATGATCAGTCTGTGCTTTCACCTCACCATGAATTTATGGATCCCAAACATGACTCCAGGCTTTTTGGTCGCTGAAGTTACTTCGCACGACCCTATCATGATTGTTGTCGGCGCCGTGTTCAATCTGGTGCCCGCCCTTCTTTACCTCCTCACGAAGCTCGTGTTTGCTCCTGTAACACAGATAATTCGCGACTATGCTAGGACCGATACTCCGGTATAAGTTGTACTATCCAAACAATCTCATTTCTGCCATTACTGTAACAGGCGTAGTCCCGCTAGTCGTCAATCTCTTATTCAATTCACCCTCCCTACCTCCCGTTTATTCCTCCCCATTCTCGCCGCTGCCGCAGCTAAGTGTACTCTTTCACAGTCGCTGGCAGTCACATATGGTGAATTGATACATCACGACATGGTGGGCGAAGGATGGGCTCTGATGTAACGCTGCCGGTAGTTAGCTAGTGGTGCTGATACATCACGCTAGAGACTCGCCCATTTTGGACGATTTTTTCTCTCCATTATATCGGATATTTATTTCTGGAACATATCTGAGAGTATGGGAGAATGGGCAGATTATATTTTCGAAACAACACCTGACCACCGCTTCAAAGCCTCCCTTGAATGTGCGTGTATTCAACGGAGTAGTAAGCTTGAGCTGTTGGGTTGGAGAATGATGAGGGCCAAATCCTGGGTCTTTGTCTCGGTTATGTACACGCGATACTTGGGGGACAAGGGTTATGGTTCTTTCCATTGAACTTGACATCGAACACCAACGTGCGGTTCTCGAAAGAGTAATTTATTACGGCTTTTCGTAAACCTTGGCCGCAGACGAAAGTAACTTCATCGAATGAGACAGCGTCTATATGTATTTTGCATTCATTCCGTCGAGCAGGATGACCTGATCATGCTACCAGTTCGGTGCTGGCCAGTGATGATAAATCTTCCACACAGGATCGTGCTGGACAATGGTAATACATTTTCCTCGTAAATTTGTAGGGTAATATGAGCCAATCTGGCGACATGCTTCTACGAAGGAGTAGGGATTCTATCTTTGGTTGAAAATGCACACCAACAAACCCCCAACTCATTCATCACGTTTGTGAACCGGCAGTAGCTGATGGCGGGCGCCTGAGTGTCCACTTGTAGGGTGGAGGGCGTTGACATAGATGCGGATCGGAATATTCCCCAATCGCGATCCGTTGGTTGGCTGGTGGAAGTAAATGCCATAAGACCACATGAATAGAGGCAAAAATACGTAGTTGTGTAGTCAGGCTCCTTCCTTGTCAGGGCCCGGCGGGGCGTTCGATCATGGATTAAACAGGGCAGGGACATCAAGCGAAGTGGGAGGGGCCCAAGTCAAGTTTGTAAGTTGTGAGCGGCGAGCTGAACCCCGTGGAAAATGATTTGGTGCACAGCGTGTTCGTGGGAGCAGATACGATCCCTCAATCGAGAGCTTTCCCATCGTGGAGCCCATGGAGACGGCCGTGCTTGCCCCATCACAGTGAAGCATGAATGGCACGGGAGTGGTGGAGCCTCAACTCGACGAGCCCAAGCACGCCATACCCCTTCCCGCGAACGGTAATCCTTGCTGCCGCCACGACTCAGAGCAGCGACTCCGAACATGATTATAAGCGGGGAGCTGCACTGAGTATGTAGAGCGCAAAGGATTACCGTTGGCTGCTGGATGGTACCGTGGTGGCTCGAAGATTGGGGCAAGGGAGGAATCGGCGGGGGAAGTGAGTGATGCAGACGCCCTGACTTATGTACTGAGGTGCCAGAGTTCCCGATGCCGATTTCAAGGATTGAATGAGAAGATGGGCGGCGGCTGCTGTTCAGCGGGTTTAAAAGCTTGTCCGACACCTAGGTAGCGGAATATATCACATCGAAAGCGCCAAGAATCTGGCTTCCTATCTGGATCGAGCCAGGTAGTAGACCTCGTGAATGTGGGGGAAATTAACGGTGGTGGAGGGAACTAAGCGAATTATTCGGCGATTTGACGTCCCAGACCTAGAAAGAGTAGCACAATTGTAATTTTAAGGCGGAATAAGTCACCTGCGGCATCCATTGCGGCAATGTCAATGCCACTAATTCTCCTAAGATTTCCCTCATGCTTCAACGGCATTGGAAACTTCGGTGCCCTCGAACCGGATCGGATCTCTGTGGTGGCAGGATACTGGAGGATCGGAGTCTGGCCGAAAGTAAGAATGACGAAATATCGTAAAGAAACATATCTCCTGTAAAACCTTCATATACGATATATGGATCTCACTCACCTGCCGTGGACGGCGGAAATTGAAGACGGTGGTGGGTCCGAACAGACAAAATGAACGCGATAAGGGGGACTGGTGAGGCGCGTAGTAGGCGCCCGTATCAGCAAGTGAGATATGGGCGAGAATATCGGAGAGTTCTAGATGTCATCCGGGTCGAGGATACTGGAAGTCCTGTGAAAGCGGGTAATGCCTGTAAATTATTGTGCTGGGTTAGACAGTTATTTTGACTAGGTGGATGGTTTGTTAGATGGCGGCGAAGGAAGCGTAGGACACGATGGCGCACAGCAAATCAGTCTAAATCGGGCGGGCGGTGGCTAGGAGAGTCAATCGACCAGCACAAAGATCCTGATAGAATTCGGCATGGAGACTATCGGAGAGAATATAAGGATAGTCCTAATACAAAGCACGCTATGCGCACCGAGTCCGTAGTGAGCCAGTATATCTCCGACGATCTCTGACTTCCCAATGAGGAACCGAAGGCGGACCATTTGACCGAGAAGTGCGCAGCGGGTGCCGCGTGAATTCACTCCAGAATACTTTTTGAGACTCACAACAGACATGTCTCCCACAAAACTAAAGGGTAAAACACACAAAAGTTTAGTGGCAGCAAGGCCAAATATAACGCGTTAAATAACACCTTGAAATTCTATGACAAACAATTTCCAGGCGCAAAAATGTATCACTATAATAATAATTAATTTTAATTGTAAAATCTATCTGTTGAACTGTCTAAATGGTCTTGAATTAAATTTCACTTTACATCCACCTCGTTAAAAGCCCACATAAAGTGCTGTGTGGGGGAGGTGATTGTCTTTGACTAGACATAAACACTGAAATTCTTGCATACACGAATAAAATGTAATATAATAAATTTAACATGATGAAACAAGTCTCCCCTATTTTAACTTAAGAGAATCACTCTGAGGTACTCAGAAGACCCATGATATTGAAGACACAATACCAGAGGTGTGCAACACGAGGGAGTCGACGCGTCCAACACGTCCCGATCTCAGATCGTGCTGGGCCGAATAGAGCCGTAGAATTCTAGAAAAAGAAGTTTGTGTTGATCCGAGCTATACTGATCGACTCAACACTGATGCACACCCCATCAAAAGCAACGTATCCAAAACTCTGCGCACTCTGCCGGCACAGCTAGAAACGAGGCACACCCGTCCGATGGCTCAGATGTGTCCGAGGCGCACGGGTTCTAGGCCCGAAGAGCAAGCAGGTCGAGCAGACAAGAAGAGACGGAAGAGAGACAAGACAGGTTGATTGAGCGTGTGTGGCTGCGGCGGGCGTGGCAGATTGTGATAGATCGATCGGCAATTCGTGCCGTCACTTCAGGAGTTTTGACTTGCAAGATCTCGATTCTGCGTTGCTCTCGGTTTGGATAGGTTCGTGCTTGGAGAGAGTAATAAACCCACCTTAACGCACCGAGCTAGGCGTTGCGACGCAATTGTGCCGGCTCCGATGTGCTCGGACTCACATTCGGCCACGTCAATTTTGTTATCTGGACCTTTTGTGCAGACCCTAGTCGCAAAAATTGGCTCCATGGGGATTAATCCGTTATTCCCCATTTTTTGTCCATGGATAGATACCCCTCCGAGACAGTTTTGGGTTCCCTGGGCCCATTCTACCATTTATCATTTCCACTGAAAATCATCCAGTCCCGGGGCAGGAAAACGGCCAGGGCACATATAATTTCCTAGGCCTCCCTGTCGTTTTACATCTGAGACACCTCCGTCCCGTCGGATTTTCGCAACTCTTACTACCTCCAGACATTTCTACTGCCGCTGCCACAAGTATGGGCCCAAGCGCACAATATTGATAGAGTTCTGAACCCAGACCTGCGGATGTTGCTGAAGTCAGGAAAACCCGCACACACATCTACCCCATTCCATGCACTGTATATTCCTTGACCGACCACTCCTATGACTGCTTAGGTCTCTTTTCGACACTGTATTTGGAGTAAGGAATATGCGCCTATCGTCTTTGATCCTCTTTTAATAGGGGTGGGCTCACTATAGATGCACAGCCTACAATGACCGTTGCCTAGATCTCTACCTCGTCCCTTCTATTATGTCTGTCGTGCTCACCGACTCTAAACAAATCGCAGAAATGAACTTTTTCCTTGGACCATGGGTACTCTCATTTCCAGACAATGGTCGTCACTGACAAACGGCATTCACAAACTCATAGGATGTCGGCTGAATCTACTCCTCCAATGAGTGTTATCAACACAGGTGAGCGGCTTTATGCTTCCACCAATATTCAGTGCTCACATTGTAAGCAGTTCATGAAATACTTCCAATGGTACAGCGACGACCACAAAAGCATGAGAATCGCCGTCGGATTTTTTGTCCTCATGACGGCGTTGAAGTCGATTCAAGTCTTGTATGTCAGTTCCTATGTTGCATTGCTCAAGACTCAAGAATTCCAGTGCCATTCTTTGGATAATGTTCATGTGGCCTGAAAAGAATCACTTATGGGCAAAAATGGTTCGTTGAATGTGCGAGGTGACTTACCGGATGTGATGTCATTGAGCCCAGAAATTCCATCGGAGTACAGGCGCGGCTTAAGGAAGCCCAGCGGAGACATTTTGGCGGCGAGCCGCCGGTCGTTGATGAGTGAAATGATGGACGCAAAGATGGGGGCACTGGCACTGGTTCTATCGACCAGTAGACCCTGCAGATCGTTGTAAGACAGAAACCATAGGGAAGTGGACACTCGGGGTTACCTCGCTATCTGTAAATCACGATCATTGAGTTGTGGTTTCAGACGGGAGGTCACATAATATGCACTGTGTACAATCACGATCTTCTCGCCTTGCGCAGAAACGTCAGGGTACCCACTTCAACGCGACCAACATTCAGTTACGAGAAATGTAAATGAGCAGATGACAAACCGTCCGCCGGAGTTGAACTTCCCTGCATGGAAGATATCTTCGAAGAGATTCAAGCCGCCAAGGTAAGTTGGGCTCCCCAATTTAAACATCTCAGGTAAATTATTTCGGTCGGGGAGTAAAAACAGTATGGACCGAAGGATTCAATGGCCAGTCGAATATACCGCAATTTAAATGCCGTGTGCGGTCTTCAGGAATTTCGGAACACCGCCGGGCTAGCAGCCGCCATCCGCCTATTTGAACAAAAGATGCCGCCAGCCATGTTTTTGGTGAGGGAATAGAATTCGGACCTCAAAGGAGACATGGCTAGCATTATTCCACTTTTTAAAATACCCTTCGTTGCACACATGAGCTGAGTATGGAAGAACGTCAGAACGGCCGTAGGCCCTTGTCCAGCCGTTAGGTGCTGTAATGACGAGCAAGCAGAGTATTACAGTTTACTTACTAGAACATAATACTCTGCTTGCTCGTCATTACTGCATCTAGGGGTGCTCTATTCTTGGCTCATCTCGCCCATCTAATTTTTGCCCATCTCATATTTGTTCGAAACAAATAAAGAATTCAAACTCCGCTTTGCAGCGACTCATCCGGCGGGACAATGGCACTTGAGTCATACAGTTTAGGGTTAGAATATTGAGATGAAGACCTTTATTTATGTATTATAAACCATGATGGTTAGTTAAAGCAGGCAGGGAAAATTTGTGGTCACCGCCATGAAAGTCATAAGCCATAGCTAAAATAGAGCAAAGAACTCCTTATAGACTTGGGTTTAAAATCCAAAATAAATGTAGAGGATTTGGTTATAATGACACACAATTTCCAGTCCGTTATGCGGGCAAATACAGGTGCAAGTATATCGAAAATGGTGTGTTAATGCTGGCCAGGCTAAGCGGAGTTTGAATTCTTTATTTGTTTCGAACAAATATGAGATGAGCAAAAATTAGATGGGCGAGATGAGCCAAGAATTGAGCACCCCTTCTAACGGCTGGACACGAGCCTATACAATCATTTAATACCGCCTTTTAAACCCGGCACTAGAGCCGCTTATCCTCGCTGCTGAATCCCTAATGCCAAGATGCGAAATCATACGCGAGCTGTATATCAGCCTTTCCTGGACAAAACCTCGTGCAGCACAAACACGCACACGTGCGCATGCATGCGCACAAGTTCGCACAAGTACAAAAGTATTCCGACCCGTGCAGCACACATTCCGCATGAGTGTACGTGGATGCACATAGTTGCAGTTGTGAGATTGTGCTTTCCAAATTTGCATTCAGCATTCGTGCACAAGTTCGCACGAGTAAAAAAGTATTCCGACCTGTGCAGCACACATTCCGCATGAGTGTGCGTGGATGCACATAGTTGCAGTTGTGAGATTGTGCTTGCCAAATTTGCATTCAGCATTCGTGCAAGCGCGTTCAGCACTCATGCACATTCGTTCCGCACTCGTGCAGGATGAATGCCATATGCGTCTACTTGTAGCTTATTCTTGAAAAAATTCTGGCTTTGAATTCGTTGCTGTGTCAATGGGGGTTGGACATCAGATTCTCCCATGGCCGATTTAGAAACTATTGTTTCCCTCCCTTGAACGCAGATTTTCCCCCACATAACCTAAAGGCCCTCGGTCCGCATCAAAAGTGTCTGCATGTATGCACCGGTGCCCGCATCAGTGTCTGCATCGGTTTGCATCAAAGGTGTCTGCATCAAAAGGTTATTTTGCATGAGTATAGATTTGTTCCATCAATGCCGATGGCTTGTAAACATTGTGTATGCCGAAGCCACAAGAGTGCTCTTCCATACCCCATCTAGATATCAAAAAACAAAATACAGGGGGGGTGCCATTAAGGGCATTACCCTAGGTCCGGTACACTGCCAACCAGACCGTCACTGGAGACCAGTGGAATGACACAATCTGGGTGATACAGGTCAATCCAGTGTATTTCCACAGATCGGCAAACCACTGGAGAGCAGTGAAAGCTTCGGCCCGGTGAAGCAACAGGAAATGGGCAATGAAAATGCAGCAAAAGAGGTTCAAACTTGTGACTAAAAACAGTATCAAATGGAAAGCGTGTTATCCAACTGCGCCATACAGCAATGTATCAATATGTTTGATTGAGGTGTCACTATCAATTGGATCACGGAGATATTAATGGATCGTCAGTTTGAGAAGGTTCCATAGCTGCAAAAATGAGCTGTAAACATCTGGCAGCCAATAATGTCAGTTTTCATTTCCATTGGAATTTGCCTGAATTTACACCCTGCCTGGAGCCGCTTGGAGGTTTACTTGCCCGTGAGCACCGTGAAACCACAATTGATCATGATCATTCTTCTAACAGATGCCATCAACCACGTGAAATGCGCCAGTGGATTTCCAGTGCAACTCCCACTGGAAATCCACCGGTTTGCCGATCTGTAGAATTCCACTGGAAAGAAAAAAAATCTCACAGATCAGACCTGTGCATTCCAGTGATTTCGTGTTCCACTGGTCTCCAGTGAAGGTCTGGTTGGCAGTGTATGGGGGCAAAAGTCGGGTTTGGGAGCCCTACCAAGCACGGAAAAAATTAAAGTGGAATGTGAGTGCCGATAGGGGGGGGTCAAAGTCGGGTGTGCGAGCCTTAGAGGGTGCTGAAAAAAACTAAGTTGGATTGATGGCATTGCACTTGGGTACCCAAATGCCACGACTATATAGGTAGGGGTTAGGATCGGGTCGAAAAAAACTTTCCGACCCTATATGCTAATCTCGAATGCCGACACCCCCTTGGGCTAAACCCAGGTAAACATATACATATGTTGATCCCCTCGTCTACCGGGGGTAGACCAATGCAGACCAATGTAGATTGATGGTTCACAAAGTAACTTGTGCAAACTAACTTGGCCATACAAATTTAACTTTACTTTACTTTTGGCTCAGGAAGTTAGTTTGTCAAGCAAAGTTAAGCGAAAGCACAAGTAAAGTTAACGGCACGCTTCGGATCAGCCATCAAAGTAAGTATGGTTGTGTTTGACCCGAACTAACTTTCTGTTAACTGGAGGTGATTATGTGTATGGGATACCTTAGTCTGGCTGGAGAAAATGCTCATGGAGCTCAAATAATTCATCTTATCAAGTCATATGCTTCGCAAGTTGCATGGAGAGGAAGGTTGTCCTTAATTGATATCTTGGCTGCCAAACACGCAACTTCCTTACTGTGAAATTTCTCAGTTATGCCCCTCTTTCACTGTCTTCCCATCTCCACTCAAGTCAATAAGTTTGATTAAGTGTATATGTCTCGTCACCACGTCCCGAGGCGTCCTCATTGCGGCCCTGTTGACAATTTGGGCTGCCACTTAAAATATGGGTAAAACCTCGAGTAAAAGCGTCAATTTCGCGGGAGATCACAGGACTGAGCTTTATTATAGTGGGGGATCCTATTCGAGCAGTGATCCGCGATATCTGCTTTAATTGGTGGGTCTTAATGTATCTAACTTGCCCAACTGATGGCATAAGTTAATTTGTTCCTGTTTGATTGATGAACTTGGGCAGCCAAGTTCGGGCTCAGTCAAAAATGAATTTTAGTGAACTGGAAAATCTGAGGCCTGTTAGGAATTGTCTATGGCACTCTTGTGTTCAATGGTGCTCAATCACAACATGGCAATCAGAAGTTCCGAATGACCGCAAATGTCAATTTTCGAAATTGCATTGGTACAGGTTAAAGAAGATCAGCACGGTGAACAAAGTTCTTGAGTAGATGAGAGAACTAATTCTGAAGATGAATCTGTCACTGTTCCATGCACCTACGTTACGCTAAGCTCCCAGAACGACGACGAGATCAAAACTCATTTTGATGTGCTACGAATGGACGAACTTATTCCTAATTTTCTCATGGAGGTCAAAGTTGGTCAAAGAACGGGTATTTAGAGTTAAATTAGGCGCAATGACCCGGCCTGGAGTATTATGGGGGCTCCCCGAAATTTAATATTGGTGATAAAACATTTCTAGCCCGTGACCCCAAACATCCCCACCCTCAGGCCCACCAAGTAAAGGCACGTGTAAATCATGTTTAAGTAACGTTCAATGTGATACATGATCTCATATCTTCGCTGAGATGCTTCCCAAATGGGCAGGAAAAACTTACTTTGAACCGTGCAAGTAAAGTAAACTGGAACCACCCGTGGGAAAAGTTAAGCGAAGTAAAGTAAAGTTCCAAGTTAGGAAATAAGTTACTTTTTTCGCCCTCATGTAGATCCACGTAGCCCACCCTATGACTACATATGGCTTCAACACAGTAAGACTTGCTGTATGCACAAGAACGCAGATGTAGTCTCCAGGCTACAGCGGAGGCGGTATACCAGCAAGCCGCTTTCATTTTTGGCTGGTACCAAGGCCGCAAAACGGCTTGCCTAGCATTATTCTGGCTTTCAGACTACCCTTCGTTGCAGCACTGAGCTGAGTAGGGTAGAACATCAGAATTGTGATGGGGGATATTAGTAAGGCTGGTTGCTCCCCCTCCAATGCACATTTCCCTCACCCAACGTTTTTCCCACGGTCAGTCCTTGTTCTAAACCAGGCCCATCAAAACGGGCACAAAATTGCGGCTGACTGGATTCCACACCGCACACCTTCCGACTCAGCCGGCCTGATACTCGGTGTTCCCGATGCGTCCCCTCGGTTTTTGACATCTTACACCCATCAGAATATTGATTCTGGTAATGTATCAAAATTTCAGGTCCCAACTCCGAAGGCCACACCCCCTGCAAATAATATCCTCCACATAGGCGGAAAGTATGTACGTTGTCTGCAAATGAAGCCAATACATTTTCTATAATATGCCTTGCAAAATATAAATTACATGGGAGTGTTTTCTACCTCTCTATTGACCCCCTAGCATCCCAAATCCACCAAGAGCTGCTCACACAATACAATTTTTCGTTTGGAATGTAAGTTCGTTTGATGGGGCTGATCGACTGATCTCCGAGATGCCCAAAGTTAGTTTGCTGAGTGCCGAGGTGCCCGGAGTGCGCCTGCCGTAGAGGTGTATGCGACAAGTCTGAGATCGATCTCCTCGATGGTTGGTGGGAACGGAAAAACAACGGGGGGTAGACCTCGTAGTGAGAAATAGTCTATTGCGCGCCAAAGTGCTCCACAAAATCTGCGCTGAATTATGTTAGTTGCGTTGGTTGAGTGCCGAGAAAGACGGCGAGGAGGAAGAAGATATTTAGTTCGGAAAAAAGCCAGTTAGCTTGCAACGGCCTGAGTCCCCTTGGGACCTTGGGACGGCTTCAGAGGGCTTCGGAGGCGTGGCGGGGGGACTTAGAACCAGTCTCAAGCCGTTCGAAGGCTTGATGTGAATTCCAAGCCGTCCCATGCTGTCCCAAGGTACGTGTCGCAAAGATAATGTTTTGCGGTCCAGAGGGCCCAACAAGAAGTGAAGAAAAAAATTAATCAACATTATGCACTCGCAGATACATGTCCTCGTCAATACAGTCAATAATGTGATGCATACCGTCCTTTCCCCAAGAAATTGGAGAGAGTAAGGCACCGCGAACGATGTGCTCTAGCGCAATAAAGTGGCAACTCTTCAACGGTAATATCTCGCGTATCGGGCAGTCCGTGCGAGTGTTGGGCTGCCACGCCGTCCTGCGGAACGGCCGTACCATGGCCAGGTCGAGTGCCGAGTCGCCGGGGATATGACAACGGAAAAGACAGTGAAACTGACCCATGGCGAGAGAGCTGTCGTCGTCCTCGTAGATCACCGAGTCGAACCGGGGAGCACCGTGGAAGTGTGGATTACACCGTAGAATATCTCTCGCGCTTCTCCAGTCAACTTTGGATTGGTACTCCACGTAGATAACCTTGCACTGTTGAATATAAACGAGTTAAGTAGCTGAACTGCAAGGATCAACCAAACTGAACTCACCTGAATCTTCTGCTCCAGCCGGACTTGATGTGTGGAATGGTGCCGCGCGATATAGTCCCGCAGCCGCATGTTTAAGTCGCGGAATGCTGGGTAGCTCTTTCTTTCTGCTTCCAACCGGTGAGCGGAGACACGGGGCGCCGGAGATCCGAGTGTCCAGTGTCCCGACGATATCTCGCTTGCCGCGGGGATGACAGTGCGCTCGCTCTCTTCCAAATCTGTATCTTGCTGGCAGCGACGCCATCCGTCAACGGCCATCTTGACGCGGGCCATCGCCTCTTCTCTCTCATCCTGCAAGCCAATCTAGATAACCAGGAGTGAGTGCTTTGCGAAGAATGTGAAAAACAATCGCTTGCCTGACGCTCCGCATTCTTTCCGTTCGTTTTTGGTACATCACCTCGACCTCCTGCTGAAAACCTTTGCCGACGCGTGTGTTCATGTTCCTACTCGTCCCTTTCGACATGAAGTCTTCGAACGCATGCGTGAGCGAGTGTTGCTTCAGAAAGTTGAAGTCTTTTCCGAGCGCCTCATGAACCTCCTAAAAATATGTCAGATGGAAAAGGATAAAGTAGTGGATCACAAACGTTACAAGCGTCCTCGTATTCGTGCACCAAATCGTTAAGGTGGTCTTGCCTTATTCTTGTTGTAACAGAAAGACCCAGCAGGATGCGGACTTTTTGCATTGCGCGCACAATCCGAACAAGGCACGAGTCGCGCGGAAGTAGCTGTACAAGACAAGGTAATGCAAATTAACCCTAATTATTCTTAGATTGAGAAAGGAGTATGGCGGACCGTAGACATACCTTCACAATATCCACAAATGTTTGTCCCTCCGAATAATCGATTGTCGTGGGTGAGGGAATATGTTTCAATCCTCTCCAGCGTGGAAATCGGTTCATACTTCCAGCAATAAGCAACTGGTACGGGGAGGACGAGAAAGAGAGTTTACTCATTGAATCTCGACGCTAGTCCGTTCGATTGAAGGTATTCTTTGATTGAAACCCAAACATGGCGGCCCATTTACCGCCATCGAAGTAGTGGAGCAAATCGTAGCTCGCAGCTGCGTAAGGGTCGGAGTAGTTGAAGATCCAAAGAAAATGCTATGCGATGTCATGAGCATTTGACATTGGAAAGTATTGACCAAGCACCTTGAAGTTATGAAGGCCATAGGATTTCAGAAGTTCTTCCCGTTCCGTGACATTGAGATTCACCGCTCGCGTCAAAACCCTCTGCATCGATTGTGACGTGCGGCGGTCCGAACACTTAAATAGCTTGTGCAGGTCATCGTGATGCACGAGACATTTTTGACACGGATGGTTACTTCGCGAGTTTCGAATGGCGAGCCAAGCCGTCAAATCCTCGAAGTCCATTGACTCAATGAGAATGCCCGGATGCGCGACACGAGTCACTCCGTCACCATTACGTGAGCGGGGTTCGAGTGAGGCCATGACCACTCAGCACACTGTGGTAAATTTTGCGTTTGAGGCTATTGTACTCGGCTTTGGGGTCAATTTCACGCAAAGCTGCCGGCTACGAAACGTCAATGAATGAAAACGGGAGAATTCGAGACACGCACCATTAGAACGAAGCCGAAGAGCGCCGTACCCCCGTTCCCTGACCCATTCCGTGTCGCGGATTCGATCCAGCATCTGCGCAGCAGAAATGGATGCATTTTGACTTTGGTGGAAACAAGACCTTTGTCGAGCCAAACATGACCCGGCACATAACATGCAGGATACTTTTCTTTTCGTTGACGGGAAGAGTGTCCTTCAATCCTGGATTAACCACAAAAAAAAAACAGAGACAAAAAATCAAAACTCATGTCGATGGTACCCTAGGTTGTTCCCGTACACGGTTCCTCATACTATCAGTGACCGGCTCCTGGGCCACCTTAGCGCTTTTGACCTCTTGCCAGCTTGTAGAATGCAATAGATACCCAGATTTCGACCCTTGTGTAAGGACCAACATACTAAGAGTGAGATGAGATACTTTGGGCCAATTTTAGGTGGTGTTTTGAGCCGGCGGCGAATATATTTTCGGCGGTACCCCCAAAATGGCAATAAACGGGGTAGTGGGCCACCAGGCTAAATCGGTTGGTCGCACTCATACTGTGCGGCCCCGCGTGTTCGAAATTGTTCAGAGGGTCCAAGTACATCATTCTATACACTGAAAACATGGATTAAAGGCGTACAAGGGTAATAATAATTTTCAATGTCAGCACTAAAAATGGGTGAAATCGGGACATTGACAAAATCGCGCACATTACCAAGCACAGACAGGAATCTTGGTCGAAACTGAGTTTCAGAAGGCTAAATAGGAAGCATTGGTACATACTTAGGCACATTGGATGGTTCCTCCATACCAATAACTCTCCGAACAAAATCCATTTATTTCCGACCCTGAAATCGGGTGGTCTGGTGAAATGACCCACAGCGAACGTGAAGCTGAAGGGTAGAGGAGGAAATGGAGCTGGGAGGTCATTGATGTGCATGTACCGAGTGCACATACCACATGCTACGGTCACAGCAATGTCAGGTGGGTCACCATAGAGTGGTCTGTCTTGCGCCAACTGAGAGAAGGTTTCGCCATTCTTGAATGGGATAACGGGGGATTTCGGTTCATTCTGGCGTCAAATGTCCGTTGAGGACATTATTTGAGGCAGAGGTAACAAAATGAGCCCTCAAACTTGTGAATCGGCCGAGAATTGGCTGAGGAATGGGCAAAGGAAGAGCGCAGCATCCGTTCGGAGATAAGAAATGATCAGTTCCCACCTACCCATCGGAACCAAACGGGGCACAGCTTTTGATCAACGCATCACTCCGCCTCAAAATTTGATGTACAACATCGTTATACATTGTACTTCATCCCACAAGCACCAAACCACAAACTTCTGCAACGTCGATCCCTGTATTATCCAAGTCAATGGGTTTGAAAGTCAACCTTGCCTTCCAGACACAGGTAGCGTTCCTGCGAAAACAAAGTGCTGACTGGCGCGAGAGTTTCATCGCGAATGCACCTTTTCATTAGACTCGTTACCAGTCTGTAACCAATTGGCCGAAAATGTGGCAAGCACTTCGGTGGTTACAGACTGGTACATCTCGGGAAACCGGATTGGGCTGTGCGCGGAGTTTGAAATTTTAGCGAGGGCCCTGTTCTGCGCTGCAGTTTGGATATGATTGAAATTGAGATGCCTAGGAATAATCTAATTACAAAAATGAGTAGATCTGCCTCCTAAAATTATTTTTTATCCTGCTTGGGAGAGTGGAACGACGCATCAACTTTCGGGCAGAATTGATGGTTATTGATGGCTCGCTTCTCGGCCGATCGCGGCACCTGCCAAACTTTCAAACTCCGGGGACAGCTCGACACCTGTCAACGAGTTGTACCAGTCTGTAACCACCGAAGTGCTTGCCACATTTTCGGCCAATTGGTTACAGACTGGTAATGAGTCTACCTTTTCATGACCTCCCAAGGCTCACGAAATTGAATTTTGGTCCCGCCGAGTTCGCGCCGTTCAAAGTCAAGTGAAACACGAGTTGTACGAAGTTAGAATTTTATATCGTCGCGCGTGTGAAAATATCAACCACGTATGCGTACATTCCCCTCGCGTGCTGCGTCCAGGGACCGCTCCATTTCCCGATGGTTGCGAAAGGTGACATGAGTTTTATCTGCCCATTCAGTTCGGAGAAGGTCGAGGTCCTCATCGACATCTCTATTGGCCATCTGCCGACTGACGCAGCGATAGGCGAAGGTGGCGTCAGCTAAGCATCGAAACGGAGCCCAAGGATGTTCATCAGAAGGAGATTTAGCTGCCGGGTCTTGTGAATCCGAAGAACCCGCCGAGTCAAGTGCAATAATTTCGTTGGGTTTGCCGGAGTGAGCATGATGCTTCACGTAGATGAAGCGCGTCGGGAGCTGTAAGTTTTGATTTTGCGGGGGAGGAGGTGAGTCTACATCCATTGAATCAAATCCGGGAGAAGGGGCGAGAGAGGGGAGGCAGAGGTCCTCCATTGACATGGCGGAGGGCTGAGATGTTCCGGCATCAACCGAATGCTGAATGCGAGGACGCGTCAGATATGTCAGAAAGTATTCTCAGTAACTTACAGTATCTAGATTGTGTTGTTTTTGCTTGCGCGTCTAATTATCCTGAGATGTACTGATGCCTGATGTATTCAACTGCTCACGCTTGAATCGCCGCGAAATGCGCGTATTTATTCGAGTTCTTCATTATCTGCTAAAAATAAATAAACAGCACCTCGAGCTCTAGGTTATTCTCCAAAAATTCTGGCTCTGAATTCGGGGCTGTGTAGTTGGGGTTAAATGTAAAGTTTTGATATACCCTACTTGGCTTGTAGGCCACTGCTTCGCATGGCTGTACAAGCCTATAGTCCTGGTTCTGTGAGTCCTTATCCAATTACATCAAAGTTAAATCCTCTCAGTGAAACCCCCCACCCCAGACACCAGATATAGGTGCACCGCCACACCTTTCAAATTTTCCTTTCGTTCGTAATGTTTCCCATGGTCCATGGAAATCCCTGACAATTTGGATGGGCACCTTATTGCTCTTTTCAAATACAATGACTACACAGCCGCGAATTCAGAGCCAGAATTTTTGGAGAATAACCTAGAGCTCGAGGTGCTTGTTTATTTATTTTTAGCGGATAATGAAGAATTCGTATAAATACGCGCATTTCGCGGCGATTCAAGCATGAGCAGTTGGATACATCAGGCATCAGTACATCTCTGGATAATTAGACGCGCAGTCAAACCACAGCCCACTAGTGATTGAAGCATGTCAGTTTCGATTAACAGGAATTATTCGCGAGGTATTGAGATAATAGGTGGGGGGAGGCTCGAAAAATATTTGTGTTACCTTGCAAGGTTGATGGCTGTCGGCACGATTTCAGTGCACCACAAAATGAACACTTACCATCCAGAGAATCCACTGAAATATTTCCAAGTCGGAGAGGGGTACGAATAAAGTAATTCCTTTAGGGTCATCATTGACCAAAAAATTTTCTGCTCATGTTTGTTCAGTATTTGTTCGCTCTCCGAGTAGGTCCCGAGTAATCATCACATACACAACCCACAGCCACTACTTTCAATACAAAGTTCCTAATAAATTTATCGCACTGCCACTAAATAGATTAAACACAGCCACTAATAAGTCCCTCAACGAAATCGGGCTCTTATGTTTTTAACCCTCCCCCAGCTATGAAAGGGATGAGTCCATATTACATAAGTACTCGTAATATGTACCTAGCACTGACCCCTTTTACCCAGAAATTAATATGTCCACAATATCTTCAATTTCAACGTTAAGACAACTCTCGATATTCAATTCTTCAAGATTTTCCTGGGTAATTAATATGTTGCACCCCTCGTTGCTCCTCGCCACAACCTACGTCGACCCGTTTATAATTCCCTGATTCGATTCGCATCACACATCCAGCTGTCTTCACATTAAATCAGCCGCGCCTTGAGCGACCCCGGCATGCCTGGGGATTCTACTCTTCACCGGACGAGGTTGGTTGGCTTTTTCCACAAGCACTCGCCTACTATAACACGACTAATACCATTGGATCCAGGTAAACCATATCCCCCCACTTGAACACGGCTGTCCGAGTGAAAACCCCACCCTCTTCGATTCTCAGTCAATCCCTCCAGGTACCGACCGCACCCTCATTTTCTCTTCATAACCCAACCAGTTCCGTTCAACCGGTTAAAGTCTGCATGGAAGCAACGCTTGCTCACCCAACAAGATGGTCGAACGACCGGTTAGACCTCACTTTTTTAACGCTGCGGGCGATCTGGGCAAGCCATTGAGTTCTCAAATGACGGTTGGTTGCACTTCAAGGTGTGTAAAAGATCGACCTCTTATCGATTCATAGTCCAATCCTTGATAATATCTCCTCAATTCCTTCCGGCATTCCTTGAACCGTTGCATTGAAAGGTGATCCCGCGTTGTAGGGGTACAGGTGTCAATATGTCAAGTCAACGTCGCAGAGCTCCCGAGATATCTTTGTAAACTTTCACGCCCACAATTCAGTTCACAGTAGGGAGGAAAAAGTCTTACCGCTAACGAGCCACAGTCATAATTGATGAAAAATGTATGGAATATCCCTGCGTCGGAGATGAGCCGTAATTTTGAGTTTGGGTGACATCGAGCGGTTCTGATACCGGCTCTTCGTTTCGCCGGTTGTACAGTTATCCGGATAATTCAGAGGATGAATGAGCATGGCAAGGAGCCAGATAAAAAATATCCAGCGCAGCAGGGAGATACGGTATGTATCGGAAAGAATGAGTGGGTTGAATCAGAGTAAGACTGACACTTATAAGTTGTAACCACTAGGTTTTAACTTAGCTTTGACGTTCCCGGAGGATTCACACAGTGATGAACAAGATTTATATGGAGGCTTACAGAGATAGATAATCGTGCGAATAAGTAATGGAAGGTAATGGAAGGAGCAGCGAGTCGGACTGTAAATTATATGCGCATGAAGCGACTATTTTTCAGCCAAGTACGAAGGCGACTGCACCGGCGGAAACGTCGACTTCCGGATAACCGGCAGTCCATGGATCTTATTCTCTACGGCCACGCTAAGGCGATCCTCCCCCGTTTCATCCCCGAATAGCTCTTCGACTTTGTGCGTAGTCTTCAACTTGGACTCATCGGGGCCGTATGCGGTGCTGATCGCTGTGGCGGGGTCGATGAGCCGGCTCCGCGCGAATGCCGCGTGGGGGGAGTTGCGAGTCTGGATCACGGCCAAGACCGTGAGGACGAACACCGAGACACTGTTCATGATAAGTAGATGGTAGGGATATAAAGTTGTGTACGCACCAATAAATGAATACGAGCAAGAGGAGAAGCAGGAATGGCGCTAATGGAATGCGGGAGCCGGTAAAGATCTGCGTAGATTGAGTCTCGAGCACTGGTATGGGCTCAACAGCATATGCCGTAGCTGAAAGGGCGACCAAGGAGAGTTGCTCCGCAAAAGCATCGGAGTAGCTCCCGGAAACCAGCCCCACACCGTCGATGGTAATAGGGACGTAGAATAGTGCGTCCCAAGACCCATCGGCTAACCGCTGTGCCTGCGCAAAGATCAGATGAAGAGCTACCGAGCGTAGTGTAGCTGCCGTTGAAGTAGCGGTACGTCACACTGAGCGATTTCATCTCGCAGGTGATGACATTGTATGCGCCTTTGTTACCATGGGTGAAAAATCCTGTGTCGCCGACAACTGGGGAGATTTACATCAGTACAATAGACATGGGGAGAAGAAGGAATTGATGCACACTGTCCTTCCGGCGAAGGGTAAGCCTTCGATAGGATTTCGATTCCAAATCGAAAGTCACTGTTTTTCGGCCAGTGGTGAGGTTCTGATAGATATGCAAAGTGCTGGACTTACGTGGAGTTCACGGGCCCACCACCACCACAACCCAGCGGTGAACCATTGGGACCAAGCGGGCCACCGGCAAGGTTACCGGTGATGACCGGTGTAGTGTGAAATGCATCGCACTCCAGAGAGTTGGAGTTGGTGTTGAAATTGACAGAGGCCGAGCAATTCGTGAAGAGGAATGCATCCGGACCAAGACGTTCCTGGTCGATACATTGGGAAGTTACGCTAGTGCACGTCGATTTGACGCCGAGAGTCGTCGCGACATAGCTGATGGAGTCAGCGATTTGGGATGCCGGCGGCACGATGATTGCTGTCGAATCGTCGGTGAGGGCGATGTCATTGGTATCAGAAATGCCGTTCATGCTGAGGATTTGCATCGATGCCTGCGGAAGATGGCCCGAGCTCCTATATATCCACGAAGTGAGTCGAACTCTCGCAAATTTGTCCGGTGGACGCACCCGAAGTTCAAGCCGCATTGGTAGGGTAGGTTACCCGAACCTGCCGCCTCTTGGCACCTGGTCTCGTTTACTTGGCGGCCATGTTGTAGAAGTTGCGCGTCGTCGATTGTACTCGTCACTTCATATGGAACGGCGTCCGACGCGACTCCCAACCACGTCTCCGTCCCGGTGACGGCATACGCGAGAAGGAGGAAGAACAACAACATGGAGACGGCGTGGCGCAAAATAGGCGGTCTCGCCAGAGTTCTCCCGCCTGGAGCAGGGCCTCTGCCGACGATGTAGTTGGAGCCATGCCAAAGTGCAGAAATATTCGCGCCGTTGAGCGTTCGCATGAGGACGCCGAGTCTGACTGACGCGTCAGTAAACATTATTTCTATGACGTCTGATCGTGAACTCTCACTGATATGGTGTGGGCCGATCCATTCCTTCATCACAAGACGCCGCCAGCCACCTGCCGGCAAGCAAATATGCACCCAGCCCAATGGTGAGAGGAATCGATAGGCCAACGGCCGACGAAAATAGATGGGCAATCGCCAGTGTCTGGCCCAGTGACGCCGTGGTGAATACAGCATGCCCGGCGACATGGTAAAAATGCACAACAAAGACCTGCACAAGGAAGCCCATGGTGACAAGAAGGACCGCCAAGACTATCGTCGCGCCTGTGAGCACTATGGTCCATGTGGGATTCGATTCATGCAGCTCAGGGGCTCCTACACGCGTACGACCAGGACGGTTGGGCGACAACAGACTCGGGCTCGCGTCGTTTGCCTGGGGCAGGGCATTTGCCTCTCGGTACGGATCGTACTCGTCGATGGTGGGCATGGGGTGAGGGAAGGATGTGGAATCTGATGGACATCTGGAAACACGTTTTGAGGTGATAGATGCCGGCCGTGTGTGATAGATCGGGTAGTACCCGATAGATGCCGAGCGTCTCTGTAGAGCTTTGTAAAGGTCCCTCGCTCTCTGGCGACCGCCTACGACACTGTAGCTCCGCTATGTCTATCGCACACTATGATCAGCTCGGGACTACACTGGTGACATCAAGCGGACACGCATTATACGTGTCGACCAGGCTGATATTGATTGTCGCTTGCCAGCCCTTGAGCGCTTGAGCTGCTCTTCGCTTGTATGGTTCGGAGCCGACGTCGTGTCGAGCATTCGTGTTACGGGCACATTTTCCCCAGCTCTATAGTACGTAGCGTGTTTCGCTTCGTAATTGATGTGCCGAATTGTTGTTCCGTCACCGCTACGCGCGAAAGCTGGAGAGGCATTAAGAATGTGTGAAGAGACCGGGTGAATAATCAGAAACAGTACGCACCTTTAGCGTCTCGAATTTCCATCGCTACCTGAATATCTGACGCGATCCGTCCTTCCTCAACAATACGGCCAAACTGATGTGCACTAATATGGTCCTGCAACTCAATCCCAAACCCCTGAGCCATGGTATGGATCACTCCATCCATGTTTGAGGGTGCAACCTTGAATCCCACCAGATCACATATCATTTCACGCGACTTCTCTGTGATAATGCCATGGTCTCCTTTCATCCAATGTGCACCCGGGCGGGCCCACGCGCGCCTTCTTCAAAGCAGCGGCAATCGCATCAGCCTTCCTCCTGTCAAGACCGCCGTGGAGAACGACATTGTTATGCTTCGATCGCCAGAGATCAGCACGTAAAGTGCCAGACACACCGCCAAATGCAAGTTTTCGGGTGGCCCGAAAATGTTACTTAAGTAATAATTTCTCAACCACTGAATTTGCATGTTAAATTAGTCAGCGGGTTTTTTGTGCCCCTTTTTGCTGATAAGTACCCACCATGGGAAAAACTTTGGGTGGGAGAAATGTGTATTGGAAGGGGGGTAGGATCATCAGGTACTATCACTAATTCCGTGGCCGCGGCCTCCCAGGCGGAGGTTTAAATTTTATACTGGAATGTACACCACAATTTTATGCTTAAATTGACAAGATCTCTCCTCTGCCCTGTTTCTCGGGAGACAGGTGCTTAGTTGTGGTCTGTCTCTTATGAGGCAGATCCTCCAACTGTGGCAGTCGCACGCATCTGCAAATGGATGACTTACGACAATATTCTTGAGACTGGTGGACACTGGGATTTTTACCTGGGAGGAGAGTCAAGCTCCTCCCGTACACTTGCGTACTCCGCTTGTGGTCAGGTCCCACGAGCTTCTAACCAGATGTCCTGCCATACAAGCGGTCAGCCAGTCTCAAGTTTATCAGTGTCTTGTGATGATCTACCCCCTGGAATGATGTTGTGTTCGGTTGGCTTCTTGTAGTTTCTTGGACAGATAACCACCCTTACAGTACTGCTTGCTGCTTGTTAGTCTTCCATAAACTCATTGTTCACTTGTTGGACCGCGCGAGTATAATATATACCCCCCCCCTAAAATACGATGATCAGAACTTGGGTGGGTAGAGCTTTTAAGGACCTTGCACCACCCTAGAGACTTCAAGTGAGGGAATCGCGAACCCGAAATCGCATGTTACAGCAAGGTCCTCCTGTCAGTTGGCCTATATCTATCATCCATTTGAACGTCCTGAAACGATAGACCTCAGCGGCGCGAATTTGGATGTTTCTGCCCAGGGCGGTAGAGCGTAACGAAGAACTTCCAGAAATCGAAACAATGTGCCTAGCTCAATATGAACCGGAGGTCCTGTCAAATATCCTCCATTAGCGATGCTCCGACTCTGAAGGAGTTCAGAAGATGTGTCGCGAGAAGCAGGGGATGCTTTATTCTGGAATTCGCTTCGGGACCATTAAAGGTTGGGATGTTTAATATCATCCCACTGTTTGTCCTGGAAATTTTCGAATCTGGGCTCGGTAGTCTGTCCGGGCCCGGGCACCAGGTATGGCGTATAGTTCATAAATACAGGTTCAATACAGAGTTTCCAGGTGTCAAGTTCCACAATTGGCTGGGACCAATGCGATCAGGAAGCGAAAAGGTTCTGACGAATACGAACCGTTGGCGCCTTCGCGATCCTCTCAAACCGCATTTTGCCCACATAGCCACGGAAACGAGGGATTGAGAAGATAATGGAGATAGTGCGGTCAGGAGCCGAAATGGTTCTGAGCGACAAAAATGAACCATGGGAACCTTCGCAATCCCTTCTAACTGCATTTCATCACATGGCCACGGTAACAAGGTCTGAGAAGACAATCCGGACCTCCGCAGTTCTCGGCGGCTGTCACCTAAAAGATCTCCTTCGATGGTGATGAGATATACTTATTCTATTTTTGCTAAGATTATCCATGTCCGAAACGTTTTTTGTGGGGGGCTCTTATTCCCCAATGGACCCTATTCCCATGATGATATGACGGCGCACCCATGGAAAGATATTCCGGAAAAGGAAATATAAAAACTTAGGTCGCACTAATTCAAGGGCGACGAAAGCTGAGTTTGAGTATATTCAAAAGTACAAATTTGTGACAAGGATGCGACCACCAAATTGATCCGGTAAACTACCAAATCTGAGATGAGCCCCAAATCGGATCGGAATAATGCACAGAACACACCTGCTCAATCGCACTGAGTGCCAGCCGTCGCAGGCAACACATACCCCGCAATCCCGATATCAGTGTATCCCTGGTTGGAAATAAAGTCGAGCCTTTCCGAATCTGAGGTGGTATAGAAGTGGTCCAGTTTGGTCTCATGGTACAGACGGTAGAAGGGGACGCTTCCACACACTTGAGTTGGATAAATGTAGAGTTCATCCGGAAGGTTGAGGGTATATCCATTCTTCAGGGCGTTGTCACTTTTTGTTTTCGAAATCGTGTAAAAGCTGTCCGTTGCCGCGGGGCTCCATATGTGATAAAAGGGGACAGTCAATTCATCCTGGGTGACGAAACGAAGGCAGCGACTTCTTGCAGGGAATACCCTGCCGCGGTAATAGCGGTATTGACGAAATTGACACCGGTGCCATAGAAGTGGTCAACGGTGGTCGGGTTATAGCTTATATAAAAAGGCAGGGCATCTGTCGGATCTCCACAAGCGTTGGTGGACCGTCTCTGCATGTGCGGCAAATTAAAGAAGTTTTGCGACGGAAGTATTGAATTACCGCAACTGGCCCAAGCTCCTGAACATGGAATGCACTGGCTGAACCAACCACGATAGAGATAAATATCACAGATAAGATGTACTTCATCTTTAAAGTGGGAAAGATTGCAGTTGTGGGTTTCACTCGCGGCTTTCATGGCATAATTTGAGGGATAATTTTAGGCGAGCCGGGCATAAGGCATGTTCCATAGAAGACCGACTCAATACATTGGATTTGCGCTCAGAACGGATGCCATCCAACCTGAATTCCGAATGATGACCAACAACAGGGCGACGGACTTCACAATCTGGATACAATCTGAACGGTTTAGCGCTGATGGACCCCATGACCGAGTTTATTACAGCTGTTTCCGAAAACCTTGAGACTGATCAATTTTTTTTGCCCCCGCGGAAATTTGATCGCTGCTAAGGATTTCCTCTTTGGGCTCGGATCACCGCCATCTTCGGGTATGGCTTTCCCTCAATAACCTTCGTTTCACCGAATAGAGCAGTAAATAGGCGTGGAAGTCACAGGCCTTGTCTGTGAATTCGCCAGCTTCATGTCCTCTTATTCAAATCTGCGATTTGGTGCCTCCACGAATTTCTGTTCAAAAAGTTCAGTACCGGCGGTAGGGCTTGGCGAGTCCAAAAAGAGTAATCCTTAGCATTGGATCAAAATTTGACGTGGGCAAGAAATTCTGATAGTCTCAAGGTTTTCGGAAACAGCTGTAAGAGAAGTGACGAAGGTATTTGTGCACCCTTCGGGTTATGTGGAGCGAGAATTTCGCGCAAGTTGAAAGTCTCAGATCAGAGTCCAGCATTAGCTTATTTATTTCTCGGAAAAGATGGAGATAGCATTATCAACGACTGTTGGCCACTTATTTAGATTCTTGAATTCCACAGAAAAGCGAATAGGTTGATCGCGTCGAGAATGAATGCTATTCAAGATCAAGTTGCAATTGGAAAAGTAAACGCTCACGGAAGATTCGACCCTGGATCCAGAGTTTTTCCGAATTTCGATCCCGAATCGTTCTTCTATCCGTTCCTGTTCCTCAACCGCTGTCACCGGGGCTTGGTAATGTGGGAAACAGGGAAAACGTATGAAGATTGAGTCGGCTGGGACGTTTAATAGTATTCCACAGTTGGCAAAACCCGGTGACAGCGACTAAGGAAAAAAACAGATAGAAGAACGATTCGGCATCGAAATTCGGAGAAGCTCCGAATTCAGGAATATGACTGATGGAGAACGAGTTCATGCGAAATGGATGCACATCTCCACTCTCATGTAAGTACTATGTCTCTGGAGAGCCGGCGGGGGGCGGACCATATAGGTGCAATTGGTGTTTGACGTCGCCCCTTTTACGAGGCTCGGCCCCTTATCGCGTCCGACATGACCTGTTTATGGGGTTAAGGCACATTTCGGCGTCCGACATGGCTTTTTTTTCTTTTTTTCATAAACTAGGCCAGCGAATCGCGCCCAGCATGGCATCTGGGCGAACAAACGCCCCTTTGGGGTAGGACTCGTATCCATTTAAAATAAGGTACGATCTTACATGTTTGTTTTCTGCGCTGAATGACAGGAATTGGATGGGCGAACGAACAAAGCTGTTTCGGTGGTCAGTTATTTAATGCCTTGGGCACGTTAAATATCGATTTCGTTTCTGGCACTGAGTAACGGGGCTCTTGTGAACTGCAAGCTTATTGACGGTATGCCCATCCAAGGACACCTGAAGAACAGAAGATGTTGGTAGATAGTTATTTACCACCTCGGGCGTGTCAAACAGGATTTCGGGTCCGGGACTGAGTAATGGAACTACTCCAATCCCGAATTGAATTGGTCACAGAGAGCGAAAGAGGAAGCCATTCAGTGGCTGAATGGTTACGCGTTACGTTGCAGTAGACGCATGGAGCAGATGTCGTGAAAATAGACTCCTCCGCAGAGACAGGCACACAACTGCCCCCGAACGGCAGAAGCAGGCACCTCGCACGAAATATGTCGCCCCTCGAAAGTTCTGAGGATAAGGTGTCAAAGTGAAACGGAGTCCCATATACCCCATCGGGAGTCTGGAGCTGGAGTATAAGTACGACCTAATACATTCGCCTCAGCCACTTCATCAATATGGTCCACTTGGCTAATATAACGACCATCCTGGCAGCCGCTGCTGGCGTCATCATCGTGGACTTCCAAGGTCACGCGATCGAAAATTCTTCCGGTTTGTCTCTCGTCTTCAACCCTCTCATCGCGAATGTGCGCAGTGCAACTGCATCTCAACAGGTGATTATGATCCGACTCGTGTTTTGGATCGTACTAATAGCGGAACTATCGTCGCGTTAGTGGACCTTTATCAACGCCAGCACCGCCGGATTATTCAATCTCCAAAGCGCCAGTACCCCCAGTAGCAGCGGCCTATTTCTCTCGTATCCGGCCCAACCCCCTGTCGGCCCACTTAGATTTTCGCAGGCGGTGCTCAACAAGATTCCCATTCCTTTTCAGGTCCTATCGGTCGACGCTACCATGAACAAGGTCATGTACGTGGAAGTTTTTGTAATCAGCTTCGTCGCTAAATTGAGGCTTACCATTGGGCTCCTTGCATAGGTTCATCGAGCGCTTTTCTGAGGATCCTCAAGCTCTTACGTCATGGGCTGCAGAGAGCGGCAGCAACACGAGTCCGGTTAGTAAATATCGGTCTCGATATACAAGCATAGACAACGTTGACCTGGCGTCTCAGGTGACATGGGAGAACAATCGTCAACGCGCGGAGCAGATATTTACCCTAATAGCTGCTTGACCGCCATGAGCAAGGGGTCCGGGCCACCTTAATTCAGTTTTTGGAAAAAGTTGCGGAGCACTTAAAAAAACGTGTTTGCGAGCATCAGGTCTTTGACTTATCTTCTTACCTCGAGATATAGCAAAAAAATGTAACATGTAAGATCTGAACTGGCTATCCTTCATTGACAAATATATGATTACAACATTGCTACTTTGAGCGAGACTGGCACCCCGCCACAAGAGTTTCCCTGGGAATTCGGTCAGTATCGACTCAAAAGTAAGCAGGCACCTAATTCATCTTACCCGGGACACTCAGTTGCGGCGGAAGGCCCCAATGGGAGTGCCAGTGTTGACATTGATGTAATTGCCAGGGCTTTCGAAGCCAAAGTTAAACTCCTCCCCAGTGCAATCGTTGTTCTCGAACAAGATCACGTTATGCCCGGAGGAAGACACAATCTATGAAGTACAGCTCAGCATTGCCGGTGGTTTGCAAAGTCCTCTGTACAAACCTCAAAAGAGTGCCTGTTGGTGAAAGGAATGCAACTGTTGCCGCAAGGAGCGTTGCCGCCTTCAGCTCCGTTGCAAGAGTCACCATCGAAGGCGATGAAGCTGAGGATGTCAAAGAAAATTGCACGTAGGCAGGTAGAGGTCCTCCACGCCGACGCTTGCGATTTGCGCGGTAAGTTGCCGTAGTTGACCGAACTTGACATATCGTTTGAGCCACGGAACACCTTATTAGTGGGAGCGAAGGAGCACATGAGGAGAGGAGGGGCAAGGTGAGACGGAGGCGGATGAAGTAGCAGTAGGACGCCGACGCACCGAAAGCCGGATATAGCCCGAAAAAACAGCACAAGCGTTGTAATTGCGACGATTTTGCAGCCGTTGCGAGCAGTAATATCAACGTCACCGGGAGCCGAGCCCTCAGGTGAGGATAGATGAGGAAAAGAGGGGGGGGTGCACAATGATGAAGCAGTAGCGGGAATCGGGCGGGGACGTTGCACGGAGGGACTTCAGAGTTGCCAAAAAGACGAGGCAGGAAGCTGGGGAGATGCGGCGAGAGAAAACGGGAGAGAGCGGGAGGGCAAGGGCGTAGGGGACTGGCAGAGCTGTGGTTCATTGAGCTGGAGGTTGCAGCCGTCGCTGCGTTCGGGCGTCGAGGTGACTAAGTCGGTGGGAAAGAAGGAAGAGAAGGAAGCGCCATACACGCCACACAGCGCGGCACGGCGGGAGTGTTCCGGACGATGCCAGCGACGGCGATCTAACGCGTCAGCGACACAGGCGGGACGGCGGGGACACGCGATTCTGCGCGCGTCGGGCGGCGAGTGGGTGGGGGAGGGCGGAGCCGGGGATTTGCTAGCCGGGTAGGCCGGTGAGGGCGAGAGGACTAGAGAGCGGGCCGGCGAGGGTAGCGAGATGAGGGGCGGAAAGAACCCTGTAGTCACCGTTGAGTTGAGCGGAGCGCTGCTGGGCACTAAGGCTCAATCATTTAGTTTTCGTGTATAGATTTGGGCACACTAAATGGAAACGAAAACTAAAGGGTTTAAAACAGTTTAAAACAGTTTACAAACGGTATTTATGTAGGGTTTTTTTTCCACCGCCAAGAACCTGTCCTTGAAATGTTGTTGAAGTGGATTTTCAGTTCTAAACATGTTTCAGGATCTTCGATGTGAACAATGGTTTCTCCGACGTGTGCAGGAGACGCAGGAGACGGCGAGCGGTGTGGTGGTCGGCAGGCGAAGGCCGCCATCACAACACATGTATACCGAATATTCGCCTTTCATCCCGTCTCCACTCAGCCAAATGGTGGTCTTGAGTGATTCTACCGACCTGAAGTTCAGTTGAGTACCATTTGGGCTCCGAAATTCACTGGTAAGACTTGGGTAAGACTCCCAAAACTGGCCGAATATTCCTTACCGTTTAAACCGTTTGCAATGGTTGTTTATCATTTAGGCCGTTGCGTACATTAAACGGAAACAAAAACGGTTAAAACCGTGTATAAACGTTTATACACGGAAACGGTTGGAGCCTTACTGGGCACATGCCTCGCGAGAATCATTTAGCTATGCGAAATACATCCTGTAGTCTACATGGGTGGGGTTAATGGGTCGAGCCGTTGACATGAAAACAAAATTGCAATACTCGACCCACTTGGATCAAACCTGCCAGAGTAGGCACCAAAAACTGGTCAAGAATTAGCCCACAAACCCGAAGAAAAAATTGCACGGACGTACCTAGGTTGTACCTAGGCCGCTGATACGTTGCGTCGGTGCCAATCAGCCTTTTTCGAGACCGTAGAGTCCGAATATTGCGTCGACGGAGCAATCCGTAAGCGGGGAGTGGCAGTACACGGGAGATGGTGACGAGCGAGCACTGTCGGTGATATCCCTGGCGCTAGTGACCGGTTGGAGGGATTAATATAGGTATGAGACGCACCTAGGGTAAACTATATAGGAAGGAACTCGGCAGAGTTGGCGCACAAAAGGCAAAAATTGAAGACGTACTGATAGATATGTTCCACTAAATGGCGCCCCCCCCCCCCATTTATTCCTAATCAGGTCGACCCAGAAATCTCCACAGGCGCCCGGCTCTGGGAGTCCGGAAAAATGAGGTGAACAACATCGATTGATTCCCCAGGACATTTGGCATTGTATTGGCGCCGCTACGGCCCAAACGGTCCGAAATCCCACCTTGCTGGCACCTGGTTATACATCAGAAAAGCTCGCAGGCGGCTGTGCAGAAAAATCTGGAAGGTGATTCCGGTGAGATTCCACTTTTCGTTTCAGTGATTTGGTCAAGAATCCGCGCAGCGCTGGGGTGTTCTTTATATTCATTAGGCCTCGAACTGCGATGCACCCCATCAATGCTATTCTTGCTACAAGTAATACAGATACTAAAGCGCACCATTATTTACGGTAACTCCGCTAACTGTGAGGCCATTACGAGTCCTAAATTTATTTAGGTAATCGTTCTTTATAAATCTTTCACACCCAGGATTTTGCTCACTTTTACTTTGGTTAATTTAGACTAACCGTGTTAATTACCCTTGTTCTGGTTTCGGGCTCTCTGCGTAGATAGTCACTCATGCGCAGTTTTTTCGGCTTAATATCACTTGTCTTGCTTTCGAGCACGTAAATGGTCACTTGGCCGGCCATGAGGTGCAACTGGTGGCCCGTTGCTGACCTAACTTGGCTTGGCGGCGGAGTTTTGTATTCCTCGAGTTGTATAAAGTCAAAATAAAGCCAGCTAGTGAATGTCGCGTTTGCCATGGTTTTGCCAAGGAGCAGGCAAGTGTTTCCTATCTAGTTTGCGTGTCTCCTTGATGGCTGATCTGATGATAGCGATGTTCTGCTCGTTACGACTTTCGCTTCTTCTCTGTCCTACTTGGTCTCTGTCAATAATATAGGGGCGGGATAGCAGTACGTGTGAGACTCGGACGCATTTGGCTTTCGAATCTGAAGTTTATTTTCAGGCGGAGATTGTACCATCTGCCGTATGAGATCACTCTTCTCATCTTGCGCGCTGTACTTGGTCAGTTTATTGACGATTATGGATCATTTTCACTGCAGCGGACGCTCTTAGGCCATGTTTGTTCCGCGTGGAGAGAAATAATTCGCGACAACACCGAGTTTTGGAATCGAATCCAGGTCAATTCTCGATGCCCTCTGCCTTGCATCCTCTCTTGCCTGCGTCTATGTAAAAGGACGTTAATAACTGCTCGGCTCCATCTCATCGATAACATACGTTCCATCGACATTACTACTGGACTCCATGCCAATGGATCGTCCTCCCTTGGAGTTCTTCGGACGTTTCGCCCCTTCCTGCGTAGAGTTCGTGTTTTGTGGATTTCATTTCGCGGGCGTCGAGTACTAGCCGCGTTGATAGGAATGTTCGAGAGGGTATCGTTGCCTCTGATGGAATCTTTGACTTTGGATTTCAGACCGTATTTCCCTGTCGATCCGTACCGGAGCACTTTAAACTCGGCCGTCTCTTTTCCGTTAGAGATGGATGGGCTTCGCTGCCTGCGATTGAGAGGGGTGGATGTTGATTGGTCGCGGACCTGCGGATTTTCGAAGTTGCAGGTATTGGTCCTTCGTGACATGGGTCATAGGTTTGTCTTTACTTGGATGAATTTCTACGAATTGTTTGCAAGTGCCGGCGGCCTGCAGAAGCTCGCGGTCGCGAACGTCAGGTGCTCCGCCGTGCCAACGCGTTCTTCCCTACTCATGCCTCCTCTCGAGCACCTCACCGATCTGGATATACATTTCGGAAGCCACAGTTCTTTCAAGCATGTCCTTAGTAGGATGCGATGCGCGCCCGGCGTGACACTTCATCTCCACGCGATACTCGAGGAGGAATTGGTCGCGTTCACTGAATGCGCTGATATGTTGGATGCAGTCACGTCCTTCATCTTTTCCGGTCGGGCGTGTGATCCTTTGTACATGCATCGCGTCTACGAGCGTCTTCCTGCCCTTTGCCAACTCACCTTATTATCACCGAATGCGGAGGTCTTGGACAGTCTCTTGCTCGCCGACGATCTAGTGTCTCGCATGGTGGGGAGTGGGTCGCGTGCTTGTCCACATCTACATACCATCGAAGTGGACAGCCTTTCTTTGTCGACCCTGTGTTCTTTCCTGAAGAGAAGAGGAGAGGCTTTGAATGTGATGAAGGGCGTTGCGTTTCGTGATCTCGTTGATTTCGTCGACGGGAATTCGGATGACCTAGGATGGCTGCATGATAGTGGGATTCACGTAAAGACTGGTTCGGTGTACGAGTCGCCTGCTTGGCTCTCCACGATGTGAATTATTAACATTCGTTTATATGTTGTATTTGTCTTTACAATTAGCGTGATATTGTCGATGGGATAGACCAGCGGCTGACTCTGATTGCTGTTGCGCTTTTAGGTGGGTAGGTTGGGTAGAATCACCGGTGCGATTCGGTTGATGAACACTCGACGTTCTAATTCGTTAATGGACCCGCCATTTTCTGTGGTATTCGCTGGTTTGAGCTTTTGAATTTAAGGGTGTTGGCGCGGTGTGTGGGACCTGAGAGTTGAAGAGGATCTTCTTCTTTTTTTTTTTTCGGAGGAAGGGGTCGAAATTCCGGCAGGCGACGTAAGTATAACACCCCGTGTCGGCGATGGGCATCGAAAGCTCCATTTAGTCCGAGTTCTGACCGCAATCATTGTCGGGTGCGAACCATCCAGGTAAATTGTCCGAGTCATGGGATCAGCGGCTTTGCTTTGTCGGAGTGAACACTTATTCGGTCGCGTCATTGGGCCCAGCTTACTCCATTTGATAAGGCAGGGGCGCCCAGATATTCGGAAACCGCGTCGACTTCGACGTGGTATAAATGACAGCGCAAATTCCTGCTAATGTGCATTCGGTCACTGCTCCGCGATTATTCGTGGAATGATAGCGCGGACTACTTACATGGTGAGCACTGACTATGATCTGGCTCTTTTTATTTGCTCATGTGAAGCAGTCGCATTTTGCACGTTTGCCTCTGGAAACAGTCTCCGCGATTCTATTTATCTTGGGCTCAGTTCTGTGGGCAGACTGGTGGCTGTACACTCTGGGTGGCATGTCTGCCCACAGAACTGAGCCCAAGATAAATAGGGTAAGTGTTTGTTTCACTCCGTTCAGTCTGCTCTGATGGACATTCGGAAGAGGATGGTTAGTAAAAGCGCCGAGGGATCACTCATGCATCTGGGCCAGTTATTGGACATTGTAAAGACGGAGGACCGCGCAGAAGCTCAGCTGTTTCTTCCAGCTTTATTTGCCAACCTCGATCCTGCTCGCATTCCCAGCTCCGCCGACATGGATACGGTCCCCATCCCAGAACACTGCCTCCTCGACGCCAAGAGGGCTGCGATGTCCCTAGAGGCAGTCAACGCGATTGAAATCGACCATGCGGCTAGCCCGGATCTCTGGGATCGCCCGTGGCCGTGGTTTTCTTTCCTGCACGTTCATTATTCGGCGGTCGAGCGGCGCGCATTGACTGTCATCTGCGAGTTCTTGGTGTTTCTCCAGAATACCGATGGCCAGAAGCTGCAGTCGGTGGTGACTGAAACACCTGGATTCTTTCTTACTCTCGCGGTCGCGTGGACGGCACTCCTACAGGCGCCGGAAGGCAATATGGTATCCCGTGCCTTCGATGGGATCAATGTATTCTTCAATCGAGGAGGTCCTTGGAGCCCCTCAAATCTCGAGGAGCTTGCTGAAGGGTCCGGAGGCAGTGCGGATCGTTCCTTCTATTCCCAATAAAATATACAAGTATCCAAGATATAGAAAAAAAATTGCATCACACATGCTTAGCACTGCTCCTTGTATGGTACTGGCACAGAAAGGGGAGGACGAGGAGGGACTAGGGTTCTGTTTTTAATTCCCTAGCCAATTACGCATCTGGTGCCCACTCCCCCCAGGTTGCAGCCCAGAAAACAATGCCCCAGACGAATTTTAGAGCCGGATTTGGTGAATATCATGAATATTGAAGATGATTTTTTTGAAAATCAACAAGTATCGAACCCCGCCCCGTTCCTTTCATGGATGTGATCCACCGCATCTGGTACCCACTCCCCCCAAGTTGCGGCCCAGAAAACAATGCCTCAGACGAATTTTAGAGCCGGATTTGGTGAATATCATGAATATTGAAGATGATTTTTTTTAAAATCAACAAGTATCGAACCCCGCCCCGTTTCTTTCATGGATGTGATCCCTCGCATCTGGTACCCACTCCCCCCAAGTTGCAGCCCAGAAAACAATGCCCCAGACGAGTTTTAGAGCCGGATTTGGTGAATATCATGAATATTGAAGATGATTTTTTTGAAAATCAACAAGTATCGAAGGAAATCAAAAGGATGTATTTGGGAAAGCAGGCCGGTATTTATACTAGTCCTGAATATTTAATGGAGATATCTAATGGGGACTAACTAATGGAAATAAGGGAGGCCTGTGGAGTACACTGCCAACCAGACTGTCACTGGAGATGATCAATCATGCTCACTCCGAGGCAAATCCATTATGTCTGACATGAAATATAACTGAGATTATTTTAAATTTTGACAGGAAATCCCTGGAAGACACTCATTGATGCAGGATGAGCATCTTGTGCTGCAGCTTCAGATCCACCTTCAATTCTACAATGATCCATCCCTTCAAATCTTTTGAGATTGTGGAGCCTCAGCTGCAGGTTTGGCACACAAAATGGACCGATTTGAGTCACACATTCCAAACACATTGGGGCTGACCATTGGGAAAACATACAAATTCCGCATTGTTCAGATTTAGCACCTCGAAAATCAGGTGTTGCGGCTCCTTCTAACATGAAAAAGGTCAAATTTTACCAGGGATTGCAGCTGCTCAATGCGATTCTGGATGCGATGATATTAGACATCTGGTCATGAAAGTTGTTTTTTATACTTCTCTGTACGAGAACTCATATAGCAAATATTTAGGCTGGTGTTTGAGACAGAAGATATCTGGGTGCACTTCAACAACCTGGAGAAGCAGAAGAAGTTACCTGATTTTGAGGAACTCTTCCCAATCACTCACAAGCATTTGTCGGAAAAATCCAAAAAATATGATCAGGGGCTGACGACACCTAACCGGCCAATAAGGCATTTTCAGGTTAATATCCGGTACACCGGCAAGGCATATCAGGTGTTTTCAGAGTCATATTAGGCAGTGCAGTGGTGCATATCAGGTCTACTCGGACGTAATTATGTATCCCTGGAATAAATGCATAGAATAAATCAATCAACGCCGTCAGCCCGCAGAAACATATCAGCATTGACGGTGTCGACCATACCGTAATCGATGAAACTCACTATTACACAGGCCATTTGGGGCAAGTCCTCCGACGTGTGTTTGCAGGCGCGCGGTGACCACACAAATATTGGCGCTATTCGAAGAATACCTCGACATTTTGCTCACCGGCCTACGCAACAATATCCCCAGTATCCTGAACATCTTCGCCGAGTGGGACCGAATCGTCTTCCCCCATTCCGATGTCCACGCCGGCAAGTCCAAATTTTCTCGTGTGAACGGTGCCGGCAAGAGCGACGGACATAGCCATGCGATGGCGGCTATGAGGGCGGAGAAGCGAGACGCGGAAGGTGGGGACGACGACCATATCCCAGGTGACAATTCCCAGAGCCAAGCGGGGAGTAGCAGTGGAACAGTCGCTACAAATGCAGATGATGATGAGGAAGACGAAGTGGATAAATAACGCGTGAATGCCATGTAATAATATATTAATAGCTATGCAAATCCTAACTGTGCACCTTTGCCTCGTATGATAATTTGGGAAGAGACGATGATATGAGCGCATCAGGATATATCAGGCCTGATCAGGCGAAATTTCAACGGTATTTATTCAACATATGTTCATGTCTATCGACAGATTCTTGACGAAGTGGTTTATAGTGCTTGACATTTCTTTTATCGCGTGAGTTCGAGCCCCGCACTAAGCATTATTTCGGAGTTTAGAACATTCAGTACTTTGGAGTCATGATGGTTGCAGGGTAGTCAGAAGGGGTTCAAGGGTCAGTTCATTCAAGCTGGCTGTTCAAGCTTTTTGTGGCCCACTCCCTGATCAGCATCCTTCAGGCTGATAATGTCTGCTAGGCTGACAATAATGACCAGGTTATTATAAATGATTACTGAGGCTGATATACCCCCCCCTAATCCTGACGGTCTGACCAAGCCTGAAATGACCTTATCACACCTGAACAGCTGTTTGGGATTTTTCCGACATTACCACACATGTGACCACACTCTTTATGATGTCTGCGACAGCAGCGACTGGTTGAAGACAGTGCAGGGGTTCTCCCTGGGTCCCAGCCGACATAGAAGAGTCCAGCCTTGAGAAAAAGAAGAAGAAGACATTGACTAGACTACCTTTCTTTCGAGTATTTTACACTTTTACAGCCTAACTAAGAAGTTACCAGGGGTGAGACTAGCACCATTGGAAAGCCCTTGAAAGGCTCTACCACTTTGGTGTTGACATCATTTTGATTAGATCTGACCTAGATCAAATAAAAGCTAAGTAAGCAAAAATCGCTTACCTCAGCTTTGATTTGCCCCTAGGGTTGGGGTTATTACTTTCAGCCTTTCAAAAGGAAGAGCTCAAAGTCATTAAAATTGGTTAAGAGATGCTTCAAACTGGTCAGACATACCTCAGAATGGTTAGAAGTGGGCAGACTTCCTTCAACCGACCCCTCCAGATTTCAAACACGCTGTTTTTTTTCGAGTATTTTGCATTTTTCAGCCTAACTAAGAAGTTACTAGGGGTGAGACTAGCACCATTGGAACACCCTTGAAAAGCTCTACCACTTTGGTATTGACATCATTTTGATTAGATCTGACTTCATATGTGCCTCATAGAAAGCCCTTGAAAATCTTTACAACTTTGGTGTTGACATCATTATTGATTAGATTTGACCTCATACATGCTTCCCCATACTTCAAGGTCATTAGGATTCCTCAAGTATCATTAAAAGGCCAGATCAAACCAAAGCTGAAGTAAGCAAATTTCGCCCACTTCAGCTCACTTTCACCCCCACCCATCATTTTGCCTGTAGCCATCCCAGATGGACACTAGACGTTTGGCCCCCCCCATGAGAAATGATCTACTGATTTTTCTGGTCATGGTGATACCCAGGCCCATGCGATCCGCTGAGGTCAATAGATGGGGGGGGCCATCCATGGGAACATAAGTATAGGTTAGCAGGAAAGCTCAGAGTCATCATCTATTCTATATAGGCGATATACTGTTCAATAATTTACAATTCCGTGCAGTCACAGGGTTATGTCTTACAACTTACAACATTTTTGTCTTCGTGTGAATGGGCCTGACACCCCAAAAGTCTGCGTGTGAATTGCCAATACAGATCATAAAACTTGTGGATTTTCGACCCCTCCTCCCAAAGTCAGCCGCTTCATCTCCGGAAAGTCCGGAGGGCTTGAAGTCGGCAGTGGAGACCTGAGGATATAAAAAGCGGCATTACGGGCAATTTCAAACTCCTCGCATGCTCGTGCTAGCTATATGTGCATTTCATTTGGGTACCCAAATGAACAAACCATTGAAAGCCTGTCGTCGACTCGACAGAACACTGACAGAGATCACGCAAACAGACAGGACCACGGTGTATTCCAACGGCGAGACTCCAGGCTACAAGCAACGGATGGAAGATACAAGATGGTGGTAGTCGGTGTGTAAGCGTAAAGAAGATAAGAAAAGATGTCGTCTTAAATAGCGAAAGATACCAAAGCTGATGTAAGCCATCAGATGTACGTCGTGTGAGGATGGCCATCCTTACACTCCTCCCCCCTTTCAAAAATTTGCTCTCCTGCCTAGTACCCTTCTGTATCCGAATCTGACTCGTTGTTGCCATCCCGATATGAGGAATCGTTTGCGACCTGAGCTTCAGTGTACGCCACAGTGAAACGGCTGGGAAGAAGATCTGGCTGGTCTTCGCCGTCACTGGGAGGAGGGGGTTGCAACTCCGAGTCATCACCGGACCACAGGATGGTTGCTACTGGCTCGCTTTTGACAGCAACGTAGTCTCGGCCAGGGAGAATACCTAAAGAGGTGTCGCCAGGGCATGTTCGACCAATGTGGGGTGTCCAACCTGGGCTGCTGGGAGTTTTACGGCATTTCCAGCAGCCCGACGCTTCTGAGATGCGCTTCTTCTCGGCATCATCAAGAGGCGGGAGACGGGAACTGACAGCGGAGGAAAAGGGCGGGGCCGGGGCTGCAGAGACAGAGGTGGGGGTGTACACACGCACAACACCTTCAGTGACAAGACTGTCCCATGTGGCTGACATGGTGCTGGTCAGCCCATCCACAGTAATCTTCTCCAAGTCAAATCCTGGAATAGCAAGAACCCGACGCTGGAGAGTATTATGGGCATGGAAGAGGAGGTGGTTGGTATGAATGCGGTCAGTGATCCCAAGGGGACCTGTGATACCAATGGCGCTGCGGGCGCTCTGCAGCTCAGTGGCGAAGACGGAATAGGGACGGGACTGTTGATGGATGAGATAATATGTGCGGACCATATTTGCCTTCCACCCATCAGGTGCAAAGCGTGCCAAGACACGCTCAGTGAATTCCTCCCACTTCGACAATTTCCGGAGTTCCGTCCGGTTCTCGCTCCACCACGCCAAGGCGGTCTCCTCCTCCATTGCCAATCCAGCATATAGGATCCGAAGCATCGGAGTGAGCTTCTTGTCATCATTGAAGGTGACAAAAGCATCAAAGGAATCCGAAACCCGATCAAGCCACTGGATGATGGCAGACGGAGACATGGGGCCCTTGAATTTGGGGACCTCAAGTCTAGACATGTATCGATGGGGTTTGGGTGAAGATGGATGAGGGAGGTGCAGATGTGGTGGAGTGTCCGGCCGAAAGGGGGTAAGCAGGGGTGACAAGGATCGTGGAGATGGGGGCAGTGATCCAAGTGGAGTGGTGCCTAGCAACGGGGATGATGCAGGTGGAGATGATTGCTCTGATGATCTGTCTGATGGGGTGGGGGCAGATGAATGAGTCTGTCGGGGACGATGTCCACGTCGGCGGCCAGGTGTAGTGAAGCCTAAATCGATAGGAGGGCCTGGGACTCCCCGGGTACGATCAGAGCGTCGATGATCAGGGATATCCAGCGTGCAGCAGGGGGGTGAAGAAAGAACAATCTGCCAGAAGTGAAAGACAGTGGCAGATGTCAAAAAAAAAGTGAAAGCCTGTCGTCGACTCGACAGAACACTGACAGAGATCACGCAAACAGACAGGACCACGGTGTATTCCAACGGCGAGACTCCAGGCTACAAGCAACGGATGGAAGATACAAGATGGTGGTAGTCGGTGTGTAAGCGTAAAGAAGATAAGAAAAGATGTCGTCTTAAATAGCGAAAGATACCAAAGCTGATGTAAGCCATCAGATGTACGTCGTGTGAGGATGGCCATCCTTACAACCATATGTGTATTAATTAGTTACCTCAGGTGGACCAAAAGTTGTTACATATAGCGGTTGCTTGGTCCAGTGGTTAATGATGCTTCTCTTTCAGAAGTGGGGAAAGCAGGAGGTTGCGGGTTCAATCCCCACCTTGAATGCCTTTTGCATTTACCATAAAAGGGCAAGCACAGCCACCTCATGTATTAACGCAATTCATATATAATGAGTTTCTATAAGACAAGCCTTATGTTAAAGAAAATGAATAGCAGGTTGTAAAAATGCCTGGGTAATGTCGGGCAACTGTGAGATTCGTTTCTTTAACACAGTGCTTCTGGTAAAGAAAGCCGAGGAAAGAGTAAAACCACTATTTCAGTAGCAATTTCAGCCAGATTGGGAGCAGTTTGAAGCCTCATCATTTCTATAGTCTGACAGACCTGTTAAAGAAAGAAAAAGTGCAAAATGGAGCCCAGCTGCCCAATTTGACAAAAAAACAGGTTGGAACCAAAAAAACCAGGTTGGGAGAGATTTGAGGGTTTGGGTACCAAAAAATAGGGCTAGGGTGGCAAATAGGGCTTAGGGTACAAGAAATAGGGTTAGGGTGGCAAATAGGGCTTAGGGTACAGAAAAAATGGGTTAGGGCGGCAAATAGGGCTTAGGGTACAGAAAAAATGGGTTAGGGTGGCAAATAGGGCTTAGGGTACAGAAAAAATGGGTTAGGGTGGCAAAAAGAGCTTAGGGTACAGAAAAAATGGGTTAGGGTGGCAAAAAGAGCTTAGGGTACAGAAAAAATGGGTTAGGGTGGCAAATAGGGCTTAGGGTACAAAAAAAAGGGGTTAGGGTGGCAAAAAGAGCTTAGGGTACAGAAAAAATGGGTTAGGGTGGCAAAAAGGGCTTAGGGTACAGAAAAAATGGGTTAGGGTGGCAAAAAGGGCTTAGGGTACAGAAAAAATGGGTTAGGGTGGCAAAAAAGGCTAAGGGCACAGAAAAGAAGCCAGGTTGGATCCAATTCAGATGAAAAGAAAGAAAAGGCAAAAAAAAGTGCGAAATCAGGCCCATTCAAGAAAAAAGCCAGGTTGGACGCAAAAAGCCAGGTTGGAGCCGATTCAGACCAGAAACACAAAAAAAAAAACACATTCCACAAGATTGGCCAAAACATTTTGTTGCTTTAGGGCAGCAGCGGCCTTAAAGAAGACAACCTGGCCCCAGGTTGTCGGATTAGATAGTTAGGTCGACTCTCGAGGCTCCGTCAGCGGCGGCACAGAGCTGGCATCAGTCGCGATCTTCTCCTGCAGCTATAATGGTGACGCGTATTTGTGGCACTGGTGCAGGTGACTTGCAGGTGACAGTCCTTGAAGTCAATGGTAGACGATGCGAGTGCCGGTCGGGCGGCGCAGTAGGGTAGATACAATAACAGGGCGGCAATAGGCGGCGGTCGTGGTAGCGCTTGAAGAGCCTGAATGAGGGACTGGGTTCCAGCACGCATCTACGTTAGAAATAAATTAGTAGATGTAAAAAAAGACGCGTCAAAACGTACCGAGCCGTTCCCGCGGAAGGAGCCGAGCTATGGTCTACCAGACGTTGGTCCAGGAGTGGGTGAGGGAGGTGTTCTGAATGTAGGAGAGTCGTCGGGTGGCAATTCACGCCGCATTGGCGACGACAGCCGAGATGCGCTGGGGGTGCTTGTGGAAGAAGGCGGAGACAACATATCTGGTGCACGGCATTAGACATGATTATTCGAGGCGCGCGGTTGAGGTATTCACCGTCTGCACTAGGTTCGGCCCTTTCCTTTCCCTTTCCTTTACGATTCAGCGCTTATGTCGGGACGACTGTGGCGAATTCGGCAGTGTCGGTAGAGATGAATGTGACAGCTCAGCGGCGATTATCGCCGACAAGCTGTAAGGGATGTGGAAGGGCTGGGCGGCGTAATCACCGTCCAGGTATATTAAGGTGGGCTTGGTGCTCAAACGGCACACTAAGCGAGATGTTAATATACAGCGGCAAAGCAGAGAGAAATAAAAATCACGGGCGACAGGAGAGGAGGCGGAACGGGTGAGGCAGTAGGAAGAGCTTGAACGATCTGAGGCACATCGTCTATCCGGCTCATTTGCAATGCGCACGGCTAGAAGGCATACACTATGAGAAAAACGCACCGGAATACGAGGAGAGACAACGCACCATCATAAATATTGAAGGGTTAAGGTGAATGTGGAGGAAGGCAGCGGCTGGTTTGCAGAAAGTGATAATGGTATTCAGGCGGAGGCAGAGGCTGCTTTTTATCCGATTGGGTAAGGGGAAGTCGAACAATAGTCCAGATGAGTTGATTCTATGGACGATTCTGCGCAAGGAGACAATAACAGGGCTGGCGGGGTGGACAAAAACGGTGGCGCTCGAATAATCTGTATTACATATTTCCCAAATTCACAAGCGAACTTGGGCCCTCGTAGAGATGGAGACCAGTTAATGGCATAGGGAGGGCAACTTTTCGACGGTATGCATCGCAAAGATGTGGGACGAACAATCCGGGTCGACTTCACGACGGTATGCATCACAAAGTCGGGAAAGTGGGAAGTTCTAGGACTCTGCTTGATAGCGGTAGGGTGGGCCGCACTAGAGAGGACACCTTTGCGACGGTATACATCGCAAAGATGAGGGACAAGCAGTCCAAGTCGACTTCGATATGCATGGCGAGTTGATCGCGAGTTGTTCGCGAGTCGGTGTCACAGGAGTTGTTTGGCTCTGATTGGCAGCGGCGAGTCGCACCGTTGTTCCGAAACGCTTTTGAGTTTGCAGAATAAATTCAGCAGAGGCCACTTGTGTGACATTTTTCCCTCTACTTAATTTCATTGATATTTGTTGAACATAATTGACAACCACTTCACAGTTTATTTGTGAGAGAACAACGTACTGTAGTCAAACTGTAGTGTCGCGACGTCAACTTCATGTATCTTATTAGGGGCAGTCAGAGTAGAAGATTATGCGCAGATTATCGTCGGATTATGGCAAAGATTATGGACAGATTATGAATTAAATTTATTGCTAAATGGACCATAATCTTTCGATAAACGGGCTCAATTTTGACCGCCCCGAAAATCCTGCGATTATGGCAAGGATTATGGTCTCGATTATCACTTGTCCTTTGTGGCCTTGGCAAGCTCGGCGTCGACGACCTCGTCGACAAGGGACTCTGCGTCACTTTTGAGGCCCTCCTCGCAGTCGGGTACCACTTTCTTCGGCCGACCGCGTTTGCGCTTCTTGGGAGCAGAAGCATCTTCTTCGTCTTCTTTGCCTTCCGCGGCGGCAATTGCGGCGACTTTGATAGCTTTCTTCGAGACAGCAGCTTTCCTGGGGGCAGTCGAGCCACGCATGATCGAGATCGGCAGCCTCAGCGACGAGACCGTTACATATAAATAACAGTCAGCAGTAACAAAGAGTAGACGCACATGTATGTAGCAGGATTAATCCAGATTAATCTGCGAGAATCTTTTCAGAATCTCCTCCAGAGCCGATTCTGCGATTCTCGAAGATTATTGAATTAACGCGTTTATCCCACGCTCCATAAATCAATAATCTTTCCATAATCCTGGTCGATAATCTTGGCATAACCTTCTACTCTGACTGCCCCTATTGGCGAGCACATTTTGATGGCTTTTACTTGGAAACGAGCCAGATTGTGACGCTTGCTAACCTCGGGCCTCGGCACATGTTCAAGCGGCGTGGTTCTTGATTTTATTCCCACCCCACTGGCACCTTCCAGCAGCCAAGACGGCAAAAGAATTGAAACTCGAGGTAACATACGGCTTATGCCTCGCAGGATTGAGTTAGGTTAGCAAAGTCTGGCGTACATGTTTTGATACATTTTTTCGCCGCTTTTGCAGTCGTATCTTCACCGCCAGGGCTTGAATCGCTTTGAGCGGTAGTGGCACTGCCTCATGATCGTTAGGTCTGCAGGCATCGCCACAAGTGCGGTAGTCAGATTAGGCGCATGAGTATCCGTCGTCGAAAGACTGAAATGGTACGCAGAGAGGTTGTTTCCAAACATCTTATAATTGAACCACTGATACAGGATCTCATCAGACCAGGTGAGGAAGAGATTGAAGCCCCTCAGAACCCTCCATCAGCTTTTTGACAAATCTCTTGCGACTTTTTCGGCCTTGTGAGCTTGTCAACTTGTTGACAAGGTAAAAGTACGAACAATGAAAAATTGTCCCACTTCAAGCTGTCTAATGAGATCCAGACAATTCTTGGAAAAAAAAAATTTTGAGGGGATATTTTTGACTTGTAGAAATGGCAACGAAGCAATGCTCGATCCGATAGAAATAAGCTGATATTTGCAACCACATCATAGCAGCTCTTGACAGCAGATGATCTACCTCTGCTGATCATCCGTAGGTATGTTCGCTCACCGGGAACACTGATCCACAGGATAAAAATAAATTGATATTTTACAGCAACATAGCAGCTCTCGGCTCAGTCTCTGGAATCATTGGCGAAAAAAGAGAGTGGGGGGGGGAGGGTTGGGGGGTCGGCGACGACGGACACACAACATGTGCAAACTCTTACTGTTCTTATTGTCTAGTCAACTCCGCGTGGACCGACCAGAATGGGAAATGCGGCTTAACCCGTCATCATTTAGTCGAAGAGCTAGCTACCTGGCCGTCGGACCAGTAATGACGGAGAGCTTCCCCTCGGGAAAGACCACAGAAATGTCCAGAAGTTCAAACGTATTTTTCTCATTAAACCCGCTCTCGCTCCCGCTGTCGTCTCCCCGCGTGGTGCTCCCATCGATTGACGATTCCGGAGACCGCTTGCCATTGCCAGCGAGCGTGGCGTCCTCCTCGGGGAGCTTGTTCCAATGGAATGACGCATGCTCGAGACCGAGTCCCTAGCGCTCCGCGCCGGGCAGGCTAGGGAACGCGCCGTCCTGCTTGAGAGACGACACCTGGCTCGTCACCTCGTCTCACAACTCGAAGGAGGACAAGAATTAAGATGACAGCTGTCATGCGAGCCGAATGATCGGTATCGGCTGGTATCGGCGTATCGCCGATCCGATATCGATTGCCTTCCTCATCTAGCTATTACCTACCTGGCCACCAGCCGGCTGAAGTAATTCACCTCCACTTAGTATCACTCTGTGCGGCCTTGTCTTCTCCTTAGCGCTGTCCATTATATGTCTTCCTTTCTTTCGGGCTGATTTATAATTAAAGATAGCATTTGGACTTTTCTTTCTTTTTTCTGCGCTACACATCTAGGGTTGATTTGTGCGGCACAGGTATTTATTTTCCCTTTGTGCTCTCAGCCTGCCAGTTATAAGCTTGGATGCCGTCGGAAATTGAGATTTGCCAATCAGCGCCTCTACCGCCTACTCTCAGCCGACTTATGTCACTTTTACAGTCTTATACGTCTCAATGCCAAAATACCATTGTTGTTTTCCTGGACTCCTCGGCGTTGACGAGACAATAAGAACAATAAAAAATTTGCACATGTTTTCCCTGTAGGATAAGAAGCAGGATTGCAGTGTCTCCCCAAAACGTCATCACCCCAATTCACGAGCTGCTGTGTGTTGATGCAACTGTGAAAATAAGACGCCTACGGATGATCTTCAGATGAAAGGTAGAAAATACTTAATCCTCAGCTTCATTTTGAATGCCTTCCTAATGATTACAATATAGATCAGTGATCCTCCTGAGGATCCGTAGAACTGAGAAAAATCGCCTCTTGAATATTGCCGTTGGTAGAGTCTAGTCAGTTATTTTGACACTCAAGTAACAGGCGGATAGAATTTGTTGTCGGAGCTACATAATCTCAACGAGCTCGTTTGCCAGATGAATTTCTGAATCATCGGCAGTAGCAATGCATTTAGCCTGTACTATCCATGGACACTGTGAAGCTAGTACTTGAAGAGGCCCCGGGAAGCTCCACCTAAGGGTTGTCCGGGAAAATCCCAGATTTTGGCCTCAAAAACCTGATGATCCGGAGCTCAAAAACCTCAAGTGGTCACATCCCCTGTCCCTCCCTCCCCCGCTCACTTTCTGGCTTCAGGACTCATTCTATTGAAGCATCGCCTACTTAGGAATGGTTCCCCGATTTTCCCAGAATTTTTTGACAGCTTTCGGGCTTGTCTGGCGTTGCCTAAAGAAGAGCACAGGGGGGATATATTATACTCGCGCGGTCCAACAAGTGAACAACGAGTTTACGGAAGACTAACAAGCAGTATTGTAAGGGTGGTTATCCATCCAAGAAACTACAAGAAGCCAACCGAACACAACATCATTAGATTTCCTTTCTTACCACCACCATCAAAAACCGATTTGTTTCTACAACCCCTCTGCGACCCGAGAACCGTTATTAAACGTGTAGATCGGTTCCCGCTCAGGTGCAATCTAGAACAACGGTGTTTTCTTGGAAAGGAGTAGAAAAGATACAAAAACCAAAAACTATATACGAGCTGGGCCATCGTCGTCTGCGGTCTAAAGGGTCCATTAGGCTGATCTCCGAGACCCGGCGATACTTTGGGCAAGACTACACGTTGATCTTCTCGAAGACCTCACGATTGTCTGCGCTCTCAGCGTCTCCCCCCGCTACTGCACTTCTCATTCTCTGTCCTAAAAGCGGTGCAGAATCCACATAACCTGTCACTGTCAAAACCTGTCAAAAGGGCCTGTGATCTGCTATATAGCTGCACGTGCAGTCGCGTAGACTCGCGTAATAATTTAGTAGTAGTACTGATAAAAGACGCGTAACGACGTGCCATAAACATTCTTCGTGTCATAGAGAACAGTATAGAATAAACCAAAACTGCCAACAGGGCCGATAGCTGCACGTGCAGTCGCGTAGTAAAAGACGCGCGTTCACGCGTAATGACGCGTCATAAATATTCTTCGCGTCATTAGAAAACAATATAGAATAAACCACTTGCCAGAAGTGCCGGCGATCTGCTATACAACTGCACGTGCAGTCGCGTAGAGGCATATTAATAAACGCGGCACGACGTGTCATAAGATTTGGTGATCAAACTCTGACATTAACTGATGAGGAAAAATATGTCGGAGTTAATTTCCGCACCAACACTCAGAATATTCTCCAGGCACACTATAGAGCGAAAGCAGGTACCGCTCGATACTGCGTGTATCGGATCATGGCAATTGAAGACTCCATGGGACGACTGACTCCAAAGAACTGAAGATGCTATATTTACTTAGCACGCGTAGATTGTCATCTTACACACGGATGCGAATTATCTCCGGGATTGTGAAGATGTACACGTTAGACAGCTCTGCGCGAAGTTCAGATCAAGTTCCCCCGTCAAATTCTCAATGTCCACGGCCGGTCCATGGTGGTTCCGCTATAAACAGAAACAGTTATAATTCCTCTCCGAGCTCGACGTTTCAGCCTTGCACTTGGATACCTGCAGTATCTCCTTTCCCTCCCATCTTCACTCTTTGCATGGGCCGCACTGAACAGCTCCTTGGAGCTAGCGGCGCAAGAGACGAAATGTTGGGCCAGAGATCTGATCTTGGCATCATTCAAGCTTCCATTCGCATGCCCCGCCCGTGAATGCCTCGACAGACTCTATTCTGGCAAACACGAAGTCTGTGGACACTAATGCTGAACTGGATACAAGGGGAAGTCGATTCATCGGGCAAACTCTATCTGAAGTGTTCTACGCAGCACCAATTTTTAGGATAGATATTTGATGGGGAGTGATACTGTTCTGTTACTTATGAGTTTGTTGCTTTTGTGTATCGGCTAGGTTCTACAGCGGGCAGGTAACTGACTCGTGAGCTCGGCTTAGAAGGTATACAGAAGTCAGGGACGAAGGTGTACATAGAACCTGTAACTAGTACACTGGGATACTTCCTGGCCCCGGCGTTCCTCAGCGGGACCGTGCCGTGTAATGCTACCTACCTACCTACCTACCTACCTCAAGTCGGACAGGGCTTTCGTACTGTCTTGGCGTGGGAAAATAATGTTGAGAGCATGGCTTCTTCAATTTTTTTTCCGGCTCACAAAGGCGGGTAAACTCTCCTAGGTTTCTAGCTTCAGAAAGTCCGACAATCATCTGGATCCAAACTTTTCTTAGCCACTTTATATCTCTACTCTGAGACCCATTGCGTTGGATCTTCTCTGCATGCGACTCTGCCATCCACGCAAGCACTGCAATGGTACTGAGACTCCTGTGTCCATCTAGTAGGTACCTGCAGATTTTTCTTTCTTGTTGCTACCGTTGTATTGTTGTTGATAATTGATTCTATAGTTCGGCCCGGAGCTGAAAATGGAGATCAGAACAGGCCAATTAGTGATGGAGAGTGCAGCGCCGCGCAGCAGCATATCTAGTTTACCATGAAGCCGCCAAGATGCAGTAGAATTGAACATAGCAGTAGAACCTACAGCCTACCGCCTACCGCTGCCTCCCGCCTAACTTACGTCACAGCGGTACTCTTAGGTGAGAATATATCGTCTTTATTGTTCCCCAGTGATAATTGCAGCATTGTTTCCTCATGCAACTTGCAATTCTTGCGGGAAATTATATATATTACTTGGGACCACTGGCAACCGGGTGGATTGAGTATCGGCTGTTTACCGCCTACCGCCTACCACCTTCGTCTGTCTAATCCAGAGCTTCTACTTACTGTATGTACGTCTCAATACATATTTTTTTTTGTTCTGGCCGGAGCTTGCTGGACAGACTTCGACAATAAGCTTGAGTTATTATTCCCTCATTCAACTTGCAACTCTTGTTGGAAATGAAAGAAATAAAAACCTTGGGACTAACCGGGAGATCGCCTACTGCCTACCGCCTACGTCTCATCCAGAGCTTCTACTTACTATACGTCTCAGTGATGCCTAGTCTCGGTGCCAGTCTGTCACGACATCCCAATTTGGGAACCCTGTCATGGCACCGAGACTAAATGATGCCGGGTTACGCCGCATTTCCCATTCTGGTCGGTCCACGCGGAGTTGACTAGACAATAAGAACAGTAAGAGTTTGCACATGTTGTGTGTCCGTCGCCACTCTCTTTTTCCGCCAATGCTTCCAGAGACTGAGCCAAGAGCTGCTATGCTGCTGTAAATATCGATTTATTTTTATCCCGTGGATCAGTGTTTCCTGGTCAGCGAGCATACCTATGGATGATCAGCAGAGAAGAGGTAGATCATCTGCCGTCAGAGCTGTTATGATGGCTATGATGTAGTTGCAAATATCAACTTATTTCTTGGTCTTGAGCTCAGTCGGTACCTGAAACATTCTTGGCAGGAATTATTTCCTTATGCGGCTTGCAATTCTTGCAGGAAACAAAAATTGGTACTTCGGTTGGGACTAACTGGGAGATGGCGACCAATCGACAAGTTTTGCATTAAACCGCTAAATTGTATAATGCATTAGGTATCCATGCTGCTTACCGACTACCGCTTACCGCCTACCCTACCGCCTCGACTAACTGGGGATGGCGACTAGTCGACAAGTTTTGCATAAAACCACTAAATTGTATAATGCATTAGGTATCCATGCTGCCTACCGCCTACGTCTCATCCGGGGCTTTCACTTACTGTACGTCTCAATGCCCACTGATACCGGGTTACGTCACATTCGCCGTTCTGGTCGGAACTGGCTAGACAATAAGCACAATAAAATCAATGAATATTATAGGATTCCAGTGTCAACCTGCGAGCGTAGTCTTGAGCTCAGTCGGTAGCTGTAAAATCTTCGGCAAGCATTATTTCTTCACGAAACTTGCAATTCTTGCGAGAAAAGAATATTAAATAAATATTACATCGGTGTTATATATTCATATTCTCCTTTACTATATATATCTTGGCTTTCACGCTCTTCGCCCCTCTTCCCCCCCCCCCTCCCCCCCCCCCCCCCCCACCTTTACGATAAAAGATAGTGACCCTCTACGGCACAATAACTAAGGTATATACAGGATAAAAATAAGAGGTACTCACTCTCAGCGAATGCGTCAGGAAAGCAACGCTGAAAGTGTGGCATGTAACTAATAATACTAAAAGGAAAGACTTGTCGGAAAAATCGGATTTAGCTGACACAACCTGATCAGTTATTATAAATTATTTCTGAGGCTTATGAGGCCTGATACCGAGCTCATTTTGAAAGGTATTGGAATTCTAAGATCATCATCAGGCCGATAAGCCACAGAAATAATTTATAAGGTCTGATCAGCAAAATTGGATTTTTCCGACACTGTGTATGCGAAGCGGTAAATAATAAATAAAAGCTTACATCTACATCTCTTTCACATTTGTTGTTACTTTAAGCAGTGTATGACTCCACTCAGTCATTTTCCACCTTTAAGTTTGTCATTTCCTGGTGAGAGAAGGATATCTGCAGATGAGCGGTAGATAATCTGCCGCCAAGAGATGCTATGATTTTGTCGTATACCGCGGAATCACTCCTTAGTGTCCCAGTGAGCGAAAGATACCTACGGATGATCTTCGTATGTTTAAACATCTTCAAGGCTAAGCTTCCACTGCTGTGATATTCTTTCCTTCCGTGCTTTCCACACACAACAGCTCGAAACTTCGATGGGTAGATCTAAAGTACTGTGAACAGGGGTTCTGTTTTCAAGTACACAAATTTAGATCTGGGCTGTCGCGCAGTCAGAGAGCTAAGCAGGAAGGAGAAGAAGAAGTACTTAAAGGGCCTGAAGGAGAGGCCCCCAGCCGCGAGGGTTCTGAGGGGCTTCAATCTCTTCCTTACCTGGTCTGATTAGATCCTGTATCGGTGGTTCAATTATAAGATGTTTGGAAACAACCTCTCTGCGTACCATTTCAGTCTTTCGACGACGGATACTCGGCACTTGGATCATGCATGGCGCCTGATCTGACTACCGCACTTGTGGCGGTGCCTGCAGACCTACCGATCATGAGGCGGTGCCACTACCACTCAAAGTGATTCAAGCCCTGACAGTGAAGATACTTACGACTGTAAAAGCAACGAAAAAATGGATCAAAACATGCACGCCAGGTAGGTAGGTAGGTAGAAACATGCACGCCAGAATTTGCTAACCTAACTCAATCCTGCGAGGCATAAGCCGTACATTACCCAGAGTTTCAATTATTTTGCCGTCTTGGCTGCTGGAAGGTGGGGTGGGAAGAAAATCAAGAACCACGCCGCTTGAACATGTGCCGAAGCCCGAGGTTAGCAAGTGGCTCGTTTCCAAGTAAAAGCCATCAAAATGTATTCGCCAATAGATAGATGAAGTTGTTGTGAAAAGTTGGCGACGTCGCGACACTACAGTTTGACTACAGTACGTTGTTCTCTCACAAATAAACTGTGAAGTGGTTGTCAATTATGTTCAACAAATATCAACGAAATTAAGTAGAGGGAAAAATGTCACACAAGTGGCCTCTGCTGAATTTATTCTGCAAACTCAAAAGCGTTTCGGAACAACGGTGCGACTCGCCGCTGCCAATCAGAGCCAAACAACTCCTGCGACACCGACTCGCGAACAACTCGCGATCAACTCGCCATGCATATCGAAGTCGACTTGGACTGCTTGTCCCTCATCTTTGCGATGCATACCGTCGCAAAGGTGTCCTCTCTAGTGCGGCCCACCCTACCGCTATCAAGCAGAGTCCAAGAACTTCCCACTTTCCCGACTTTGTGATGCATACCGTCGTGAAGTCGACCCGGATTGTTCGTCCCACATCTTTGCGATGCATACCGTCGAAAAGTTGCCCTCCCTATGCCATTAACTGGTCTCCATCTCTACGAGGGCCCAAGTTCGCTTGCGAATTTGGAAATATGTAATCCAGATCATTTGAGCGCCACCGTTTTTGTCCACCCCGCCAGCCCTGTTATTGTCTTCTTGCGCAGAATCGTCCATAGAATCAGCTCATCTGGACTATTGTTCGACTTCCTTGTCCAACCGGATAAAAAGCGGCCTCTGCCTCCGCCTGCATACCATTATTGCCTTCTGCAAACCAGCCGCTCCCTTCCTCCACATTCACATTAACCTTTCAATATTTATGATGGTGCATTCTCTCTCCTTGTATTTCGGTGCGTTTTTCTCATAGTGTATGCCTTCTAGCCGTGCGCATTGTAGATGAGCCGGATAGACGATGGTGTTAGCTTCTTCTGACCATGGGCCTTAGATCGCTCAAGCTCTTCCCACTGCCTCACCCGTTCCGCCTCCTTGTCGACCGTGATATTTATTTCTCTCTACTTTGCCGCAGTATATTGACATCTCGCTTAGTGTGCCGTTTGAGCACAAAGCCCACCTCGAATAGACCTGGACGGTGATTACGCCGCCCAGCCCTTCCACATCCCTTACAGCTTGTCAGCGATAATCGCCGCTGAGCTGCCACATTCACCTCCCGACACTGTCTCCTCAACCCGTAATGTCAGTCTTGGGTCCCACGGTGCGGTCATCATTGTGCGCGGTCGGCGGCGTCTTTTTAGCCTTTTCGACAAGCACTTGATGTACCTCGGCTTGGGTCGTCGTTTTTGTGGCAAGTGCACATGAGCAGGTGTGGTACGAGCAGGAGGTATGCAGCTGGTACAGAATGAAAGGCGGAAAGATGCGGAGATTTCATATTTTCGCTCAAACTCTTCGCGGACTTTTCAATAGTTTCGACGATCCCGCAGCCGTGTAAAGCGTCTGTCCGACTCGACAGTAACCAAAGTCGGCGGACCATCAGTAGCAAGGCACCCACTTCGCCTACCAAGCCGAATTCGCCACAGTCGTCCCGACATAAGCGCATGTTTAGCCTGAATCGTAAAGGAAAGGCAAAGGAAAGGGCCGAACCTAGTGCAGACAGTGAATACTCAACCGCGCGCCTCGAATGGTCATGTCTAATGCCGTGCACCAGATATGTTGTCGCCTCCTTCCTCGGCAAGCATCCCCAGCGCGTCTCGGCCGTCGTCGCCAATGCGGCGTCGACGACTCTCCTCCATTCATAACACCTCTCTCACCTACTCTTGGCCCGACGTCTGGTAGACCATCGCTCGGCTCCTTCCACGGAAACGGTTGGGTACGTTTTGACGCGCGTCTTTTTTTAAATATACTAACTTATTTCCAACGCAGATGCGTGCTGGCCACTCCGATCCGTTTGTGAGTGTTTTTGCTCCACACGTTTGAACCTTCTCCATCTCTAATGCGCCAACAGTGCTCTAGGGATCCATGTATTTAACGAATTCATACCTGTGTTTCTTCGCCCACATGCCCGCTAGAGAGGTTAGCAACTTGACCATTGTCCCGGCGCTAGAACTCATGTCTGCTTTAAATAGGATCAAGTTCTCAAATCCGGATCCCTTGAAAAGAAGGCGCGAACCAAACGCTGGATCAAGCACTGGTTCGTATTGAAGAATGACGCCCTGTCCTGGTACCAGTCGTCATCAGTGAGACTTTCAACTAAGCTTGGCTAACTAATGTCTCACCACTCCAACTATATGGTATCGTGGACCTACGCTATGCAGTTTCTGCGACGCTGTTGGAGACAGTGAGTTCCACGTCCGGAGCAACCAGAAGACTGTGAAACTGTCCGCACCTTCTGTCCCTAGTCGTGAGGAATGGGCCAAGGCCATTCGTGGCATCTTCAAGGCCCAGAACATGGGAGATAGCGTCAAAGTGTGTCTGCTTTGTTTATTTTCATCTTCTTCCATCAATTGACTTTGCACTCGAGATCGCTATCCCATATTCCACGATGTCGAAAAATCCACCACCAACGTTCAGCATCTCCTCCTTTCTACGCCCCTTCCATGATACGATATCCCTTGCCCGCCCTAGCTCATCCAGCCTCGCCCCTTTCCAGAATCTGAGGGTTTCAACCACCTCTCCTACCGACCTAATTCGAGTTCCTCTATCCCAGTCACATCGTCGCCGTTACAAATGTCCGAGACGCAGCCAAGATAAACTCAAGAAGATGAATCTACGACCAGTGTGCGACTGATCCGGCACCAGCATCCGAAAATTTGGCCGACTCGTCGGCCTCTTCGACTTTCCTGACGTTCAAGCCCAAGAAATCCTTGCACTTCACATTCCTTACAATCCGTTCTCGTTGGCAGTTCAACCTTACATCGCCTTGTCCAAGGGCCTGATGGCAGACGGGCATAATGTCGCACTGAGATTAAATGAGCGTTAGTATGGAACTGAATTCGGCAACGTCGGTGGAGATCCCGCTGAACTCACGCGTATCGCTTATTGCTCAGTGAGTTAGTTCTTCCTATTTTCGCTTAGACTCTTGGCTGACCTTTTGTTACCGAGTGCTTATCGATGCGAATCGGCGGTGTCAGCGTCGCACCCTGCCATCACAACCCAGGGAGCGATTCCGATATTTTTTGTTCAGCTGTTCATCTTTTTTTCCGCGGTCTCTTCACAAACCTCTCTTTTAGTATTGGATCGTGCAGTTTGGTTTTTCTGCCCAATATCAAGAAGGTGAGAATGCATGAGAGTGTGTTAGATTCAGCACGGCATTCTTGACACTGACTTGTATGCTCAGACATCCTGCAAATATGTCGCCATTGCCTCTTGTTTGACAATATTGTGCAGTTTTTAGGTGCTCCGGGTATTAGAATAGGGTAGGCTTTGCAACGTTCGCATGGTTTACAGTAACGGCTAAACCCGCCCATAAATTCAGGACTCTTTCAGTGTTCACGTTCCTGCCGAAGCGATGTGGTCATAGTGAAGCTGCTTTTTTTTTTTTCGAAATTGTTACCTTCCTTTGCAGGGCACGGCGAGTTGTTTGTTCACATTCTTCCTCTGGTGCGGCCTGAAGTTCATTGCTAGTGATTATAAATGTCCTCTCGCCTGCTTGTAATTCTACTTTGGGTAATATAAGTCCTTTATGCCCCGACTAATGATGTAATCTGTCAGCGCTACTGCTCATCCACCACTCATCTGCAGATGATCTACCGCTCATCTGCAGATCAATTTCAGGCACCCCGAAACTATGAGTTTCAGGTGCAGATTCGGGGCTGGCCGAAATGGTCCCTGAATATTATTGTTTCGGGCAGACGAAGCGCCACCCGAAATTATTGTTTTTGGAGCTGATTTCGGTGCTCCTGAAATTAGTAGTTTAAGCAAGGGCTTTCGGGTACCTGAAACTGGTAGTTTCAGTTACTATTTCGGGTACCCTAAATTTATTAATTTCTGTCGACACAAATCTGTAGCCGAAAATTAATATTTAAGGTGCTATTTCAGCTGTGCGGAAATTGCGCCTGAAATTTAAACTTTCAGGCCTGCTCAAGCTGTAACTTAATCTTATATTTTCAGTTTCAATTTCAGGTTTCCTGAAAAAAATAATTTAAGGTACAATTTCAGGCATACTTAATGTTGTTTCTGAAACTAGTTATTTAAGTAACATTTTCAGGGCTCCTGAAAACTTGCATTTGGCGGTGTGATTATTAGACCCATTACTAAATGCGGATATTACCTTTTTGAGCACCTATTGAGCTCATCGTCGTAGACGATGACGGCGACCCTGAGCACATCGCCGACCAAATATGGTAGGTGCACTGTCATTTTCATCGGAGATGCTGAGCTGATATATCAAAAATGGCCTCCAACTAGAGGCGTTTATACATCATCAATCGCTTCTGACTGTGGGCTCGTGATAGATCATACCGCCATGCTTAGGTGGCCCGCGGGGAAGGGAGGCACCGCCCATGCGCCAGCTCGCGCCCCACGTCGGAGAGGACCGACCGCGCGAAGGAGAATAGGGAGAACGACTACGGGCACGGCGAAGACAACGCCCAGCACTGCGATCGACATCGCAGCGAGGAGGCGAAAGAGGACGAGGCACCCACAATCGCCCTCCGCTTCACTCTCGCCCACACCACCGCCCAAATCCCCCCAAAGAAAAAAAAACCCCACGAACCGCCTCTCGAATCCCAAGAAGAAAAACGAAACAAGACATAGACTCACACTGACTCGTCCTCGTCCTCGCCCACGCACGGCGATCGCGCGCTCCGTGTCCGCGCTGCGCGCGGACTGCACGAAGCCGCGGTGCTTGCCGGCGGAGACTTTGACCCGTGGGAGGTGTTAGTGATCGTTATGGAAGGGAAGGGAGGGCGAGGGAGGAGAGAAGAGAGGAGGTTGAAGGGGAAACGGAGCGGGAGCGGAGCGGCGGGCCGGGGAGCAGAGAAGAACGCGGTGCGAAGGATGAGGGCAAGGGTAATAATGAGATCGAGGTGGGGGAGGGGAGGGGAGGGGAATGGAAGGAGGGATAGCAGTGCGCAGAAGGCCAGATGGGAAGGGAGAAGAACGCAGGCGAGGGGAGGAGTGACAGGGAGTGGGGGATGAGAAGAAACGAAAGAACGGGACCGGGATGCGGGCGGGGGCGACAACCTCACGGTGGTCCTCGTCGCCGGCGCACCCCGTGTGCAGATAGGTACGGATACACACCTCTCCGCATTCCCGAAGAACAAAAATAATCCAATCTCATATAATATATGTCCTAAACCACCGAGATCGTCGTCGGCTTGACGCGAGTGATGTCAACCAAACGAATTCAAAGTCCGTTACCAGGAGAACATGTTCGGGTCCGGTCCATCTACGTCGGATCCAGGATATCATATCAAGTGGGGTTCAGCTCTCTTTTCAGACTCTTCTTCACAGCAGAAAGGCACCGGTCCTGGTCTTGCCACTTTTGTGTACACCTCCCGGACAACAGGACCCCTGATAATAGGTGAGAAGGCTAGGTCCCAGATTTTTGTCCGACATAAACTTCCCACGCATTTTGACATTGTGAAAATGAGTTTTGATGAAAGGCGAACATTTTTGGAAAAATCTTCGAACCAAATTTTGAAAATGTTGTCCGAACCGGGGACCTAGCCTTCCCGCCTATTGTCAGGGGTCCTCGGACAACTCCCCGAGATACTTGATACTTGATGGTCTCAGCATACCCGCTGCCTCGCGCTCCAAATCCACCTCTGCCGTCAAATCCGTCGTGGTATAAGCTGCAACGAGTTTAGCGCCCGCATCACTCTGAGCATCAGTTGAAACACGTTGAGACGCTTGGTGAGAAAAAGTGAGGTCATTCTTCAATTCGGGTGCGCTTTCGTGGCGCAAATCCTAAAAATAAATACATTCAACAAGTCAAGCAGCGGGAGACGCTAGCAAGAAAAGACACAGTGGGGAGCTGAAAGTGACTATTAATAGACGGACCGCGAGGAGGCGTGAGGCAAGATGGATGGGAGATTGTGTGTTTAATAGTTCCCTGTGCCTAGCAACCGATTTTCTTCATTGATTACCGATGAGATGGCCCATCAAACTTCCTATCAACAAGATTGATGCACTTCTGCTTGTACCTTTGTTTAAGAAAAAAAGAGAGAGAGAGAAGGCGCCGGTGTCTTGCGTAACCGAAAATAAATAATCGGTCAGTATCAACGCTCAGTATGGAATGAATGCAGGTATTATAATGCTGGTCTCGACTCTCAAAATGCTGTCGTTGTCTTTCTCATCCACTCGCCAACCAGATCCCGCGATGGGATCCCTCGGCGCGATCATCACGTATTCGCCCTAGTGAAGCAAAACTACGTGACAATCTCTGGCCCGCGGAGCACACACTCAGGTATTGAAAGCGAGAGCACCACGCTGTGCTCTCACTTGCTGCGCTTTTTTCACCAAGGAGCCGGGAGCATTTGTAACATTTTTTGCTTCAGTCTATTGTAACACCGCGCATTCATCCGAGCTTGAGGTGCTTGTTTTGGGGTACCCACAGATTCTCGTATCCTACGTCCAATATTTCATTATCACTTGCTGGGTCTCGACGCATCTGTTTCCGTGCCCCCATCTTCCCCCTCAACGCCAGATCTCTACGCGTACGCGTCATAGCGTCGCGCACCGCAGACTGTGCACTCGACTCTCCGCATATTCCTCCCGATCCGCACAAGTCGAGGGGCGCGCGGATCGCCTACGTGGAACATGGCGCGGTGGGGCCACGAGTCCCTATTCTGTCATTGAAATCCTTCATCCTGCGCCGCCAGCTCCGATCCTCGCCTGCGATACCTGCGCTATGTATACGTCTTGCGAGTATGGCTTGGCACCACCCTCGCCATTCAGTACATACATACACCTACTCGGCCGTCCCGATGACTAGAGCTCACGCGATCCGGCAGCCGCTATGCAGCACGCTCCACGCCACCGCTGTTTTGCCGCGCACGTGCGTCGCTACAAGCTCGCACGAATACGCGCCCGTCCCCGGGCCACGGAATATTGAATATAAATGCCGTTGCGCTCAGCGGCGGTTGCGCAAAGTCCCAATGTCCTCTTCCCCATCAGCAACTTGACAAGTTCTTTTCGGAGAACTTATCCCTGCTTTTGCCACTTTTTGGAACTTGAAACTTTTTGCTCAACTTTTTTCCCGATTTTTCTTATTGAACAACAGCTTATATCACTTTTACATACCTTCTACTTATGACATGTCCCAGCACTGAGGTCAAGTACAACTTGAATTATGGTATACATAATGATGTACATGCAAGATTACTTGGATTAAAATTCATTCCTAGTGCAAATGTTGACAACGAAGCTGAGATGAACTGACTTATTTAGCGGGAGCTACGGCCCGGGACCGGCACTCCCAGTGGTCTGGGTGTTAACGCAAGCAATCCGTTTTTATCTGTGGCATCACTCTCCAGAACTCAGAGGGATGATATTGGAGACGAAGCTGAAATCTCTTCAGTCTTTCGAGCTCCGCTGTTCCGATCAGCGGGAATCACCGGATCTGTCATGGCGTGACTTTGACAGATGGTTGGTGATGCCAGCACAAAGGGGAACGCACTTTGTGCGCCGAGCCATGGTATGAGCCAGTAAGAACGACGTCGGCCTGCTCGTTTTACTATTCCTTGAATGCGTGTAGCCAGGTAGGTGCGCGCTTTGGCGCGTCATCGGTGGGCAGACAGCCCATGGTGGTATGAGGAAAACCGGCGGGTTGGGCGGGCCGTGTTGGGCCGGCTAACGACACGGCTCTTTCAGAGTCTGCCGGTGAGAGGACTGATGCTTTTCGTATGTCATCCTTGTAGGAAAAAATGACGAAAGAAGGAAATTTCTGGAATGAAAGGGCCACATCCACAAGCCCAACAGCCATCAAATGAAAATTAATATTGCGGAAGAACTGCAATTTTCCGAGTCAGAAAATCGCAATCCGAAAGAAGGCCAAAGGGATAAATTTGGGATACATTCGGACATAAATTCAGACATGGTGCTTCCAACAGTTCGTAGCTATAGCTGCTCTCGTGATTGTCCAGTGTGTTCCAACCTCGATAAGTGTAATACTGCGTGAACGAACCGGTTGCATTGACACTTTGTAAACCAGTTTCAGAGTGAGCTGCGCTTTTCAAGGGAGAGTAAGTAAAAGAGAGAGAAAATGGGAGATTTAGGCGATGGGAGAGCTGACGCCCTTGTTTTCTTTAGCAGATGCAATTTTATAGCAGAAAAAAATTTAAAGCAGTAGAAGAAGATAAATTTTGGAATCAAAATGAACCGAGTAAGTACCAGCACGCAATTAAATTTCGGGTCCTTTGAAAGTCGGGGCCTTGAGGTAGAACAGCACAAATGCGAGCTTGTCGTATTTCGTAAGCCGGGAATACCAAGGCGGTACGCCCAATGCAGCAACGGCAATGCTGGACTGTAAATATTTCGGCTGGCTAGTCAGGATCAAGCAAGGCCGCCAATGTATTTCCATCGCCGCTCTTGTACCTCTCCAACCAATAAAATGATCCGTCGAGAACTCCCGAGAGGCCCTGTTAATTAAATTTTGGAAATCCCAATAATAATGTAACCTGCAGTGAGAAGCTTGCATCGGAAAGGCATCTGTAGTTCAAACTGAGAGCAGTAGCACACTCATGTCGGGATGTCGATGGCGAACTTAATTCGCCAGTGATAAGCATACCTCCTGGGCGGCATTGCCTTCAGTACATATGCCGATGTACTTCAGATAGTTGTATGCCCAACTCTACGAATAAGGAAATCCCCCCTCCGCCGTAAATTTAAAATACATACTGTTGTACCTGGCATTCCGCTTTTCTGGGAGAGGAAGTCAAGCAAAAGACTGCTTGCTTCCATGAGTGAGTTAGTCAGGTGAACACCTTCTGTGAATCTTTGTAAATATTTCTATCGAAAGTTGATTCATTCTACTTAAGTGCTCCCCCCCAAAAAAGTGAACAAAACCAGAATGGAAGATCACCACGGCAATATTTGTGCGCATGAAAATCATAAAGATTGAACTACTACTGTCTACATCATAGTGTATTAAAATTGGCACTAGAAGGAATGCTAAAAAAACTCCCCCGAGAATCAACGGAAGCTTTGTGATGCGCACCCAACGCGAACAATTCAGCACCATCCCACATGCATTTTCAGGTAACCCTACAGTTCCTTCTCTCGCGCACCACGATATATGGACACCAAAAATCCGCATATGAATCGATGCCGCCCGTACTTGACGGTATCACGAAGAAACAATAACATGAGCCCAAAAATTTAAATATTGGAAATTAAAAGAAGGTAAGTAGGGCATATTTTCCCGTTTGTGAATATATATATTCAAGTGATGGGACCATTATTTTTAAAAACTAAAGATATTCCACAAACGAGTTTCAAAGTCATTTGTGGAATAAACGCTCGTTTGTAAAATATATTCCTCTGCTTGAGTAAGCAAGCTGCCTGTAACTGCCGTGCCCCCACCCATCATCCCGCCTCTCCCGCCCATCATCCCGCCCCATCCCGCCCATTATTCCGCCCATCATCCCGCCTCATCCTGCCCATCATCCCGCCTCCCCCGTCCATCATCCCGCCTCCCCCATCCATCATCCCGCCTCCCCCGCCCATCATCCCGCCTCTCCCGCTCGTCATCCCGCCTCTCCCGCTCATCATCCCGCCCATCATCCCGCCTCATCCCGCCCATCATCCCGCCTCTCCTGCTCATCGCCTGCAACAGTTCCGGCCTCCCATCAAAAAAATAGAAATAATACTCCCTGAACCAAATTATTGATTAGCTGATATAGGGCTCTGTCAGATGACTAGATGGCGAAAATAAGGTGTTTGTGCGGTGTGTATGCCTGGCAGGTGGAATTAATGCTATAGAAATATATCCTGAGACTCAAACGGGGTGATCACGCATTTATTCCACAAACGACAGGTTTATTTGTCCCATCACTTGAATATATATATTCACAAACTGGAAAATATACCCTACCGTGAACTCCCCTAGTGGTAGCGGAGGTACATTTGAGCTTCATCTCGTCTTCCCAATGTTGCACATCACGTGATTCTAGACCGTGTCGAATATTGGTTGAAATTATTGACCAGCCACTCATGGTCATCACCGGGTTCAACACGCACTGTTGAGACTCTTGGGATTTAATCTGGCTAAAATTAATGGTTGTTGCGTTATGCAGGAATATACCATACCTAGTCATCACATCAGGATATGATGAAATAGGATAGCCTAAGCCCAAAGAAATCCCCCTTTTCGGTAGGAGGCTGCATTTATTTTGGCGAGTGGTGGGAGGGAGTGAAGACCCGTAATCAACTTTTAAGACGGATTCGCAGCTGATACAGCATTGCGAGTGAATGAATAATCCTTATACATACGTGTTGCCGCCCATTCCCATTCGCAGGAGCTTTAGCCATAATGTTGGTTGATCTGTGGAAGGGAAAGCATTCGTTGCATCCACCATTGCAACATATACTGTGCGCTTCTTCGCGCGAGCCCATTCCTTGACACAGCGCAGGATGAAAGGATTATTATTGGTTCGATATCCTTCCCTGAATCCATTCTGGAAGTCGGGAATTAGTCCGTGAGCGTTGGCCCACTTTGTGATACGTTTGTGGATGAGGAGAGTTAGAATTTTGAGTACGCAGCTTTCTAATGCGATAATTCTGTAACTCTCCGGATCTGTCTTGAGCTTCCCTTTTTTCAGAAGGCCAATTATGACTGATCTGAACCACGTCGTCGGTCCGTCCTTTCTTCGTATGCACTCGTTGCACAAGTGTGCGAGGACATCATTTGGAATTTCAAGAATTTCCGCGTATATAATGGTGTCCTCACCTGTGGCACTGTCCATTCCATGCGTGCGTATGTGATCCTTCACAGAGGCTATGTGCTCTTCCGTCCATTCTGCAGAGAAGAATTTGTCCTCTGTGTTGTCTGTTGTGGAATCGGGGATCAGATTTGCGAGCATTCGGTTGAGTTTATGCTGAGTCTCGTCAAATGATTCAGGAAGCGTTGTTGGGGGGTTAAGACGCTTCTCAAAAACGATTTTGAGGCTGTCTGCAGTAACCGATATTGGAATGGGTGCTGGATCCGCGAAGCGTCGGTACCATTTCCAGAACACTGCATGCGAAGGTGCATCAATGAGTTTGGCAGCGTTGTTTTCACGCATCTGAAAGAGACGATCTCTACCTCTGTGAGGGGCTGGATACAATTCGCGCCGGGGCACTTGTTCTGGGACACTTTCTCCACAATCATTTGGAATATCTGCTGTGACCTTGTCGATATTTAGGGGCTGCAGATCGGATCGGAGTGTAGGAGGTGCCTCGACATTATGAGGCGTGTTGAGTCGAGGTAGTGCGGCACCCTTCTCGGCCATTTCCATGGCATCTTTAAGCGGAGTGTTAAGTACACCTTTTTTGATATGTATGAAGTGAATGGGAGCAGATCGGCACCGGAATAGGAAGGGGGTGCGGAGTTGACGCGCTCGATGAGCGTCTGTAGGGTGTGCGTCCAGCGTGGACTCCGTACGAAGCTGTGCAGCCTCTACGTCTTTGAGACGATCGGCGACGCCATTGACCGCGTTGACAGCAGTCGCCAACCCGAATCGGACTTTATCCACAGTGGTTTTATCCGCTGTGGTGCGGCCCTCACCAGATTCGATAGAGGCTGCGAGTTCCATCACCTGTGCAGTGAGATTGTTCATAACCTAAACAATCCCCGGGCTATCCACAGTACAGCACATGCTCTGCACGGCCATCGGAGAACTGTCTCGCCCTTCGTCGGGACGGCGCAGTTCACGGCAGGGCTGTAACGAGTACACGGTTGTCTTCAGATATCTCCATGGGCTATTCTATTCTTGATTTAATTGTGACTTGTAAGCCGCTATCGAATGTGTAGTAACGGTAGTTAGATTATTTGAATATAGTGAGGCTTTACCAGGATCCCGAGACTCCCAAGGCTGTCAAATGGCCCAGTAACGATGCCAAGAGCTTCCTTGGTTCTTCCGGAGGCAAAACAGGTTCGCAAGCTAAGAGGCAATCACTGCTATAAGAATATTTTAGTTCAAACCGATGTCAAACACCACCAAGAACGTGATCAAATTTGGGAACACGAGCATGGTGAAGAAATGGTCGCATATATGTGGCGGAATCTGGCCTCAATGTTGCTGAAAATACAAACCCGTTACGCGGCTGTGACGCGCCAGTGTTTCAACGGGCCGTGAGGTTGGAATCCTGTGCCGTAGCCGTGCCGTTGTCAAGCAGAGATAATAGCTGACAGAACCAGCACGACACCTGTGGCACCGGTGCGGTCGAACCATGGTTACGGTCGCGGATGAGAGCCCTCCTGTTCAATAGGAACCTCTATAAAGAGGTGTAAGCCAATGAATATGGTTCGGAAATGATGGTGGCTTTGCGTATGCCAGCCATTCTTTATCCCGGGAGTGGGTGAGCCGCCAAGTAAAGCTAAGTTAGTTTTGGCACCCGTGGGAAAACTTAAGTTAACTTCCGGCACGCGTGCCGAAAGGGGCAAGTAAAGTACAAGTTAGTTTACATAAGTTACTTTTTACGGACTCGGTATATTATACTCGCGTGGTCCAAATGTCTGAACAACGAGTTTACCGAAGACAAAGGGGTAGTAATGTATGGGTGGTTATCCTTACATATACTACAAGACGTCAACGGAGCACACCCCATTCCAGGGGGTCGGTGACACTAGGATTGGCTGTGAGCTGGCTGACCGATTGTATGGCAGGATATGTGGATATAACCTTGTGGGACCTGACCACAAGCGGAGTGCGCAAGTGTATGGAAGGAGTCCCCTCCTCCCAGGTAAAATTCCCCACACACCACCAGTCATAGTCCATCGTCGCGTGTCTTTCCCTTTGCAGAATGCATGCAGGCAACAATACTGATGTGCACTACTTCCAAGGAAGGTGCAAAGTCAATAAAATATCAATGAATAGGCCGCGAGATTATGAAACAAGTTGAGCTCAGAGCGACTCGACAGACAGCATCACATTGAGATATTATCTAGTCACATTGAAGACTCAAGAGTAGCGAACGAAACAACTATGATCTGTGCTGGCTCGAACCCCGATAACTGTGGTCATGGAAAGGCTCGTGACAAACGGTTACAATTCGGGGATCATTAGCCGGAGTGATGGCTGGACAAACTGCTTCCTCAGCTTGCGCATCGACCAGACAGTAATTTGGATGAATGCAATACAGTGTCAGAGACCTGAGAGTGTACCGAACTCACGAAATAATGCAGCAAACCCAGGAAAAACCCGATAATTTTGCGCAATGTCAAAAAGCCGCATGCGGCTGGTGCGGCTTTTGCGCAAGCTCTCTATTAAAGATGAGATGCTCTCACGACCTCTTCGCCACCGTGTCTAGGAACCAAGCTGAAGAAACGTGGTTGTGCGTTTGTGTCGCTCAATATACCTTCCCTGGTCGTAGACCTCTCAACCACCCTCCGCCACGGTGTGGCGAGCTAGTCCACGGCCGGCCGACCCCAACATACGCACTGGCCCGTGCCTGCCCCTCCCGTACATTCTTCAGGCGAGCTGGGGAAGGTGGACGACTACAACTTCACAGACGTTGTCTCATTGAGCGTGTCCTTGCCGTCTTTAATCGCCTCCCCACTTGACGCAACGCTGATCACCTCAATCGAGTCCTCAATGAGGCGGAGGATCCACTTATTCAATCGGCGAAGATTTCTGTGGGCGTAAACCTAGACCCAACTCTCGAGGACATCCTACAGTGGATTCGGTGGCCACACAATAAGCGTGCAAACGCACCACTGTGTCGCATTACAACATTACGAGAACAGAGTACCCATGTGTAGTAACAGCGGCCGTAGGGGTCCGCAACCCAGGCCGCATCTCAAAAGATCAGAGTGTGAACCCAATTCCGGCCCGCCCGCGCCTAGAATAGCTGGCCAGGAACACCGCAATTTAGACAAGGGACCCTCGCGCAGTTGTACTATGAGTAGACTTCCGTCGGGTAGAGTGCACCGTCGGTGGCGACGGAGACGCCGAAGCCGGTAACCGGGAAGACGACCACCTGTGCAGTCAGTGCCGAGTTTACACCAGGAGATGAGGAAGAAGCAAAAGCAAGAGTATAAAGGAAAGGAAAGGAATGCAGCGCTGGAGAAGCACGCGACGTTCCTCCGCCGGCTAGCCCCCACTCGCACCTTGAAAATAAAAATAAAATAAAAAACCAAGAATAAATAAAGTCGGCGTCGAGTATAAGTCAAGTCGACCACCATCCAAAAAATGAACAAACGCGACGAGCTCTAAGCCACTGCAGACACTGCTGGGTAAACACCCAGCGATGCTCCTCCGGTAATCGCAGAGCCCCACCCGTACGCACGCTCGACAACGCGCTCGATCTTCCCCTCCTCCCTGCCCACCGCCGGCATGGAGTGGGAGAGGGAGGGAAAGGAAACTGAAGGAGAAATTAAGAAACAAAAGGCAGCGCCGGAGAAGCGCGCGAGCCAACCCCACTCGCACCGTAAGAAGAAATAAGAAGAGAAAAAAAAAGTAAATTAAAGTCGGCGTCGAGTACGAGTCAAGTCGATCCGCCCAAAAACGGCAAAAGCGACGAGCGCCAAGCCACTTCAGGCACTAATGGGGGACCACCCCACACTGCTCCTCCTACAATATCTAATCCTCATCCCCGCGCACGCGGAAGAATGCGCGCAAATAGCCTCCTATGTCCCCGTCCCGACCTCAAAACCCAAATCACCGCTGTACTCCAAAACGCCCCGGGGAGCGCCACCCAACCATCCGGGAACTAGCTCGTAAAACGGCTAAGCCCCGCTCGCAGCTCTCGTCGAGAACGCGCACGCGCACGTCCTCACCCCAGGATCCTGACTTCCAAATAAAATGCCCTCCAAATCATAAATCCTGCTGGGCCCCAACACCTATACAACCCACCACACACCTCCGCGAGGCAGAAAGCCACGCTCACACCCGTTGCGATGATGTGTTACATCGGGAGGAGGGAGGGTGTCCCAAAATGGAAATGGCGTGTAGGCGCCGAGGCGCTTAAACGCGGGCAGACAAGAGATCGGAGAGAAAACGAAGAGAGGAGTGGGGAGTGAAAATAAAGCAGGGGCGGCGACGAAAGAAAGAATGGTAAATATCACCGCAAGTACGAATCCGAAAGAAGGAAACGAGAAGAAAAGATCAAGAACGAAGCCAATGAAAAAAGACGCACTTCCAACCCTCCCCAACGCCGTCGCCAGCAGGCTTTGGCGTGTCCTTAGCGGACGTCCAGCCCTTCGTGTTGGTTGGTGGTCGAGGTCGAGGTCGAGGTCGTGTACGGGTGCCTGGAATGTGTGTTGGCGTCGGGTTAAAAGTGTGAGGAGGGGGAGGAAGGGAAAAGTGCAGGGGAGGAAGGAGGAGAGTGGGAAGGGGGGAATATAGGAGGAAGGAGAGGGTGCAGAGAGCGAGGGGAAAGAAAAAAGACGTACCAGGAGAATTATACGAAGCATAACAACTATAACTCGCGTTCGAGTAGGTGCTCGAGCCCCGCGAGTGGCCGCTCCCGTGTGCGTGTGCGTGTCCACGCCTCGCTGCCCCACCCTCACCAGTCCCGCTCTCGCCCCGGCTACGACGTAGCAGACGAGTGAGACGAGTCACTCTGCAATGGCGAATGCTGTATCCGCGGCAACGTCGGTGTCTGTCGTTGGCCTTCGAGGTGGATTTGGCGTTATGCGAGTCCTCCGATTTCGTCTTCGATTTCTTGCCCGCGGCGTAGGAAGACGTGGAGAAGCGTGCGCAGCGGCCGTGCTCACACCGTGCGTCAGGTTCCCGCTAATCGTAGCAGTAATCGACAAGTCGCTCCGGCAGCTAGACGCACTAGTGGTCCTGCTTCCAAGACGGCTGAAAAGATTAACGAGGCACGTCGTAGCGAAGATTAGATTAAAATAGGGAGTGAAAAAAGGGAGTGAACTTACGGATGCCAGCCACACGCGCGCAAGTCGGTGAAGAGCTAGGTGAAGAAGCCAAGAATCATGTGTACGTGTTTGCTAGACTCGAGCCAGTAGTTATTTGACCAGTGATGACAATCGATCATTGGAATAGCGACTGGAACCAAATCACGCGTTTTAGTACAGTCGGAGATTGCCGGCACTTCTATCAAGACTTCGTCAGATTTTCGTAGTAGCAACGGACAAAGTTTCTTCGTGCAAATTTTTGAAGAGACAATATTGTTACCACACAAATTCTAAGGCTCTGTATGTTTTCCAAATTCCTCTAATCCAAGAACTGGTTGTAGAAAACCGTGATTTGTATTTATAGGGGCTTGCACGTGGTTTCGTGCCTTTTGCCGTTTCTCACTCGCAGGAAGTTCAGAGGATGGAAATGAGTTTACTAAATCCATTCTTGAAGTTTAAACTCCAGTTTCTGCCTTTCACTTGGTCACCAAGCAGAGAAAATAAGTGACCTGGTGAAGTATCTTCTTTGGATGTCCTGGCACCAATTTGGCCCATTAGACAAAGGTTCAAGGCGGAATTTAGACTTCCACAGGGGTCAGATATATATTTATAGTACAAAAGGTGAAGAGAATCCCCGGAATTCGGGTGAAAGCAGGGCGAGAGTCGGAATTGATGCAAGCCCCTGTAAGTACAAATCAGAGTTTTTGACAGCCAGCTTTTGGATTATAAAGATTTGGAAAACATACAGAGCCTTAGAATTTGCGTAGCTGCAAGACTGTCTCTTCAGAATTTTGAACAAAAAAACTTTGTCCATTCGTACTAGGAAAATCTGACGAAGTCTTGATAGAACGGCCGGCAATCTCCGACTGTACTAAAACGCGTGATTAAGTTCCAGTCCCTAATCAGCATTGATCAAACGACTGTCTTTGATCTTGCGAAAAGGTACTGGTTCGAGTCTACGTGTTTGCCTAGAGCCTTGATCGTCGGACGTCGGCCCGTCTCTACTTCTTCCTCCTCGCCACTACTTAGTACTGCCTTTCTGACCACAGCGTCCATCCCAAGTAGTCATTGCTTTCATAGCAACACTCCCGCCTACGAAGTGCTACGCTCGATCATCCAACACCTCCGTTGAACGTGGCTTTCATCATGCGTCATGCCATTCAACTTTTGCTTTTCGCGGACAGATCTGCCTACGCCCACGGCGAGCAGCATCATCTTACACCGTACTGCGAGGCGCAGTTGCCTCTGAATCGAGAGCTTGCAATATCCCGATAAAATTGCGTGGATTGCTGTACCAGCTGATACCGCGCGCGCAGTCAATCCAGTTCCTCCGTGATACGGCGCAGCCGAAATGACGTCTTCCCGCTACCTTACGGGCTGCAAGGCTATATAATAGTCAACATCGACCGCAGGTTAACCATGAAGCAGCAATCTGTATTCGTAGTCGGTGCCGGTGACCGTCCATTTAACATGCTCTTCTGACCCCCCAATTCTGATCAGACGGTCTGTCGCCTTTGCAGGCGTCGTAGGTCTTTCCACGGCCATCCGAGTGCTGGAGGCAGGATACGACGTAACGCTCTTCGCAGAAGTCTTTCCCACCGATCCAAAGACCGTCAAGTACACTTCGTTCTGGGCAGGCGCCATTTGTAGGCCTGGGCTAGGCAATTCACTCTCTTCTCGTGCATCGTTCCCGACTTCGTTTGATCTCTTGCACCAGTCACACTCAACCAGGTTTGGAAAAAGAAACGATGCACCTATTCGCGCAGATGGTCAAGGAGGATCCGAATGTGCCGATCGCGAGACATCCTATCTTTGGATACGCAGAAGTGGTGCGCATCTTGTTTCTCTTCCCTCCACTCTACTCGTAGTTATTTTTTTTTTTCGTGGCTACAGGCATATCCGGAAGATCGCAAACACGACGCCGAGATGAAGGAACTATTTCCCGACTTTCGTGTGCTAAATCCCAACGAGCTTCCGCACGGCGTCGCCTCCGGGGTTGCGTTCACCATCTTAAGCACTCGCTCATGTATGCCGCTTGTCCATGACGATAAAACACTCGATCCCTCGCCACAGTTCTTCATAGACGTACCACAGTATCTCGCCTACCTTTGGCACCGCTTTTTCTTCCTAGGCGGCCGCGCTTTCCGCTCCAAACTCTCCTCGCTCAGCGATCTACTTTCCCCGACAATGGGAGTCAGGCTTGGACTCGAGCACGTCGCACGCGATGGAAACATCACTGAACTGACCTCTGGCTCCCTGACCTTTAATGCAAGCGCACTCGTCAACTGTCCAGGCCTTGGGGCGCTCTCTTTGGGTGACGTGAACGGTACTTGATTTTTTTTGGTTCCTTCTGGGTGTAATTGCACGATGTCACACGTTTTTAGACACAGCTATGTTCCCTGCCCGCGGGGAGACCGTCCTCCTGCGGGCGCCGTGGATCACCAGCGGGCTCCAATATGCCTGGAAGAACGGCGACATGACTTACATTATTCCGCGCGGAAGCGGAGTGGTTGTGCTCGGGGGAACGTTCCAGGCGGATGACTGGTATGTGCCTTGCACTAACATCAGTAGAGTTGCGCAGCGAACTTGATGTGAATCAGGCACACTTCCCCGCGCCCGGAGATGGTAAAACTTATGAAGGAACACGGGATCGCGGTGTGCCGCGAACTTCTCCCGCCATCCAAGCGCGCGGATGGAGGGACCGACGACCTCGACGTGATCGAAGAGTGTGTGGGCCTTCGGCCAACAAGAAGGGGTGGTGTGCGAGTGGAAACGTCTTGGCTTGGTGTGCTCAAGCCATCGTGAATGAATTGTTGAACTCACACTTTTTGAATATTAGACGGCGAGAAGAAGATTCCGGTGGTGCATAATTATGGGTGCGTCCTCTTCGTCTGCATGTCCTTGTGATGAAATGTTAGGCATGGTGGAGGGGGATATGAGAGCTCGTGGGGTCACTGCCCACCACTAGTCCTTCCAACCACTCAAGTCCTGTCTACGACTCAAGTTATACGAAGCACTTAAGTTACATGTGTGACTGTCAGTGCAATGCAATGAATTGAAAACTTAAGTTACACCCAATCACTACTTAAGTTTCACTGTGGCTAGTAAAACACCACCAACATGCCTGGGGTCTGTAGGATGATTGAGTTGCGGCCGTAGCATGTAGACAAGGATGGGACACACCAGATGTAGTGGGATGCGAAATGGATGTGCTCGGTAGCATGTGAGACATGGCCAAAGATCGCAGTGAGTACGACAAAATAAAATGATGGTCTCGATGTACACACCAAATTTGCACTAAATGAACATTTACCCAAGTGGCATAATGCCGTCGAGCTTGGCGACTGCCAGCTCAAACAGTGTCCCTCAGATCCCAATAAGCCATGATGTAAAATAGAACCTGGCAAGAACTCACTAGAGTCAACAGAAGGGCGAGCCCCAGGTTGTTTGTTAGTGCCAGTGGCACATTCGGTTTGCGATAACTTGGAGGTGGTTGGGTGCCAGGCAGATCCACATGTGGTGTTCTTGAGGAAATGATTTAGAAGAGGAGGGTCGGAGGTTGTTGACCGTTGTAGTTGCCGGCGACAGAGTCCAGTGGCATGGTGGTGGTGAAGGATGAAGTCGAAGTCGGACAATGGAAACCATACCACCAGCCAAATTGAACCAATCAATGGGCCAATCGGTTGCATTACAGACGACAAACAACAAACAAGCAGCCCTCTCTCCAGACGACTACCTGCCCTCATCCCCCCTCCTCTCCAACCACTGTTGCCATCTTGCCTACTGAATCTTTGTCAGGGCATCGTGACACTACTTCAAATTGCTTCAACATTCAAGTTTGGTCGGTGGCAAGTCGGTGGCAAGCGTCGAACAAGTTCAGGTCAAGCCCAGGTGAGTTTTGAGGTCCATGTACTAGTATAGAGGTTAGTGGCGCTGATTATTTTCGGTTACGAGTACGTTGTGAAGAGTCCAGCTAAACCGAAGACAAAGAGGTATGAGTTTCATTTGTTTCATCATGTGGGATGAAACTAAAATATCCCAGAACGCAAGTCGTGCCGGAACGTAAGTCCCAAGACAGAACTTGACTTTCTGCGGAACTCAAGTCCATGTGCAGAACGTAGAACTTGAGTTCGGGGGGAACTCAAGTTTGGGACTCGAGACTTGAGTAATCGGTAGAACTGAACAGCATGGGCGAACTCAAGTTCTACACTGAGGTTGTCTGCTTCTTAAGTTCTCCGACTACTTAAGTTCTGAGCAAGGTAGGTGTGCAGGTATATACAGGGCGCTACAGTGTACTAGCCACAGCTTAAGTCCTATGACAACTTAAGACTCGTTTCGGTTCGGACCGCCTAGAACTTAAGTGAAGCTAATAAAGTACTTGTTTCCCAGTGTACACTTGAAGCAAATTGCTAAAGAACCAGTAGAAACGCAAACAGGAGCCAAGCAGGGTAGTTCTAAGTGACACTACAGGGTGGTTTACGTGATACTACTTGGAATTATTAACTTTCCGAGTCGCGGACAGGGACTATGTTGATGTGAACAAGCAAGTGTCTTGACGTACCGGGGCTGTCGCTCGTTTTTAAACACAGCCATCCGGGCCTCCCGTGCTTGGCCATCAAGCGCGTAGTTCCGCCTGGGTTAAATTGTTATCAGGCAGTGTTGTTGTACACGGAAGAGCGGATGGTCCTTCTTTTTCTCGGACAAAAATAAAAATATGGCGTTCAAGCGCGCAAGCGCGAGAATCACCTAGATACATTACATATACACATATCATACTTGGCCATACCTTGCCCAATCGCTCAATTCGCTTCAGATTTCGAATTTCAAAAGTTTGTATTTTCTAGTAGTCCAAAGTTTGTGGAAATCAGCCCAGATTTGAGCAAGATACAAGGCCAACTACAACAAGGCGGCAGGAATGTTACTAGCGGCAATCGAAATTTGGGCTGGGATCTGGTGAAATGATTTTCAGACTGCCGGTCGTTTGACATCTGTGGAGCATTCAATAATGGTGCACTTGATCTGTGACTTTGGGGAAACATCAGAATCGATGCTAGGATGGGGTCTACCAACTTAGATTTAGGCAAACCGTCGGTCAAGGCATTTTTTGCGAGGATCAAGCCGGGAGGTGCTACGTCTGTTTCACCAGCCACCTGTTTGAAACTGCCCGCCAGCATTTAATTTTTCCTGAGGTTTGTGCAAGGAATCCGCTGGGTGGCGCCCTATGAAAAATGTGTATCGGAGGAGGTAGAACACACCCAAAATTTGGGGTTGATTGGATAACATCTGACTTCACAGCAAATATAGCAATGAGGCTCTCCTGGCGCGGGCTCGATATCACTCCGGTTGGGTCAGGGCCTGAATAATAGCGCACATTGTCTTGGCTCAGGTTGATAGAGTGGTGTGTGACCGGCGACTGGCTAACTGGGCGATGGTGACAAACATTCAAACTTCCAACATCACCGCCGAACTTTGATTGCCGACGAGCATCGGATCGATCCGAACGTCCCTTGGCCTTCTCCATCATGTCGTGCGAGTTGCCGCCTGAGCTGTGGCTTGAAGTATTCAAGATTCTTCCCCGGCGGTTACTCCCTGCAGTGCACGCGGTCTCCTCGCTGTTTTCCCAACTCTCCTGCCCACTCCTCTTCTCTCAGTTTGAATTTTACCCGCCTCAGATACGCGGAGAACCACCTATGATATCAAACGGAGAAGAAGGTGCCCTGCTAGAGCGCGAGTTCGATAGACTGGCATTCTGGTCCTCCAAAAAATTCGCGCCTCTTGTCCGCAAATGCACCGTGAATCTCACTGCGCTCCAAGAGTCAATTGTCATGGACTCGCGGTCGCTTCCCGTGTTGGCCGTTGTCCACGTCATGTCGTGGTTCACAAATGTCCACCGCTCATCCTCGACTCTCATGTTGGCCTGCTTCGAAGCTGTCTCGCGCTTCACGAATCTGCAGGAACTCATCTGCCACACCTACCGCGGGCTGGTGCTTGAGCTCCCAGCGCTTCGCGTGCATGCTCTCCCATCCCTGAAGTTTCTGCACATCCACACTGCACACCTCGTGCCCTCTTCGAAATCTCCTTCCACTAAGCTCCGCATCGAACACTTCTCGTACACGGAAATGACCTTCCCTGAGCCCGGCGAAAGCTCTCAGATGCATTTTCTCGATTCAGCGACTCTCCGGCGCATCGACCTGCAGTCCGACCACTCAATGTTCCCCGTCCAGCACTTCCTCGAGGATAAAGTCGCACTGGCTTCATTCCATAACCTCCACGTCGTTAACATCACGGTCTGGAAAACCAGTTTCGCCGAGCTCCACACTTGCCTATCGGCCCTCCCGGCCGTCCGTGAGCTGGGCGTCGACGTCCGTCGGCGCTCCACCTTGGGCGATCTGCCTTCCCCAGCGACCCCAATTGCGCTCCATCTCACCCAGTACCGCGGGCCCGCCGATCTCCTTCCCCTCATCCTCCGCGGAACCGCTCCGCACGCGCTGGAGATCACGCGCGATTGGGTCCCTGTCCTCCTGCTCGCGCTGAGGAAAAGCAACCGTTCGCGTTTCGAGTCAGTCACAACCCTGCTCCTGCAGGCGCAGTATCCCGACATAGCGGAGGGCACCGACCTCGCGAACGCGCTCACGTTCTTCCCGGCGCTCGACACGTTAATCGTAGGCGTAGAGTCTGGCCGATATCACGAGGCGCCGGTACGCAATCCCTCATCTACTCAGATGCAGATTACGATTGAAGATTTGTGTTTTTGTAGCCCCGTACCTCCGGGCGCCCGCGCGCCCTCTGCGACCGCCTCTCCCAGACGCTTGCCGCTTCAACGACGCTGCGGACGGTGACCTTCAACTGGGGGCTCGACCTTGACATCCCGTGGGAGCACGTCCCCCGTCTGCACATGTTGGAGGCGGTGTTGCTACCGGCTGTACCCGGCCTCAAAAGCGTGGTGTATTTGAATGCGGAGAAGTATTACCATTAAGGTGCTTTATCAGGACACTTTGTTTTTTGGAAGGTGCGGTGAGCACAATATTTCACTCCTTCTTGGCTGACCAAGGATTCCAGGAAGCATATTGGTCCATAATGACTCGCAGCACAGCGAATCCCGTGACCAACCGATCATGTCGCACCCGCCCTCCATCTGCCTTAATATAGGACCGCCTCCATGTCCTGCCGTATCGAATACTGGCCTTACCGATCCCCTTTGTCTGCCTCGTAGTTAGCTATTTCTTCTTTTTATACTTTGGATTACCTTTTGAGCTATCTACAGTCCTCAATGAATCAATTCCGGCTTTGAGGCGTTCCCCTGCAGTTAAAAAAAAAGACCGAATATGGGTCGGGGCAACCAAAAAAAGACTAAGGGCCGACGGTCGGTTTCGTCGGCCGAGTCGTGCACTTAAGTCGGTCTCAATTTCATTTACATCTCATTCACTGATACAAGTTCTTTGGCTGCTGCACTTGATCCCATTACTATGCTACTATGCCGCCCGCTACGTTCTCCTTTTTTTAAAAAAACTTCTGTTCAACTTGTCTTTAAAGCGGACTTGAAAGGGAAAAATACGCTCTATACGGCTGCAATTATCAGAGGCTATCCTGAGGTAAGAGTGCTTTTCATTCACTCTTCTCTGGCAGCCCGTGAATTACCTTTGATTTGAGTCCTCCTCACTAATTCATTCATAGATTCTGCTCGTGGACTTCCTCCGAGTTCACTCTCAAATTACCACTAATGTTTTTGAACCGATCGTTTCAATTTCGACTTGACCTTCTCTTTCCACTGACCTCGTCTTTTGTAAAGCAGTTAATATCCTCCAAATTTATCTCGGGTCAGAATCAAGAGGCCATCAGCATGCTCGTTCAAGCTCATTTGAAGTAAGTCTTGATCGTCTTTTCAGTCTGTTCTGATTGGCCTTTGACCTTCCAGCTTCAATATCCTGCACTTCACCAATCGTTCAGCACGGATCCATATGGTTCAAGGGCCACGAACACTTGGAGTAAAAGTAAGCTGGCTTCGAATTCTCTTTCATTCACTTCATTTACGTTGCTTGCGTGGATTTTGGTCTTGCCATGCTTTCACATTGGCTGTTACTACGCTCATACTTGGCTTGTGGGCCAATGCTTTGCATGGCAGTATGAGTCCAGTCCTGGGGGGTCTACAGTGCTTTGCATCCCAGAAAGGGGGATATTTATCATATTTCAGGCAACACTCATTAGTTTTTCTATTGGCCCCAGAATACTTCAACCCATTGGGTGAGTATAGTGAATGTGCTGAGGTAGTGTTGAACCTGTTTTATCCCATCAAACATAATGTTTAAATTCAGCAAGGACAATAATCCAAGTTATAAAGATTCACTTCACATTCAGATAAGTCAGGTGGATGCAGTATGCACCGTTTGTAGATAAGGGGTGGATGGAGCCCGCACTGTCTGTACGCAAGTAAATTCACCTGCTCCAAATAAATGTGTATTAATTTACATCATGTCATGGCCGGCAACCGCAGGTTGAAAAAAAGAGAACGAGAAAAGACAAATTCAGTACATATATAATAGATTATGACCCAGCCCGAGGTTTTTTGACCGTTCGTTCTGTTTTTACAGTCCAGCGCATTACATTGTAATGGGGAAATGAGTTTGACTCTTGCTAAGAGGCAGAGCCAGTTTCACTCCGGAAGAATTCTGGAAGGTTCAGATAAATCCAGCGGAAACCAAAAAATGGGGCCAATTGGCGTGAAGGCCTGAAATAAGGTATCTATGGATCGGTAAACCAAGAAGTACCGTCATGTGGGGCAAAGGATTCATCTGTACACATAAAGATAATAAATTACGGAGTCGGAAGAGGCCCGTAAACGTAGCAAGAACTGATTGGTGTTCGATGGATTAAGACAAGACGTGTGTAGTAGAAAGATAAAATAGGTTTGTCTTCAAACTAGCGGTGGACCCGTGCTTCGCTACGAGTACAGGCTGTTTATTCACCGAGTCGCCAAATTCTGACGGAATATTGTCTGAAGTCCATGATGTCCCCCACCACTCGTTGCTAACCTTCGGTTGGCTCATGGCTCCCACGTTGAATCGGAAGGAAGAAGAGCCGTAATTATTTATGTAAATTGTGGTACTGCTCGAGTCAGTTTCAGTGAGTTCAATGTCGGTTCCGTGAGTTTGTGAAGTCTCCAGCTATTCGTCGCTACCGGCTCGTTGATTCACTGGGTCAACAAATCTTGGGGAAAATATTAATGACCTAAAGTTCATGGTGGCTCCCATGGTTGTTTCGAGTGTCCCAGAAGTCGAGGAAATCATGGTTTGAGCAGTTTCCGGTCTCTTTGTCCTAACGTTTGTGGCAGTGCTTTGTCTCAATGTTTGTCCCGTCCACTGTCATTTGTATAATAGATGTGCCGCCATGAGTTGATATTTCGGCACAGGCTTGATGAGCTTTCAACGGTGCTCTGAGGTTGAACAAGCTGTTCTTGATACCTGTTGTAAGTACCTCCCACATCTTACATTCCTGTCCCGCTGTCTGTAACCGCCAAAAGTGCTCGCCACATTTTTTGGATATCGGTTACAGACTGGTTACGAGTCTAGGGGAGTTTGATCCCTGATTAAGTACAGTTAATGAGCCCCGAAAAAAAAATGATGGAATGATGGTAGAAAAGGGGGGGAAAAAAGGAGTTAGGGGTTAGGACCACCGACACCTCGAAGCCGTCTCGAGGGACATCTCTGTGCCCGAGATATTGGGTACAGGAGAGGGCGCTGCCACCCTAGCCAAATTCCTTGAGGAGTCGGGTGATTTCACGAAGAGGATCAGGAAAATCTCAATTGCTATGGCGTCTATAGTTTTTATGCAGGTCTATGTGACCGCTCATAGAAATTTGGCTTTTTCTGATGGACCGGCAAGCCAGGGCGAGAGACGACCACACCGGGATTCGACGACAAGCCGGACCCGTGGTCTGATGATGAATCTGACGACGACAGTACATAGGAACGAGACGTCCTGGACTCCTTTCCAACCCACCCGGCCAACCCCCCCCACACACACACACACCACGCTCCCACCACGTCTGTTCGATTATTTTATTTTATTCTATTTCTATTTATGCTATGGGTTATGGACTATGCTTTATGGACCGCCGAACGACGACGCCCCGTCCGCAACCTGGCTCCTGGGTCACCCACCGTCCGCTCCAAACTTACACCCACCCACTATAAATTAACCGCTTACTTTACGACACCCATCTCATTACTGCCCCCGGGCACTGCGTCTTAGTTAGTGTACTTCAAGTGTACTTGTTACGGTATCCAAAAAAAAAAAAAAAAAGTCACGAGCCACTTTACGCAGCCGCCTTGCGGACACCCGTTATTTTATAAGGAGAGTAAGTTATTCTGGGATAATCTTTGGAAGGGGTGGCATCTCCACCGGGACCATTTGGTAGTGGAAAAGAACTTCAATTGATGGGAGTATCCTATTTAAGGTGGGACAAGTGCTCTTACAGCAACTGTAATTTTGGGCTATAGGTACCGGTAATTCTTAGATGTCTACTTGACAGCAATCATGCCTCGAGCTTCCCATCTCTTCATACCACCATCGCATCCGGGCCACAAAACGGCATCCCGGCATCAGATGGGGTCTGAACCTATCCCATCGTCAATTTGGTTGGCTGCTGTGAATTGTGGCGTGGGCTTGAGTCGTCTCCGGCAACATGCGCCTTCTAGGCTGGTACTGGTTTCACTCGGCCGCATTCCGCCCCAGTCAGTATGCACCCGAGCGCCGGGCAAGACATAAAGAGCTGAGGTGGAGTGAGGGTCTCTATCGCTATCCTTCCCAATGTCAACGTCCTTCGTGCTCGGTCATAGTCTAACTGAAGGGGTTCTGGAGCTCACTCTTTACGGGGCGTTCGTTGGTCTCTTCTCCACTGTTGTCTATCTATTCTCGACCAGAGGGCTAATCTCGAGAAAAAGCCTGACCTTCTTCATTTTCGTGGCATTGGTCGGTCTGTTTGTGTCAGTTACTGCGGTGCGTAGAGTGTGTTGGGGTATGCTTGCGTCGTAAAACAAATTCATTTTCAGCATTGGATTAATGGGATACACGCGCTATATCAGGCTTTTATATTTCTCGGAGGTGGTTTTCCAGCTGAGGTATTCTACCTCACGCTGTCGTCGCCCACGTCACTGGTGCATTACAGTCTAGTGGTGGTCACGACTGTGATCACCGACTCGTTAATGGTAAAAAAGTTTGGCGTACCCCGATTCGCTCAACTCACCCTTCTCAAAAGATTCATCGTCTTTATACTGTTTGGTCTTGCGACCGTCGTGTCATAATATTTCCGCTTCTCGTGCTCGCCAGTCAAATAGGTGTGTGAAGCCTAAGTAGTTGACCGTCTCCTCATGCCTCCTCATGCCTGATTGACAGTGAGCGGAATTCACATCCTTTCTGACCTTTCGCGGGAGACAATATTCAATTTCTTCGTCCTTTCGAACGCTTGGGGAACAAGCTATCTCGTATCTTCGCTGGTGTGCGTCCTCGCCATCTGTTCTGTTAGACATACACCAACTAAAATATACATCCAGGATCAGCGTCTATAGCACGGGTAGGCAGGATGCCCTTTCGAGCGTGAAGGCACTCTAACGACAGCAGGAATGATCATTTTTGAGATCACAAAAGTGTCCCGTTCAATCCGATCTATCACAGGAAGCACCAGTGCCGGAAGACGTTTGAGGGTATGCTCTTTTTTACACTGTTTGAGATGGAAATTTAGACGTTGACACAGAAGGTGCTGGTGATCATGGTTGAGAGCGCCGTGCTACAGACGTAAAGTCTCATTTTCTTCCCCCATGTTGGTAACTGTTGAAACCTTTTCAGGACAATGACTGTTGGGATCCTGGTAGCTTTCCAGATCGGTCTGCTGGTGCAAGCGGTACTCATCGCGCTAACACCCGTGATTTTCGGCATCTCAGTCCTTCTGATCCACCTACGTGTTGGCCTAGGATGGACGAACGACTCGAATTTGGCAGGATCCGGGTTGACGGAGAACAGCCTCAAATTGAGCAGAGTCTCGATGCGCCGAGGAACTCGCGAATACGATTTGGAGCCTGGGAAAGTAACCTCGTCTTCTTGAAAAATTTCTGCCGGTAGACAAACGTCGGGCCGGACCGTGTAGCTTCTTAATTAAGCATCGATCATGTGAGCCACTGTAGTTTTGCTTTATGTTGGGATCTTCCGGTCGTCATGGAAGTCCGTATGAATTATGATCCCAGTCCTACCGCTCCGATGGACAGATGGTGGACAGATGGGAGAGTACTCAGCTCGACGAATTACGACATAATGAATGTAGATCAGATGTAACAAAGATATGCCGGAGAGAACCTTAGTGCCATATCTGGAAACCCAGCCAATGTCGCAGCCTCCTTTGTAGTACACAGCAGAAGCATATTTAAATTTTAATTCGTTCATGCCAAGTATCTAACACTGTGTCCAATAAAATTAAGTACCATTTTCACCAGTTGTAATCTCAGGGCTGCTGAAGCTGAAAGCATCGGTGAGTGAGTGCAGAGTAAATGGGAACGCATGAAAAGAATCGCAGATGTGTCTGGAGTCAATGCGTGGCTTTCTAGACAGTCTAGTAAGGAGAAAGTGCTCTTCATGGCACTGTTCGAAGCTCATAAGCCGGAGTCAGTTTGGAGTCAGTGTTCTTGACAAGAGAAAGGGAACCCACCGCGGCGCCGCGTCTACTCATGGGACTTTCCGACACGTCAAGTCCAGAAATATGAAGCGTGGGTTAGACGAAGAAGTAAAGATGGGTGAGGGCATACCAGAGAATCTTAGAATTGATCGAGAGTTTGGGTATGGTCCTGTGCGCCGCCAACGTGAGTGAGAATAGGCTGTGCCGTCATCCGGTATCATGTATGCCAGCACATACGGCATTGTCTGCATTGAGCTCACGGCGCGAGGAAACTAAGCCAATTCGAAAGAGAGCAGGGAATGTCGCAAGTAGGTGGAAAAGTCGTGCAGGACCGCGAGAGCATGATGGCCTGCCCTGTCGGGGAATTGAGGATATACAACAAATGCAAGAAAGAGAGGGGACAGACAGGTAAGTGAATGAGAAGAGGATCTTACTTGACATCGTTGAGCAGGTGTGCTGATGGCGCGACGTGCACCTGCATCGTTCATAGCGGGATTTAGATCAGCTGTACCGAAAAGTGAGTACATGCAAATTTATTTGAGTTACACTCACCATACCAATTAAACCCAGGAGCGGAAGAATACTGAGATAAACACAACATCATGAAATCATCAACGCAGTCCAAAAAGTTTAAGAAATCACCATTTACCAGTTCATTTACCAGTTGAACCGAGAGCAAAGAACGACGAATATTGTGACAAATACAACATCAATAAATCATCAATGCATCCAAGAAGTAGAGCGGCCTAACCGTGCCGCTAGGTTGAAGCGCGCTCAAGCTGTTGAGTGCTAGCAGCATTGCTTTGAGTCTAGATGAGCGTTCATAGAGCCAAGAACAGTACAAAGGATTACAGAATCATCGCTGAGGATCCCGCCTGACCACTCACTTGTGTTTAAGAGTCGCTTTTTAGCTTGAATGGTCAACTTTGGAATTACGGCCTGCGAGCAAAGATGAGCCCGGAACTTAAATCATCTTGTCACACAGCGTGAAAGCTGTTTAAAACTGAAGGGCAAAGAGTGTCACGATTTGATGCCAATCTTATCGTTCCAACATCTATCTTAGCGCCCGTAGACAAGATAGAGCATGGACACATCGTAGAAGTCGACGACTCCAGGCCGAACCAGGAAGACTGGGAAAACGCCGGCTAGACGACACAATAATGCGCGCATTATGCATGAAACACTCGAGGACAATAGAATCAGATATGGTTCCCCTAAACCCAGGTACGATCGAAGACCGCACGGGTACAGTACCAGAATTCTTCTACTCCGATCGGAGAGCAAGGATGAGATTGACTCACAGCTATTCTCCGTTATCCTTTGCTCGGACCTTCCGGCTACGTTTAGATACAGCGGTTTGAGAGTGCCGCGCTACATACAATTCGTCGGCTAATCGAACACGGGAGAAGCCCTGGGTTCGGGTACTGTCTCTGGGGACCTAAGTAGAGGGTGATGCACCTATGATATGAGAAAGAACCGGGCGTGAGGCTATGGCAGTGATCGACGAGTGCAATAGAAATGAGGATAAAGAAATAACTAAGAACGAGGAGTGAACCTGTGTTTTCCGGAACACTTGGACTTAATCGAGTCATGGAGTACATGCTCAACACGACTTGAGGAAAGTCTTCTTGAAGAACGAGAGAGTTTGTAGTAGTGGCACCAATGTCGAATTTGATTGCGGGACTCCATCCGCGCAGTACGTATAACAGATCCGGTGGACACATCACGGGGCAAGACACAAACAGCGGGGGTGGCGTTCGTTTGATGCCATTAGAAGATTTCGGAACGATTCCAAATGAACGTCGTAGTAAAGCGAATACCTATCACAGATATCGTTTCGGATTGTGCCTCCCATAGGGCTGCCGCCCGTTGCCGTTGCCACGGGTCAACGGCGTGGAACGGGTGCCGTGCCCGTTCCGTAGGAGATGTTGATGTCCGCTCGACAGCACGGTCACGGGACGGGTGGAACCCGTTTTTAGCCGTCGAAAGACGGCCGCCACGGGTGTACAACGGGTGCACGGCTCGTTGCTTTTTAGCGCGTATCACTCCCAAAATCACCCTAGTAAGCCCAATTCGTCATTTTACCTTTCCCGGGGATCAGTGGCGTTGGTGCCGTGATGTTGCGGTGACTTCTTTTTAACAAGGCTTCGCCCCGGACGCGCCTCTATGCAGTGGATTGCTCATAGAGCCCAAATTCACACTCATCTACGTGTTGAAGTTGTCTTAGGCTCTGAAGAGCTACTTTTTCTTGGTTTATCACGGATGAAAAATGATCCATCCTGGCGCATCAAAGCTCCAGCTGGTTGCAGTCCTATCCACCATGCTCGCTCCACATGGACTGAATAACATATGCGTCTTCCAGTTGCATGCCGCTCCTAGCCGCTACGGACATTCATAATTTTCATTACGCTGCGGCAGCTTTTTTGACCCGAGGGACAGGAATAAAAACCAGTGAGTCAAAATGAGTGGTCAGCTCGTTTTCTGCCCTCGTTCCAAGAGCATGGCCGACCAGTGTGCACTTAATCCCAGCGGTACTCTACGAGACGCCTCTGATATCGATTTCTACGTGTCTGAATCCGACGAAAAGGCTCTTCCCCCTGTGAGGAATGGTAATTATTCTCTGTGATTTTCTGTACATTGTAGTTAACTTATTTATACAGGACAACGTCGCAGTACCCGCAAAAGGGAGACGGATAAGCTCGCCAAGGCACTCATAGCGGAACACGCCGACGATGATGGCGTAGCTCTTGCGCCTCGCTTGCCCCGTACCCGTGCAGCCAACTCTGTTCGTGTCAAGGCCGTCCCGGAGAGCCTCAGCGACGAAGAAGATGGTAATTTCACGGACTCAGAGATGCCGGACCTCAAGGATGTATCGCACTCATCGGACGAAGGAGAGTCGGATGCCGAGGACATTGACAATGATGAGGTGAGCCATGTCCTTTCGTTTGAACTACAAGCTGCTGATACCTGCATAGATTGCAGACCTTCTCGCCTCAAAGACGGTCCCAGCCCGCGGTGGGGTCGCATCCTCTAAGCCACAGACGCGCCCCAAGGCTGCTGCTACCAAGCGCACCCTCTCCAACGAATCTGTCGGCGCTCCAGACGCCAAGGCCAGCCGGGCTACAATCGAAGAAGTTGCAGATGAAGGAGACGCTCCTAAGACCACGGCGGTAAGCCTAATCAGTCCTCCAGGTTATTACCCACTCATTGTGTTAGTTGCAGGTCAAGAATCCGATTTATTTATTCTTCGACACGGTGCCCAAGAACAGCGAAGGTAATATCAGAAATGCCGGAGACAAGCACTACAAGTGCCGCCATGGAAACCGAAAGATAATCACGATCTCAAAGGCCTCGCGGTACAATGTTTCGAGTAATCCCTTCGTTCTCTATGTATTGAAGCCTCTTTGACCAACACTATACTTTTAGAATTGTCAACCCTCCTCAAGAACGACTTCCCCATCATGTTTCGACTGTTCCTTGCGCTCTATGCTCGCAAGGATGTACCCCCCATCCAGGGCGAGATTGACCTTGCTCGTGGGAATATGTCAGCCGATGCGGATGCTGCGAAGGCGTATTTGGGAAAGGTTGAGAATGCGACAGATACTATTATGAAGGGCCTCGAGCGGCAGGCTAAGAAGGCGCAGGTATGCTTGGGTTAATTTCCCCGAATTAGCTTTACCAATTACATCTCTTAGGGCGACTTTGACCGAGAGATTTTCCTCACTCTGCTTGCTGAATGGATCGTCACTTGTGACCAACCCTTCGATGAGGTGGAAAAACCTGAGTTTATTCGCCTCATGGAGTATACCCATCACGGATCCACGCTCAACTTCAAGGTCCCGGGGCGCACCGCCATTCGTTCGCGCATCATGAAAATGGGCGAAGATACTATTGAAGGAACGAGAAAGATGTTCGGGGTACGTCTAATTAATTTTCTTCTGGATGCTGGAGCAATCCTGATTACGTCCTAGGAACTCGACTCTAAAGTCAGCCTCTCCCTCGATGCGTGGACTTCTAGCAACCAGCATCCCTTCCTCGCAATTGTAGCTCACTACATGACAAACGACGGAAAGCTGGGTGTGTATTTTTAACTTTTTGGAGTGTTCTAGTGTTCTGATTTCGGTTTCAGAGGAGCTGCTCATTGATTTTCGCGAAATGGTAGGCCAGCACTCTGGGGAAAATATGGCCGAAGAGGTGTGGAGCTGTATCGAGATGTATGGACTTAAAGGAAGGGTATACATTGAAACCTTCGACGATAACTACCTGAGCTTATTTCCATCCAGATCTTGTCTATTGTAATGGACAATGCGTCCAATAACGACACCTTGATGGAGCATATTGCAATCAAGTGTGCTGCAGCGGGAATTCCGTTCGATGCTACTTAGGCACGCGTTCGCTGCATGCCGCATACCGCCCACCTGGCAGCCATCAAGGTCTTTCTTTTTCTACACCTCAAACCTTGGCTAATTGTTCAACTAGTTGCTTGAAGCCATCGGCGCAATTTCCAAGTCAACTCGCAAAAAGGCTGAGAGCAAATCAGCCTCGTACCAAGATGCTGTGACCGCGCCGCTGGCCCGAGAAGATGATGATGATGTGGACGACGATGACGAGGAAGAAGATGATGAATATGACTCGGAGCTTCGTGTTGAACCAGGAACGGGAAAGCTTCGATCTGTTCACAAAGTACGTCCATTGATTCATTTTCGCTATAATTCAACACTAAGCTACCTATAGCTCAGAAGGATCATTCGCACGATCCGTGCAAGCCCTCAGCGTCGCCAGGAATGGACTCGGGAGGTCCAACTTTCTCCTGACTTCATTTCAGGGAAGCTGGGGAAGCAGCCTCTGATGCCCATCTTGGACGTCAAGACCCGCTGGTCGTCGACTCACCAGATGCTCCGTACGATTACCTCTCATACCACTCCATAGCTATTTAAATTGTGTTCTTTAGGCCGCGCAATTGATCATCGAAAAACCATTGACAACTTCGTTGGAAAGCACCGTGATCTCCATCAATGGGATCTTACGAAACTGACTGGGATTCCATTATTCTTGGCTGAAGTCCTTCCGCACCGCCACAACCCTCATGTCCACCACGAAGCGCCCAATGCTCTCATTCACTCACGCAATTTTCCGTGGCCTCCAGGAGGATTTGCGTACAAGCTTGAAAGAGCTCCCGTTCTCGACACCTTCCGTACTTCGGAACGGACTCCTCGAGGCGCACCGTAAGCTAAGCGATTACTATTATAAGATGGATCAGTCACCTTATTACACCTGGGCTGCACGTGAGTGTCGTTCAACTTCTTTTAGTCAATTTTTTCTCATGATTTCAAGTCTTGGATCCCCGCATTTCATACGACGGCCTCAAGTCGGATTTTTGGCATGATGATGACCTCCTCACTCAGCTGGAGGCTTCCAAGATCGCCCTCGACGCTCATTACAACTCGAACTACGCCGGACAGAACCACAACATCATTTCTGTTGCTGCGCCAGTTGCGTCATCTTCTGCGCATCACTCCGGATCTCCTCAGAAGGACTTCACCGCGAGGTACCGCGTCGGGAGGCGTGTCATTATTAACGAGCTCCGGGAGTATTACAGCCTTCCCCGCGAAGATTTTGCTGGCTGTGATCCCGTTCAGTGGTGGTTTGCCCGTAAAGCCCAGTTCCCTAACCTTTTTTGTCTCGCTCGCGATATCCTCACAATCCCCGGTATATTTCCATTTAAAATGCTTATATTGTGTACTGATTCAACGTAGGATCTGCGGTTGCTGTGGAGCGCATTTTTTCGGGTGGCCGCGACACCATCTCTCTGAGGAGAGCAAGCCTCAAGCCGGACACCATCAGAACACTTATGATGGTCAAACAACGCCTTCGCCTCGCACGCAACGCTGTTCAGGAGATCTTGGGGTAGATTTTGGGTAGTCTAGTTGCATCCTGCGCCGTTTGAATGAATTTTTTTTCACCCGCCACGCCCCGTATTACCGTTTACGGCCGTCCCGTCGACCGTCCCGTCCCGTGAGGGATCTCTAGCTTCAGTCAACGGGCCGTGGAAACGACGGCCGTGCCCGTGGCATACCCGTTGAATCGACGGCCGTTGCCGTCACGGCAACGGGCGGCAGCCCTAGCCTCCCAGCAGTACATCCTCAGCAACATCAGTTCGCTGTTGTTCTGTCAATGCACACAAAAAGATGGTAACCAAGGGACTCGGCTCCGGCATAACATGCGTTCCACTCCAGAGCCTGTATGGAAGTATTGGGAGTCGATGCGGCTTCTGAGCCTATCGCTGAAGCTATGAATGAGTCTTATCCGAGTTTATTGTCTCGGGTTAAATGAACGACGCCTGAAACACATTGGAATGACACGTTCAATTTATCTAGATCACAAGATCGTCAATCAAGTACAGCAGGATATATTGCAGGATAAATACACAGGTGTAGGTCTGCGGAGAAACCCTCTATAGGCAACATCCGATGGTACAAAAGGCATCCCTGCGGGACATCTATCACAAAACCACAATCACTAGCGCAGCATTACGCATCTGCTTAAGTATCTTGTCGGCGTCCTGGACGGTCGGCACATAAGTATCAGGCAAAGGAAGAAGAAAAACTCAAGACTACGCACAGTATGTATCGGAAGGTCTGGATGTGGATGGTGCACTGGAGCACAGTTTGCAACCCCGGCGGGTCGGCGAGACGGAGGATACAGAAGCTGTGGGAGGTGGAAGACCAGCGACGAGTATTATGAAGAGAGTCCTGAACGAATGTCCGCGCATGAAGGGAGAAGGGGACACAAAATGAGCCAAAAACTATCACGCACTTGGGGGTTCTGACTTGAGAGCACAAACCACCGCGAACAACTCGGGGAGCATACACTGGAAGCTCGCGTGCGTGAGCAGGTCTATGGAGCACGATTGCGAAGGATGGGCGTAGACCTAAACAAGAATCGGTCAGCGCATCTGCGATTGGGAGAGAGCACGACGAGAAGAAAGCAAAGGCCGCCGATGGGCGCCAAGGCGGGTCTCTACCGGGCAGCACCAAAGAAGAGATAGGGCCTAGATGTGTGGGGGTCGACACCTAATGGGATCGCAGTGAGGTCACGCCGTGGCGCATGAACGAATGTGGAATCTGATATCGTCTCCCAGCCTTGCAAAGCACCGAAGCACCTCCTCGACCATTGCGTCGCATCTACTCCCCCGCACCCTCACCGACTCGCGATATACTCGCCAGCAACATCCAAGCTCTCCGCCATAAGCATAATCTCCGCGCTCGACCCGACCCACATCATCCCTGCCACACCACACTTCCGCTATCCCTTTGGGCGCATTCGTTGCATTCCACGCCCACGTTCCGCGCCTGCGAGAGGTATACGCACCCGCGCTGGAGGCATCCACACGCTCCATCGGCTCCCGACGGCTGTCCGAACCGCACCATCTCATCACCTTCCTCGACATTACGCCCAACCGAACTGCCCACCCGACGTAGCCCACGCATGCGCCCCCATCCCCAAGAAAAGACACCAACACGTATTGCGCGTAGCTTGCCGATTCGGGATGAGGACCGTCTCGACATAGCAGTGAGTCAGCGTTTGCGAATGAAGGCAAGGGGAGCCGGGAGTGATGGAAAGAAGGGGAAATGGAAGAAGAAATACAGAAACGACACGCACCCTTAACGACCTCCTTCCCAAAACCTCAAACATCCGTATTCGCACTCGCGATCGCCAGGAACCGGTGCAGCTTCGCCCGCGGGAAAAACACCGTCGGAAGGCGCGGCTTTCCACCAGTGTCCATCCGTTCCTCCTCGCGCGCGCTTATACCGTTCCGACGTCCGCGCTGCAGCTGCGGCGGCGCGTGCATGCTCTATCCCACCGTGGTCGTAGGAGGTCCAGTTAGGGTTCAACACGGGTATCGGGTCCACGCGCGGGTTTGGACCCGAGGGTCAGCCGGGTTCGGGTACGGGTTGAGATTTTCAACCCGTCGCAATACCGTGGACCCGCACGGGTAAACCCGCGGGTTTTCGGCCGACAAGAGCTTACCTACAAGTCGGTCGCCTTCGCCCGTATACGACGTCAAACCATATATATACGGCTATTTGAATCTCAAAACTAGTACAAATAGGATGAAAAAAGTGAGATGAGTGACGAAATCCGGCAAATTGCGAAGAATTCAAGTGCTGCAAAATGATCGCCGCTGATTGAATCAGAGTCCGTCATCGTCGCTTCGTTTCGTACCAGGTTCTGGCTTCACTCTGGCCTCATATCCACTCAACCTTTCATTCTTTGTTCAACTGCTACATTACACCTATCAAACACAACATTCACATGTTTCTCAACTCACCAACGGGCGCTTTTTTTTAGCTGCATACCGTGGGTTGACCCGACGGGTTTGAGGTACCGCGGGTAATGGAGCACCCGCGGGTGACCCGTACGGGTTTGAGGCCCGCGGGTTGGTCGGGTACGGTATTGACGGGTCCGGGTACGGGTTGACCTTTGGGTACCCGCGGGTGGACCCGTGTTGAACCCTAGGTCCAGTTGCCGTCGCGCGACCTGTGCCGAAGGCCGCGCTTGCGCTTGCGTTCGCCTGTCCCGGCTGCTGACTGCAGGCCGCGGCGCCGCCGCCCACGATTTCAACGGAGAGAGAGAAGGAGAAGAGAGGTAGGAGAGAGAAGCAGTGTGGCGCATGTGACGGCATCCAATAGTTACCGAAAAAGGAAAGCTTAAATCCACCGCGAAAAATACATAGAGGCTCGAGCTAAATAATACCAACGGGGACATAATGAATCAAGGTAGTTCCATCATAGAGGACAAACGAATGAATTCGTGTTCAACCAAGTCGATAAGGAGTCTCTCCAGGCATTCTAAAAGCTGGCCCTCATCCATCTTCGATTTGCTGGAGCTATCTTTCTCGAACGTCAATGGTCGTTACCACCTTCCGAGACTCTTCACAGAAACTACAAATTCAAAACCAACTCGCACGTCTCGATTCTATGTTTTCAGCTTTTATTCAACCATTCGGGAAGAAATTTTTGGCCAGGATTTATATTTCTAAAAAAAGACGGCATGCGCCTCGTGTCCGCTGCTATCTCCCACCCAATATGCGGCTCCAATTGTGAGATCAACTTCGCCTCCTGGCACCATTCCCTCTCGTCAGCACCTGCCACCCACCAATCGCAATGGATGATTATACAGAGTTTTCGTTCCAAATTTACTCCCGCCATTCTTATACCCTTTGAGAAACTGATGTTTTCGTACTTTGAGTCCTGCCTCCCCTCGGCTATCATGCCTTCTGTTTCAGCCTCTCCGCCCGGGTTCGAGATCGTGCAGCTGTGAGTATATTTTGTTAGGTTAGTTGGCCTGGGAGTTCACAGCATTTTCTTCAGGGCAGGTTGGAGTTTGCACCCTAATTAATTCCAGGATGGGTAGTCAATTCCCGTGCTTACCACATCAGCAAATTGACAAATTCCCTAGTAGGTTGCCGTCGGAGCGTGATATTCATGATCCGTGGCTGATCCAGCTACCGGTTACTGTGGGTGGCTGTGCTCAACAGACACGGAACGTGAATATTAGGCTCCGACAGCAACCTACTAGGGTCCAGGCATACAACTCAATAAATCCCCGTGTATGACCGAGCGCGTACATGGCCGAGAAGGATTATCAATCCCCGTGTATGACTGAGCCCGAATGGCATGGCCGAGAAGGATTATCAATGAACGGTATAAATATAGCTGGCACTCGTGTAGTTAATTATCTGCTTGATTCCTCGCCGAGTTCACCAAACTTCAGCATCATCTCACCTGTGGAACACGATGGTATTTTGGGTGTTACTACTAGTAGGCTTTTTTCAACCTACACCTTGTTGAACTTCCACTTAAGTTGGCTTCATAGTGTGCCCTTCCGTCACTGGCATCATTATCTCCCCTCCGGGCTGACCTGTTCTTCACTCCTCCAATTGCCACGAACGCAACACTACCCGACGGTTCCGTCGGATTGTGGAACCCCACCGTCGTGACATTGGTGTCGGGACAATCCGAAGCCGTCCTCATCGACACACTCTTCACGTCGGACCAAGCTGTTGCTCTGAGCGACTGGATAGAAGAAACCCTAAATGGGAAGAGACTACGCACTATATACATCTCTCACGGACATGGAGACCATTTTTTCAATGGGCCGTACATGCAGAGACGTTTTCCAGGTGTCGAAATCGTTTCTACAGATCACTCCATTGACCATATGGCGACACAGCTGACGCACGACATGCGAACGTTTTGGAACGGGTTGTTTCCCGGCCAGATCCCCGAGGAGTCGTTCCAAGTCCTGGCGAAGCCCCTCGCGCACAACAAGTTGACCTTGGAAGGGCACATTTTTGAGGCTATCGATGTGGGGCATTCGGATACGGACGAAACAACATTTCTGCACGTGCCCTCCCTCGCTCCACGACAATACATACGCCCGTGTTCATGGACCATGGAAGGAGTGGGAGGTGGTAATTTGGGACCACAAATTCGATTTTTGCAAGTACAACTCGCCACTTCCTTGTCATTTCTATTAAGATTCGGTTCAGGAGTTACCATTGGACGAATCTACAGTCAACACGAAACCTACGAGGTTTTTATGAAAATGTGGCCAGGCCTCTTTGAGACCATTGCGCATATCACCAAGTCAGAAGTGAAGTTCAAGTTTATCGACGGCGAGGGACTGCGTGCGATTCTAGTAGACGGAAATAAACCGCAGGCAAATGCGCTGGGTGCCTACCTGGTGACCCGAAACCGCCCGGACACTAGTGGAATTCGCGAAACGGATCCCAAGCTCATACTTTTCAACATCATTCGGACATGCATATTTCATCTTGAGCGGTTTGTCTTTCTCCTTCTTGGTTGCAGGTTAGACTAAAACCGCTCTAGAAAATTCGCCGAGATGGCAAAGACCGTCCCTGACGAGCCTATGGGCCGAATTAGAAGATATCCATATATTGAAACCCAGCAAGAAATAGAAGAGTTCGTCCAATGGTGCAAGAATTCCGAGTACAAAATCGTAAGAGGTATATATTTAAATCAGATTCAACGGACTTGAATCTCACCTATCATCTATCAGACTGGATTTCGGACAAGGATTCAATCCCATGGTTCTTTCCTTCGATTAATGGCTTCCTGTCTGCCATCCCGGAAGACGACTGGTACCTGACTCCGGGAGATACAAACCTTAATGAAAGTGCTCACCCTTTTACCAACCAACACACTGGAACAAATCTATCGCTTCTTGAGGCGACCGAGAGGTAAGTCTTCTGTCCTGTTTGCGGGCTGGGTTTAAATTAGATGCTCATACCTTGTCCAGAGCGTATGAAATGGACCTTCAAATTGAAGCAAAGCTTCGCGAGATGGAGAAGACCTGTGTCCTCGTTAATCATCGCAACACCAAAGTCCACTGCGACCGGAATAATGTCGCCCAGCGAACCACACATTACCGCTAAGCACTTCAACGCTCGAAAGCTCGCAATGAGCTGCAGAATATCAATGACGCAATTCAGCGCTCGACCGCGCAGACCCAGGAGCTTCGTCAACGGCGAAAAGCTCTTCAGGAGGCGAGTGGGGTGAAGAAAACAAAGCGGCAAGGTAAGAAAATTTACCAGATGCAGAAGAATTTGCCGGACTCGTGAACGCAGATGAAAATACCTCACAATCACAGACGCTGCATATCACCAACGACAATGATTTCCCCATGGACTACGCACCTTCCGAGCTTGCAGGTGGTGATCTCGAACCAAAAATGCCCGTGTTTCCTACTCAATATGACAAGCTCCCGTACATAGAATTGCCTGGCGATCTTAGGGATTATCTTCCGTGATTTTAATAGTTGAATTGTTATATTTCAAGGCATCATTTTTTTCCATACAGTGTGTGCAGAATTAAATGATTTTTTTGTGCGGTGGGAGTAAATCACGTGCAGGATTTACCGAAGCTTGTGGCGGAGTGGCGGAGTGGCGGGCGGCGGGCGGCGGGCGTAAGATGGGAGTGAATGTTGCCCGGTGGCATCAGGACGCCAGTGGAAGTTCGCTTCCACTTCCACTGGGACTCTGTAGTGGAAGTGGAAGTGACTTCCACTTCCACAACTTTGGTCATTCCTCGAGGAAGGACAACTGTCACGCATAGGGCCTCTGGTCAGGCCCACAACATGACATTGTTATCCCATCTCATAAAATGATGAAAGAATTGAAGAGGTCCACTAGGTGTCCTCAAAAAGTAAAAGGCGCGTGCACCACTCATCCATAAGCACCAAATCGCCGTCCTGCCAGTGAAAAAATGTGAATGGGACCTCTAATCAATATTCTAACGCGATTTTGCAGCTAGGTTTCGTGTCATTACGCATTATATATGTTATTCACTCACCTGAAGTATTGTGAAGCCAGTGGTGGTCGTGGTGAGTCAAGTGCAGAATAAACTTTGTCGCTAAAATAGCGAGTCACGGCGTGACTCCGTGACAATTGCCGATGAGGAACAAAAAAGGTCGCCGTTGTGGGCATTCACTGGGCTCCTAAATGAAATTGTGAGCAGACAGAATGTCTTATATTTTCCCCTCGCTTGCGATGGAGCCCCAAAAGTCGGCTTTTTGGAAAATAAAAAATGAGGAACAAATTGAGTTGCTTGTAATGGCCGCTGAATGCGACGCCAGGAAGTCGTATGGAGCTTCCTATGTTCCTATGATTTCTCCAAATAAGTTTATGACAAGTTAAAATGTTTTTTACGAGTACTTATGTAATAAGGATCGTCCCTTTCTAAATCCAGATCACCCTTTTTCTCGATTTTTTAGACTAGTGACGGTGATCGTTGAGGGTCTTCTTAGTGGCTGTGCTTTGCAAACTTAGTGGCAGTGCTTAATTTCGATTCAAATATTTGTACTGTTTTTAGTGGCTGTAATGTTTTCTTATGTTATTTTCCATCAAAACGGGGCCTGTCACCGAGTAAAAAAACTTTTTGTTCTTTGCTGTTGTTACATTTGAGGGGCCCCCTGCCAATTTCCGCCCGGAACACGAGGCTCTAGCCCAGCAACCGTTGACCATGGTCCTCTTAGACTCCTCTAATTTAACAGAGACATATGCAACTGTGTACTTTGCCTAGCTAGTAGCACCAGTTTTTTTTAAGAATACCTGTTGTCCTGTCTGAAATACGAGATGTCTTGAGATGTCCTTTCAGAGAGGGGTTTCGTCCGGTCTGGTCCGAAATCCGGTCTATTCCGGGTATGGCACTTGCCGAATCAGCGGTCTTGCTTTTTTTTCGCTGGGGAGAGATAGGTTGGGGGAGCATGTGAAAAGCATTGGCCAGCTTAATGCTTGATTTTCGTGCATTCGGAGCGTGCCGCCACTGCTGAAAGCTGTGTGCAGCTGATCGGCCGAGGGGTTTTTTTTTGGATCACGGTTGGATCGCGGACTGTCATTTTGCGTGTCGTTGATGCTCGTAAGCATGTAATACTTCTCTCCCTGTCACTTGAACTTTAGCCACTGTAGCATCGACTACCTAAACAACGGTTGAGAATCTATATCACGTGTAATCGCTCACCCTGTATTACCCTCCTTTGCTAATAGGGCCATACACCGTGACCGTGACATCGCGCCCTCGTTTGGGTGCGGAATTTCTTGTGCAACTGCGAATTAAAGTTTTATGCATCATTGCCCACCTAATAATTGCACTACTGTAGCCTGAGCGAAGTTAAAATGATTATTTGCGAAGCATGTATAAATGAAAACAAAGGTAGTTCAACGACTACTTGTTCGGTGTTGTTGAAGCATTTAAATAAAATCATTTGTTAGACTGAACTAGGAGATTCATTACTACTGGAAACAATCCATAAACTGCGGTGCGTCTTTGGCTCCGCCATGATCCATCACACGACTCAGTACCGGTTGGTTTCTTCTTCAAACCATATGAACTTAGGCACTAGAAATTGGTCCCGCAGGAAAAAAAAAAAAACACCAGCCTTTTAAACACATTTCTGAAGCATTTTGCTGAAGTCCGAAAACTGGATTAAGGTCTATGCTATACATTAAGCATGTGTCTCGGCGTCTTCCGGAGGGTGTGGGAATTCTTAATCATCTCGATGTTAAGAACGCAGGTCCGGCGCACTTATTCCGCGGCCCTTGGCGTACTACTTTGGTCGGATTTATGACGGCCGTTAATGCAGAAAAAATACCGCAGCTCTATTGGAGCTCTCGGTGGCTTATTCAAGAGTTCAATCCGCATGGTGCACTTGTTTTCTTGTAATAATAAAAAACCAGCAGCTGCAGTTACCTAAAGGCAGAGGACACTCAGCCCCTAGATCATGCTCCGCCAAATGGCCGATATCATGTGCCGCTGACATTTGTGAGTATCCCCAATTCTGAATTTTGTGCACACATCACCAGTGACTTTGCGGTCACTGCACCTGAGTACTCTTATGACTGTCCCCACGTTCCTTACCTGAACACTTTGGAACTTGTGGGACATAAAATTGCAGGCTTGAAATAAAGAAACACCCTACTGGTGATAAACTGGATAATCTTGTTTCCTGGATCATTTTGTGGGCAGTTCACAACAAATGAAGTGCAAACTATATTCACAACGAACTAAAATTGCGGGCTAAAGTAGTAGAAGAAAAAAAGAGTACGAGGTCATGCCGGGTGCAGCCACGGCCCTTTACCCCAAGTTTTTGAATGAAAATGAACTTACATTTTACGGTAAGACGGCGAGCCTATTAGTGTGGACAGACTCGGAGTCGGATAGTGTCTCAAACACCTCATAGTCACTGACTCACAAATTCAACCATGGAAATGGTGGGAAGATGCGGCGACTAAAAGATGAGGATCAAACCCCAGAAATGAATGGGGCCAACATGAAGCTTCATATTTCACAAAATATGAAAACTCAGGTTCAAGCCCGAGAGGCCGAGTAGCGGTGGTATATCTATCCGGTTCTAATGTAACATTGCAAGCGGTTCTCGAGATTCTGGTTGAATTGGCCGGTACAGAAATTCGTACCATGGAAGCTTCATTGAGAAGCTTGTATGAAAGTTTGTGAAAATCGGGACTACACTTTGACCGGAAAATATGTGGATGCAACTAGCGGCCTTGAAGTCCGAGTTTCAAGTAAATTCTTTTTTTTCTGGTCCAAATGCGCAGGAAAGGGATTCTATAGTGGTTCATTGTCTACCTCACGTATTTAAGGGGTTCCGGAAATACAAAAATGGCACAAAAGTAGTACTTGCTCAGACATCAAAAAATGGACAGATGGAGAAAATTTGCAATGTGTGCCGTTGAACACAACGGCGGCCAAAAGAGACATATAGTGGATAGACACTTTTTTGGAGTAAATGTATGATATTGAGTTTTCAATGTGGGAGTGCGGCGAAAGATATTAAATGCATTGGGAATTAGTGTACAGATGTCTAATAAATATAAAATGTAAGTGTAGACCGTACAAGTGAATCTGTGAGGAGAAGAATCGGATTCTGATATTTAGGAAAGGGAAGTGTGAGCAGGATGTGCTAGGTCGCGTAGGGTCCTGAAGATAAAGATAGTCATGCATCGTAGCTTTAAATTTCAAGTACCACTTGATGATTACAGACACAGAAAGAGGCCGGGCGATGAGATGCGGCAAAGAAAAAAAAGTGAGGCGACTTTTTTTAAAGGCTACATGAAGACCATTGAATCGAGGGCAGATAGAGCAGAACAAGAGACCAGCACAATGCACGTGAATTAGAATGTAAGTGATCGGCTCAGAACAACATCAGTGAGGAATCAGCAACGAGGTCGAGCCATTTCATAGTATAATCTCCCCTGTCAAGTCCACATTTGGACCGCCGCGTGCGCGTGACAAAACTGCTGGGCCAGCTAGATGGAACAAAATTAACTATGAAGATATGAACAGCCAATAGTCGTAAGCGCATACGAACGCGCCGCACGGCCAGAGCGCACATCCAAAGCGTGGATCCGGAGTGCCGATCCAAAGTGCCGATCCGGAGTGCTAACCCAGAGCACGAATCTAGTCGGGTAGAAGGGAGGAATGGAGATGATGAAGGTGTATGATGAGGAGCACAGAGCGCGGCGCAACGGGGCAGGAGGCGGGAAAACCGATACGAAACGACGCGAGGTGGACACCGCGGAAAATGCCGGAATAGGCGTGGAAAGGCGACGGACAGTGTCTATGCTGTATTGTGGCCGTTTGCTGTGCGTATTGTAGTAAATGGGGTGCGGTGCCGGCGCCAGAGCAAGCGGGGAGGAGAGACCAAAGTAAATTGATGAAATCATAACATGAGTAAACAACGGCGCCCTGCCATTTTCTGGGCGATGGCGAGCGACGCTGGCGTCGATTTAGGATGCTAAGAGTCCCACAGCTCGCTGGGTATATTTATGTCACATATTACATCTACTTGCACAATTGAAACGGATATGAGTGCAGCGAACGAAGCACCAAAATTGACCAATTTTTGGTGAGGCAGGGCAAGCACTGCCACCCGCCATTTGGCGCGCCGACGAGCGCCCAAACAACGCCGCCGCTGCTTTGGAGCCCCGATTAGGAAGGAGGACCCAGCCAGGCCTGATATGTGCGTTCCTCTAACATTCTATAGAAAATGGCACCGCTAATGAGAGGCTTTTCTGCAGAACTGGCCTTCCTCTCATTACAAGACTTTTCTATAAAAAATCACCGGTATCGCCTGGATTGGTTATGTGTGAACCCTAACTTAGGGCTGATTTCTGTCTTGCTCATTTCCTGCCCATTCCCGAGTTATTCAGCACCGTTCGAACCGCGTGAAGAATCTTAATTGCTGAACCTTTAGGTTTGGCTACCCAGGGGAACATCGATTTTGTGCATCATTTTTGATCTGTTTGTCATGCAGAATTGGTCATCATAAAAGATGCAGCAGAAAACTGAGGAAAGCTCTCTGTGGCCGCTCATTCAAAGAGTCAGTTGCCACGCTTACCATAGCGAGACTTCTTTATGGCCTGAAATTACTGTGAGTGCCATTTCTTACTCCAGCTTCATTGGCATTTGTCATTTCCGTTTCATGTGCGGGTCCGCTGATCGGACTCGGAGAAAGCCGCATTACGTCTGTCTGTTTACGTCTTGGCTCTCAGGGTCCCGTAATGTTACGGAATTACGAGCCGTAAACACGGTCGTACGATCGAGCTTTTGGTCTCATTATTGGGCCCTGTAACCGCCCGCTGACGGCGTAAGTTACGGGTCGGCAAATAGCAGCTGCCGAGGCGTGCCGCGCGAGTGCCGACGTGCCAACAGGCACATTGGTGAACCTCCGGGTCGCGGCTTAGCCACGGCGAATAGTGGCGAATGTAACTACTGGGTCGGGCCGCTAAGAGTTCTAAAAAAATAATTCTCACTGCTCATCGCAACTCTTCAAGTGGCTTTGGCCACCGGTAGCAGATATGAATTGAGGCCTGCCAAGCCCCAAAGGTACTCCAGGTTCTGAAAGGCCTATACACTTTGATCAAAGGCTTGACCCAACCCGTAAAAGCGGCGTAAACGGTACCGGTGCCGTTCAGCCTTCAAGTTCAGCCAGGTCCACCCGGTGCGTAAGAAAATCACGCCGTAATACGGACGGTTTGATGCCCTAACGGCTCTAAAGCGGAGTTTGAAAGACATTTCTTTCCTTCATCGCAGTCCTGTTTCTACAGAGAACAAATTGAACTGCACTCAATTATGGTTAGAATATACATCACAATAAGCCCAGAGATATACCAATAAGCTCGGGAATATACATCACACATACACTAAAGATTGACTCAGAGGACCGACACAGCTCTTGGTATCAATTCAGAAACAAGATTGATAGTAATATTGTCTGCCTGCAAAGGGGCCGTCATCCGTGCATTAGATTAACTTTGCACTGTGCAAAGTATACAACGGTGGAACAGAGTGATGTCTGACTTAATCCTCTGCCCAATGGTGTGGTATCTTGCACTGTATCCATTTACATTTTTTATTTGTTCCTAAGTATCCGAGATCAATTATGAACATCGCAGGTGGTGGCCAGCTGCCAGATAAACCACTACGTGTTTCACGCACCACTCATTGAGTCAGGGAATTTGAACTCTGTATTATCTGGTTCCATTGTACCAATTATTCATAGTTCTCCTAGGGAGCAAAAATACTGTGCTGTAGGACCCAGTTAATATATCCCTCATTTCTCCACAAGTTACCAGGTTTCAGTATTCAGCTGGAAATTATCTAATCATGTTGTTTGAAGTCATCGAGCACAGGTTGCAATTGAGTTGCTCAAGCTTTATTGATGCCCATTCCTAAAGGTTCAGCTCCCGCCTCGCAGAGGCCCAATCCCATTTCATCGGATGGTCAAGTCCGCAAACGCGCACTACCAGAACTGAATGCGTTTGAAAGTGCCCGAGAATTGTCAGCCGCACCAGTATTATTTGTTCTTGTTTCCTGCATATTCTATCCCCCATCCTCGTCGCGTCGCTCTGGGTGAGTGTCTAAGTAGTCTCTCGTAGACAGACACTTTAACAAAATGAAGCTTGTACCTTGTAGTGAGGTCGACGTTTTTCGGGTACATGAATTCGTAGCTGATGGCTAAATTGGGAGTGGCACAGAAAAGGAGACTCAAAAAAGCGGTGCTCCGCTCATTCATTGCGAGCGAAGCGAGCAATTCTACCCTAACACGTGACGAGGATTTTTTTTTTTTTGTATCTGCATTCAATCTGCATTTCTATACCGCAACAAGTAAACTAACTACTAAAACGCGGTGCCCGAGGGCAATAAATAGGGGAAAGTGGAGGGTGTTTGTGTAGTATAGTCATGGAGGGAAGTGCGACGGGTGTCGAACCAGACAGCCAGAGGAAGGTGCGGGTGCCTGGGATGGGGCAGAGTAACGGATGCCAGACATGGGGCAGATGGTGGGGTGTACCAGAGAAAGAAGCAAAGCAGACCCTGCCTTTTGAGCGGATGTTGACCGGCTGATCGGGGAGGTCGAAAATAACAATCTTTGATCTGTCGGGTGGACCCGGAGAGCAAAAGGAAATTAAACTGCTAACGTGCGCGAGTCTTGGAGCTGGTGAGAAAAACAGTGAGAATAAGGAAGCGGGCAAACAGGTACAATGTGATACGAGGTATCTGCTTAATACATGAAGGTATCATCGACCCAGACTCAGTGCAGCTGTGATTTGAACTCGATGCTGTCTGCTCGGGAGGAGCTTCAGAGCGTTGATCTGTTTATTTTGGTTCGGTGCGTGGTATCGCTGGACATGATTGGTCGGCCGTCTGTTTTTTTTTTGCCCTGCAACATGATCGATGTCTGTGCATCTAATGGAATCCATACAGCCTACAGAAATATGTTCTATATCTGAAGACCAATAGACGCTCAGTACGGCGTTTTACGTCACAGCAGCTTTCGTGATTAATTGAGTCCACAGCCATGCGGCGCCCCACATCTCTCCTCCCCCCACCACCACCCATGGACGACGGTTCTCAGTTTGAGCAGGAATTCAACACAGAATCGAGCCTCGCTGCGGATGGTTCCTCTTCTGTGCAGTACATGATCCCAGCGCCCCTCACTGACGGAATCTAATCGCGCGCACTGCAGATACGCCAGCGGCTTTTTCACCAATGCAAAGCACTTTGTCGTTGCAGGCGGCAAGTTCACGAGCCTCACCCATGTTCATCAAGCTGTTGCTCCCAGTGGTCAGTGAGCCGCAGGCATTCAACAAGAATGCTTAACTACGCTCAACAGAATTTCCGGTAATTCCACTCGGGCACATAAATTTGGTTCAGGAAATTGTGCTTCAACGCAGAGCCGATGTGAATGTGGTGCACTGGAAAAATGGAGGAAATTCTGTCCGAAGGATGTACGCCGCTCGCGTTCATGGCGGCACGTCAAACATGACGGTGGCATTGTACCAAGGAGACGGTGCCGAAGACGTGTGTTTTCTGTTTTCTCGAGCTAATTCTGTCTTCATTGTCCTTCACAGAGATGGCGGAAGTACATCTCACAATATTTAGACCTGCGGTGAGGCGATCCACGTTGCTACTCTGCTTGAGCGTTGATGGACTTCGTCGCAGACATGCATATCTTGTCCAACTTTATGGCATTGTGAACACGGGGAATCTGCATGCTGCAGTGTTCCACGATGGTCAGGATTCCCCCATTGTTAACGCAAAATCCAACAATTTCAATGCTGGAATAGATTTAATCCCTCACACCGAACTGGTGGAGAAGTACCGTGATTCCCATTTCTCAACTGTATTCTTGTGGAATTGCATAGTGTGTCCTGAATTCTATTTCCGAGAAGGAACAATTGAATTCAGTTGATCACAGACCCGAGAATTCGCGGTAAAAACATTTATACTGACACATGTCTGAGCTCAGTTTCCACAGGACGTTAACCAATATATTGCTTCGCTGTCGGGGAGAAAACTGGTAAATCAACGCTCTCAGATGTGCTTCTGCCTCATTCTTTGCCTAGAAATGGGCTGAGTACACGGTGTGGATACGGACTTCAACAGGCCGCCTCTGCATTGATCTTACACATCCCGAAACCCATGTCGTTGCTCTTCGTGATTTGAGTAGCAGACCCCTGCCATCTGGCACCTCACTTGTTACACCAACTTCTGGACCGGAAACAATAATGTCAATGTCACTACAAGAGTATCACAGAATTTGTGACTGGCATCTGTTTCAGTGGCACTCCTGGTCAGTTTCCCCAAATGTCTCAGTGAACATCGGGTCCATCCGTTACTCATCCGGGACGGAATATGAGGGCTCTTTCGAAGTTGCTTCATCCAATTGCAGTATAGGTGATGATGGTTGGTCCACGATAGACCCGATTATTGAGAATTACCTGCATCAGTAGGTTCCTTCCTCATGCAGGCGCTCTCATTCTGACGAGTGGTATGAACTGCAGAATAAACTCTGACCAAGAGGGAACCACGATTATGGCAAATGGTTGGATCAGGTGCACTTCATTTCCTTCTCCTCTCAGTGTGGTTGACACCACAAATGACAGGATATGTTCGGCTGCTGTCGTGAATGCATATCGCCGTCGAATATACAGCATCGACTCTTCGGCCTGGCTGGCACAGGCCAATCATATTTTCAATTGTTTCCAAATAACCAGGGACTTCGAGAATTTTGGTATATTTCCTGTTTCACTCGGTAGCAATTGTGATAATTTTCCCAGTATCAATATGTGGTATCGATTACCGTATCAGGCTTTTTGGACCAACACATAATATATTTTTCGGCTACCTCTTTTTGTGCCCCTTGGCCGAGCTCCAAGCAGAGGACATGACAGGCTTTCAAATTCCTGCCCAACCAGTCTACTGGTCCCTCGACCCATCTGGAGTTAACCGACTCAGCGATGAGGCCGCACAAGACCTGGGGTTTCCGGTCATCAAATTGGGAGTCAAGGCCATCCTAAAATCATGGGATGCCAGTGTCTACGACGGGATCCGCCAGTTCCATGAGGGCAAAGGGTTTGATCCTTACGGCCAGGAAGTTGCCATAGAGCTGGGGTATCCGATTGTCCATTTGTCTTGTGATCAAGATGCACGGAGCGCACATCGTACGCACCTTGAGCTCAGTGTATAATCATTCGTCTCATAGTTTGACAGTTGAACAGAGCGGCGATGATGATTGTTACTCGAACTCAGATGGTGACTCTTGCGCAGAGGACTTTTCTGAATCTGGAGATGAGCGATATGGTGTGCCTTGGTTTGTTAAATTATGGATTCGATTGCTCATAACTTGAGGTGTGGATTCAGCCAGCTTCGAGCTCGGAGATGATTTGCCAATTGAGGAGGGGGATATTGATTCCGTATTTTATGATGCAACGGAAGATCACCCCACCGAGGAAATTTTCATCCCCACTGCTAATGAATTCCCCTCTCCAGTCTCCGCGCAATCTTGTACGTACATGCCCCGAACAACAAGTCTAGTCTTTGGACATGTTCTGACCAAATTCACAGTTCCGAGTGTTTATCAGCGTTGCGCTCTCGAAGAAGCGGAACTGTTCGCCCCATCCCGGAGTTTGAATATTGTCATGTCTGTGCAGTTAGTTTTCATTTTCATCGCCACTGCACTCTCGCTGTACGAATACCTTTATTCACGTAGTGAAACCGATCTCGATATATCCGCTCTGTATACATAACTCATCTCAATTCAACCTGTTTGTATTATGGTCAGCCACATTCCTTACAGGCTCCAGATGAGTAGAGCCAAGTTTCCAGGGGAATAAGTCTTCACTGAATTACACTTATTTATATATTTATTTTATTTTTGAATCGTGTGTAGAACTTCATCAGACTTTTGACAAACTGATGGTCGCGCTGTGCAACGCCAAACGCCAAAAAAATGCGTGAAAATGCCCCAAAACGTGGCAACGCACAACGCGGACAATTTTTGCAAATATTTCCGCAATGCGAGTCTCAAATCGGCCAAACAACGCCACAATGTCTGACAACGCGACAACTTCAATGTATTTCCAGACACATATTTTTGGTGCTACAGCTCGTACGTGGTGAACTAGCTCATATACTAAGAGAAACACGGCCGCGATGGATTACGCGGGCATTTTTGAAGGCTAAATAGACAGGTTAGCGTCAACTACACAGGGGGAATGGCGCCACCTACCCGGACATTATTACGGGCGGCTCGGAATGTACATGTCGTCTCTGAGGGCGTCGCGCATCTTGCTGCCAGTGCTGCCCCAGCGGTCGAGACCCCGGCTGCCGTGAGAAGGCTGTCCCATCGGCTCACGGTGAAGCGGCCGATGTTCCTGTACAAGTGAATGGCCTATTATGCGAAACATGGTGATATGCAGTCCCCTGAGTTCAAGGCTTTCATTGGATTACTCACCGGAGACTCCGCATCGCCGATTCTGTGGAACCTCTTCTTGGCTGATTTAGTGATGATGCCCGACAAGGACGATATATTCCTTGCTGCAGTGCGCATTTCTCTACTTGCCCAGGCAGACGACCTACTTCTATTCTCCATATCCGCGCGTGGTCTTCATGCAAAGCTTGTGACACTGGAGAAATTGTGTGCCCGCAACTTGATCCTAATCAACATGATCAAAACTATCATCTTGATCTTTGGGAAAGTAGAGCTGCCTCCCTGTCTTCAAGCTTGGAGCCACCACTCAGGTGATTAAATTGGAAGAAAAGTACGTCGGGGTTACCTTCAGAACGGATACGCAAAATATTCTTGCAGCGACTGGGCGTTTAACACCGAAAGAACTCAAAGAGCTGTACATGGCTAGAGTGGACTGTCATCTCATACATGGGTGCGAAATTTCCCCCGATGGCGAGGACGTTCACGTCAAACAACTCAGCAAAGTTCAAATCCGGTTTATCCGCCAGATGCTCAATCTCCACTCACGCTCTGTAATCGCGCCGCTGTTCACGGAAACTGGGATAATTCCTCTTCGAGTTCGACGCCTCCTCCTCGTCTTGAAACACCTAATTTATTTCCCTGGGCTCGATAAAAAGGACTTCGCTCGTGCCGCCCTTGACAGTTCAATAGAACTCTGCTCGATGGGCAAACTTCCTGGGCCAAGGATTTAATCAAGGCTGCATCAAGACTACCATTCCACTGTCCCGTCTTTGTTCTGACACACGAAACCTCCATTCAGGAAGTCGAGAACTACGGAAAAACGGTGAACATGCTCATGCAGGAATGGTTGCAGGATTCGATCGACAAGAACGACAAGCTCTACCTACTTCACGGACGGCTTGAACCTCAAAAGGACAAACCACCAGCTCATGTCACTTCAAAAATGCGGCACTACTTAACATTGGTGAAAACTCAGTTACATCGAGAGGCCCTCACCTCCGTACTGCTCTCTACTCACCGATTGGCCGTTGAAGTCCTGCGCTATGTGGACCACGCACATCAGCCCGTGCCTAGGTTGGAAAGATTTTGCAGGTTCTGCAAGCTGGAAGTTGAAACGCCGGAGCACGCGCTAATTACTTGAAAATCCTCGGATGCATTAATTGATCTGCGCTCCACGTTCTTGACTCAATTATTCCACAACGCCCCAAACCTCCAAGACCTCATGGTGCAACTCTCAAATACAGAGTTCCTAAAAGCCGTGATCTACTTCCGACCGAACATCGCACTCGTGGCAAAATATGCATATAATTTCCTTGAGGTTTTCTATGCCGTCCCTGTCTTACGTCCCTGAGCTTGTTTTTTGAGGTCCCCGTGTTTCCACTAATTGCTTCTCTGTCTATTCTTTAGTTCTACCGCCGCAAGTCGTATGATTGTGACCGTGAGCTCGGCTACGGGATGATAGAGGAGTCCAGGGACCGTAGTGTACACTAGTGCCTGTACACTCAGATATTTCCTGGGCCCCGGCGTTCCTAAGCGGGACCGGCCGTGTAATCCTGCCTACCTACCTACCTACCTACCTACCTACCTACCTACCTGGAATACGCCCCCACTTCTGTGCCCACCGCGCTTCGGGTAAATTTGGGGACCGGTTCGCGAGTGCCTGTATCTTTGTAGAGATTCAAACCACGTTCTACCCGACCACTTCAGCTGATAGGATAATCCTACTCTACATTCGGGAGAGGCATCTGATTATCCTATACTACACAACCAATAACTACTAACTACTACAGGATCCAACATATCCTATCTTGGAGATGGAAGTGAGCAAGGAGATAAATAGGATAGAAAAAAAACCTATCTTATCCGGCTGGTGACGGCTGCGAAAGAGATCAGATAAGAACTCGCTATCTTATGAGCAAGAAGTGGTGTGGCAACCCTGCCGGAAATCGTGATGCAGGAAATGATTGCATAGGAAATAGCCTATTACGTTCTTCAGATGTTATGCTATTGAACCCCATAGTGAAAACAAGTGTAAAAACTCAAGCCACTTAACCCATCTGGCGAAAAGATCTGAATATGAAGATTCCTTTGGATGTCTCCAAATTCATTGCATTTTAGTTCAGTACTCCCTAAGCACAAATATTTAACCATGAGGCCCACCCTAAACAACACCTAGTTTCCGGATTTTTGAATTTCCTCTTCGTTTGGTCAGGGTGTGTCGTCTTTAGGTCTGAAATGATGGTATTTCATAGTTGTGGTCATATTTTCAAACTTCGGAAAACTAGGTACTCTTCAGATGCATCTACCATGTACTTTTCACCATATGAAGTAGAGCTCAAAGTCTGTGTATAAGGAGAAAAAAGCCATGACTGTATTATTGGCGTGTGTCGGAGTTTGAATTTGGCACTGCATTGCCGACCACCAAAGGAAGATAAGATAGGATGGAAAAACCTATCTTATCTGGCTGGTTGAGCGGGCTTGTGAGAATGGAGATCAGATAGGATAGGATGACTCGCCTTAGGTTGAATCTGCACAATCCAAAAACCAAAACTATGACATCAAGAGGGATACTCAAATGGAAGCAAAATGAGACCCACAGTAGTTGGGATGAATAGGCTGTGATCGGATGCGATAGGATAGGATCGGATGCGGTAGGATAGGATATAATTGCATGCAGTGAATCTATGGCGGGAAAATTAAAGACAATGTTATTGGACAAGAATAAGGGAGGCAGAGAAAACACACGATGATGCCAAGGGATCGTTTGGTGGTACCGCGGTCGGACTTGAGGTCGGCAGTAGTGGCACCACGGATTCACGGATTGAGTGGCACAGTTAATGAGCACTTCGAGACTTTCGATGGATGCTACGGCTTGCGGTGCCTTCAGATTTGGGACACAAGATAGAGGAGGAAGAGGGACAAAAGAGGAGCCAGGGGGTGCAGAGACGAAGTGTCTATGTGGTGGTCGAGAGGAAAGCATTGTTTATTTGTGTCACAGACAATCACATCAGTTGGCACAATTGTGCTTGGGCCGGCTCGATACGGCCGATACGGCCTGTCATCGGTGCTTCCCACGCATTTATGTTCATCCCGATTCTATAAATCCGCTTTGTTGTGTCTGAGGTCATCCACAGAAGATTGCACGGTATTTTTACAACAAGGGTCTCGTCAAAAACACCGGCGAGACCGTCAAGGTCAAGAAGACCGTGTCAAAACCCGCCAACAAGTCCGCCATCGACGTTTTCCGTGTGGAGGAGGAGGCAAAGATCACAGTCTACCGCACCCGTGGAATTGGAGGAGGAGCCTGAGGGTCGGCAGATCAAGGGTTACTGGTATCCAAAGGTAAATGCTTTATGGCAATGCACTTTCACACTCAATATTTACTGACCAATTAAATTAGGGAGCGCAACTCCCTCTTGGTTATTCGTGGTCGGATGAGGAGGAGTAAAGAACACTTGTTGTATTTATTTTTTCATGATGACAATTTGGTTTTCTCTACGGCTTCGTGAACATTGATTTGTGAATTCTGGACAGATGGAGGGAAATCAAGGATGGATTAGTACTGGGTTATTGTCATTGTTCTTTTTTTTGATTAGGATCGAGAAAATATAGGATAGGATTGCGAGTTAATCCTACCTATTTTGAAACCGAAAAATTGCGAGTAATTAAATACTACTGGTACTAGTGTCATCTGATTGTATGACTGAGTTGGATTAAGAACAGTTGAGCACACATCCTAACTCAATCCCAACCCAATCCAATGTCCAGGCCAATTGAGATAGGATTCCACGAATCCTACTAATCAAGCTCACAGGTGGGAAAAAATTGAGTTGAGATGGGATGCGGGAATCCTATCCTATTGTGGTGAGATACAATTATATATTATGCAGGCTGGAACTTAGGATAGGATGGGACTACAGTGTTTCTGCTGTACCTATGTGGCCTGAGGTACCAGGGCAGGATTGATCCTAGCTCCCTCCCGAAGGTAGGGTAGGATCAATCCTAATGGCGTCAGCCATTGTTCTACCTGGGAGGAAAGTAAGCATAGTTAGATAGATGAATGAACAAGGACGTACCCCCGCAGCCGCGAGTGCAAAAAGCCCGAGGGGCATGCCGCTAGAATCATCCGCGCCATCAACACCTGCGTCGGGGAGACTGAATCCTTCATTTTTGAGGAACGGTGCGACAGTCTGGATAATTATCACTGATTCCAGATACCGCTGCCCTTCTGTGGCAAGCCTCTTCCTCACCCTTGCGAATCATTCTGGCCTGGAGCCTCTGTTGGGTCATTCCTTGATGGACGGCCGGTCCAACCCCCCCAAAAAAAACTCTTGGGTCTATTTCTTCGGAAGTAGACTTGAGCTGTGGTTGCATGCATCTGCGAAGGGAAAGCCGTACGACAGCATTTTGTGAACTGGTGGATGCCGGGGATTTCCACCTGGGAAAAGAGAACTCTTCTCGTACACTCGTGTACTCTGCTTGTGGTAAGATCCCATGAGGTTTTCGACCCCCTGGAATGATGATCGTGCTCAGTCGACATCTTATAGAATTCTGTAAGGATAACCACCCGTACAGTACTACATGTTTGTCTTCCGCAAAGTCATTGTTCAGCCTGTTGACCATGCGAGTATACCCCCCCCCCCCCCCTTTTTTTTTTTTTATCCTTTATGATGGGGAAACCTGACGGAACCAGACCAGAATCTGATGCAATCTAATATGCCTCCCAGCCCAACCTGATCAGCCCGTAAAAGTCCTGCTCAGTCTGTCAGGCGCGGTCAGGTCCTGATCAGACAAATTCGATTTTTCTGACAGCCGCCTCAAAATAATACCTCATGTATTAAGGAGATCCCTCGTATCAGTATCAGTATGCACCTGTTTGTTTTAGCACGCCACGAGCGCTCGCGAGTTCCCGAAGTAATTTACCCTTTTTTGGCATTCGCTGGGCCCTCAGCGGCCTTCGCAGTGTTCTAGGCCAGCCATCTGACCTGTGTATTAAATGATTGGCTTCTTCCCAGACACTGGATGTTATTTTGAACTTCGCCGATCACTGCGCGGCCAGCGGCATCTAACTTTCACGCGGAGAGGAACCGCTCAAGCCCCGTTCAAAAGGATCCGGAAGTCCAGTCATTTGTTCCATCAATCGCTCCTTTCTTTCCCCCATCATCTACCCCGCATAATGTTCCGCCCCTGCTCTCAATATGCTGGTCCTTATTCCAAGCCTAATTCACCAAGTCCTCAATGTCGCATGCCTGAATAATGTCATGAAGATACAAACCACTCCGCTTCAACTGGGAAACCAACGTTCTCTTGCAAGTTGTCTCAAGCCCAGTGATCGTTACTTTCAATGAATGTCAGCAAGCTCCGCTCAGTTAATGCAAGATTGTTCTCCATTGTATCAAGATTCTCAAGTCGTTCATAGACTCGATACTCAAGACACCCGGGGACTCGGACGCAAGAGTGCAGGTCCGCGGATCCAGCGGGATCTTCTTGAAGTCGTACTACAAGATTTCGACCATGCTCCCTGCCTCCGGGCCCAAGTCCGAGCCGCAATCTCTCCTCGCACGCATCGGATGAAGTGTGTAGGTTCAGTTCACTGTTACGGTTGCCCTTCCGCTGTGAGTATCTGATAAATGCCAGTCAAAAATAGCTGACGATATGAGCAGGCAGAATACCCGTAGTTGGTCTGATCTTTGGTCTGTTTACATTTTTTTGTAGGTTTCTAACCAGAACTCACGGTCATTATCGTAACTATTTCAACCGGCCGCTCGCGCCTGCTGAAGGGCCCATCGTAAATGGGAATCCCCTGCCTCAGGTACGCATGTTCAATCTCGATGTAATGAGATCGTGTTGATGCTGATGTTGGTCAAACTTGAAGATGTGCCTTCGGGTTCAATGGACGGGTCGTATTGTAGTTAAAATTCGACTTGACTGAGTGGTAAATTTTCGTCGGCTGTTTTTTGTCAAACTTGAATAAATTACGATATCTTCATCTGTGAAATGGCATGAGCGGACAAGAACCGGAGCAAAGCTCCGGTATGTCTTGTATAGAGTATTGAGATTCTATCTCTTCGGGCGGGCTCGAACCGCCGACTCCCCAACAACTTTGAAGATCCTGAGAAACTGGTCGGGGTGAGTGCAAGGGCCATATACCATTCTATTTCCATTTCCGATTACTCTTCAACTAACTGCTATTTACTTATATTTTTCACTTTCTTTTGTACGTGTTTGATCACGTTACGAGTCTTAAATTTTTATTTTTAAACTCGTTTTTATCTCCATTTTACCGCAAGAATGTGGCAAAACCGTGTCGATGACGTCTTTGATTCGTGTTGGAATACTTTCCATATTAGTAAATTCGTGTGGCTTAAAGGAGTTTTTTAAGTCATTTGCTCTTACATTTCGAGATTTTCAGGTCATTTGCTCTTACATCTCTGCTGTTTTATTCATGTGTTGGTTACAGTGTTCCTACTTAACCAGATCTTATTTTTTTATTTTATTTCGTGTTATCTATAAACTGGTTCAGTAATCTCAGGTAAGAGGTCTGGCTGTCCTTTCCCTTCTTTAATACTTGGTATATTCTTCTGCTGGTTGTCGGTAACCTCTTTTTTTGTCTTTAAATTTGCCTAAATTTATTCGTCACGACCGAAGGAAACCCAGTCGTGGCTAAATTTGTTGAATACATCATAGGATCGTGATGCGACTTATGATGCGAGTGGACTTCTCTGTTGACTGATGCGATTTTGAAAAATTCGTGTTTTTCCACCAGGATGCATCCAATCGTTTCTCCTGTCTTAGTCCCCTCTACTCCCTCAACTTCCTTAATGCTCTTTCGGTTTTATAATAACCTCTGATACGGGTACTGCCGAAAACTGATGCGAGAAGTGATGTGAGGCTAAATCACCGAGAAATGACGCGAATATTCTAAAATTGTACACATCTACAGACCATCCAACCACGACTCATAGGCTTGTCTTGTGCCAATACTGAACGTACTTTTGTGGGCGACATACTGTCAAAAAACAAATTTCACATGGTTATATTTTGTGGATACAACTTCGGATTTTTGCCACAACTTTTGAGACCTCGGTTTGAGCGACAACTTTCATGGTGACAAATTCCTTCTGCTAAACGTTGGCTGGAGGGCAACTTTCATTGGAGCTGCTCGTATAACGACAACCAGCTTTGTGACTGAGACATTGCCTCATGGCAGGTGACCCGACACGTTACCGTCAGGTCACCAAACACAGCCAAAGTGTGTTTGGGTTCTTCATGCAGTTTGTAAGAAATGTGTATTCTGCCTCGGAAAGTCTCATCACTCTGCCGATAATCTGAAAGGCCGTGGGGGAATTCAATTCCCGCCTCAGCGCGCTCAATTGCAGAATTTAATGTAGCAGTTCCAATCTGGCCATTGTCTTGAGTTGTTCCCTGTCGTTAAGGTTTGGGTCAAGTAAGAGTTGCCGGCCGATCGATATATGAATTGAAAACAAACCTTCGGATATATCACCCTGTGATACCACATATGTGAAATTGGTCAAATCACATATTAATTCCTACTTCAAGAGAGCTGGCTGATCATTAAAACGTCAGCCACACAACTATGGGAGCCCTCACGCAACTTCTAAAGAATCCGCACAAAAGTTCGCATTAAGGTTTTGAACCTATTCGAACATACTCCGAGAATGACGGAATCGCCCAAAAAGGCAATAGATGGGATCACCTGTCAAACGCGGCAACATACTTTGTGAACTTTGCAGTTCAGTGGTTGATTTCCCATTCTTCCGGCGCATCATAGGTCCACGAAAATTATAAGGATTTGTAGAGGCTCATTTGATGACAGAAAATTGTACCTCATGTTTTAAACCCAGATAATAATTTGTGTTAAGGACCAGTTCAAAGAATTTCTGCGTTACCAGATATCTGAAACCGTGCCAATTATCAACCATAAAGTACAACAGAAAAGACGACACTAGAACATGAACATGGAAAGCAGCAGTAAAGTGACTCAGATTTTTTTAGTGGAACTTCGTGTGCTGTAGCGGGACTCTGCCACATTACAGCCGTTGGCAGTACCGAAGGCGCAGCGAGAAAATTTCCATTTTGGTCTGTTTTTGATCGTTTTCAAAGAATTGCATGTAGCTCAGTGAGTTCTTATTTTATTCGCCTAAAAACTATCTAGAATTGACGGGCTAATCCTTGCGCAATTAGTGATAGAGTTAAAGTCGAAAAAATGTTTTATTCTTAGGTGTGTTGAGGAACTGAGATGTCCCCCTGAAAATATTGGCTGGCATGCCCAAATCACGTGTGAAAAATCTCGCCTTTTGAAAGGGACTATTCATGACTACCCCCGTTTATGTCATAGAGCCAGAATCGTTGATTTGATCCAGAGTTAAGGTAGATGAGGTCATTTTATTACTTTGATCTGAAATTGATGTCAATGGGCTGTGAAGCCCAGGCAAAGAATTATATGCAATTCTGGCTCTATGAAATCGATGGGGGTAGTCATAAATAGTTCCTCTCAAAAGGCCAGATTTTCCACATGTGATTTGGGCATGCCAGCCTATATTTTCACTGGGACATCTCAGTTCCTCAACACACCTAAAAATAAAACATTTTTTCTACTTTAACTCTATCACTAATTGCGCAAGGATTAGCCCGTCAATTCTAGATAGTTTTTAGGCGAATAAAATAAGAACTCACTGAGCTACATGCAATTCTTTGAAAACGATCAAAAACAGACCAAAATGGAAATTTTCTTGCCGCGCCTTCGGTACTGCCAACGGCTGTAACGGTGTCGTTGGTTGTCTGAAGGAAGTGGCTGAGAATAATATTCCAACCAAAAGAGCGGTGGATTACTTGTTCTCAGTTTTTTGCTCTGGCTTGGACCTCGAGTTAGTTTTGGGTTTGGATTTGGATTTGGATACACGCTATAATGTTCAAGAGTGGAGGGGCTGGCAACAGTTAAACAACTCACTGGCGGGAAATCTTGAAGAGTCAGTTCGACTTCCGTGGTGGGACTGACGGAATGGCGGCCATACAAAATGGTCAGTAAATTGCCAAGGCACGGTCAAAAGGGAGATCGTTGTTACGGTGAGCTTTCTGGATGCTTTGAGGAATTTGTGGGAGCTTGATTAGAAGAATGTGAAGGAGAAAAATTGGCCGGGCGAAGAGCTAAAGGTGAGTTGTTTAGATGTGATGTTTTGTGCTTGGTGGGGGAGACGATTTGGCAGGGAAGCATAAAGAGAGGGGACGGACTCATTGCGTGCAGCATCTAGTGTTATCGGCCCCAAAACGGCTGACCCTGTTGGGATATTCCAATCGGCTCACCCAGTGCTTCAATTCTGGTGAAAATTTCAGGGTGGTTGGGTGGCCACAAAACAGGGGTAATTTCATGTTGGGGTTTCACCCACCCCCCATGCCCCTTTTGAGATCTAGTTCCAAAAACCTGGCACTCAAAAAACAGGTTTCACTCATTCTGCATTCACAACCAGCCGAGTACCCGCGCCCTAAACACCCCTGTCCCCTCGTCTTGGGCCAAATTTCAATACCTAGATCTGTTCATATGTTTCGGGATTGGCTTCCCCTAAGAGCACTTTCAAAGCGCACCAATTTTCATTGAGATAAAAATATTATTCTACTCAGCACTGAAAAGTTGCAAAAAATACAAAGATCTGGCAAACCTCGATATCTAAAATGGGACAGGACCCCCCTATGGGGACCTTCAGAAAGAGTACACTCAGGGCTACACGGTGATGCCAAAATCATATTTTATCTCCCCCAACTCACCTCCCTATGAACCCAAAAGTTGGCAAAGTTCGTTTCACATTTCACGCTTTGACCGTTTGATGGCCAAAAATAAATTTTGAAACCTCTTGGCAGTGATGTCATAGGTTTCAACCGCTTCAAAAACCGTTCCAAACCTGTCATCTAACCACCTCGGGCTCCTCGGCCACCACCTACGCCACCCAGCGCATCCCCGCCGGAACCCCCAAAAACCTGCATCACCACCTTCACGGGTTTTTCGGCAACTCCCGAAAGAACCTGCTACCAACCGAAACCGCCAAGAAACCGCACTCCCGTAACCCGCGATCCCACCCACCACACCTTGTACCTTCAACCCGAAAACCTCCGACAAAACTCACCGCTCGACGCACCCACGCCACCCTGCAACCTAAAAGCGGCTACAAACCTGCAACCTACTCTCCCGCCCACCTAGTTTCCCGGAAACCCCCGAGAAACCTACCAAACAACCTCGCTCCCATTCCCACTCACCCGGAAACTGCCGCCCCACATGCACCTCACTCCCACCTGCACCCCGTCCTCCGCCGGAAACTGCCGAAAGCACCTGCGGCCAACGACCCGTACTCGCCCGCTGCGCATCCCCCGCACTCCCGCGTGCCCCAAGCCGTTGCGCCAACCACGATGTCGCTTCCCGCCCCCCCCCCCCATTCGCACCCGCCGCCAACGCGCCCTCGCGCAACATCCCGCATCATCTCGGCCCGGCCTTATTTACGTCTATTGTCCGCTGCTTTCAGCACAACGCCCACTGTCTCAAATCCGCATCCCCCTGCGTTGCTGCACACTGGCCCCCACTGGCTCGACAAACCAGTGAGCAACACTAGTATTCGTTATACACATCCAGCTCCACCAAAATGGCCCGCTCCCTGACCCTCACTAGCCAGAAAATTCTGTCCCTGTGCACGATCTCGCCTCGCAACGCCGAGTCCCCGCCCCAGCCGGATTGTCCTCGCCATCAGCACAATCTACATCGTCTTCCACGCCTATCCATCCCTCAAACGTCTCTGTACTCCAAAAACTAGGTTATTCTCCAAAAAATTCCGGCTTTGAATTCGTTGCTGCGTAAACGGGGTTATACGTCAGATTTTTATATACCCAATTTGGATACTAAGGCCCTCCGGGCATCCCCTGGTACCTCCCAGTACGACCTGGACACCATTAGCAGACGACTGGACAACAGTTCTGTGTACACTTCATTACTAGAGCGACAGGCAACTGGAACTGCATTGTAAAACCTCTTTAGTCATCACGCTCGGTCCACCCCTTCTTCCCGTGCTCACAGTATCGGTTAAGGCACCTGAGTCCAGTACGCCAAAGAATCCTTTGTTCCCCCATTCGCCTCAACGAGGGGTCCATTTCTCTGTAGTCATTTACATTCACACCTCCCCACTTCCAGTGACCGACACCTCGGAGGCTGTGCGTCGTGCGCCATTGAGCTGGGCAATAGATTCCGCAGGGTTCAGACCATTCGGCGGTGTTCCGTTCATGTGTTACGGCATCCAGAAACGGTGTACGCACGTTCTCTCCGGGGTGCCTCCATCCCTCGACTACTGTCTGCTCGGCGGTCGGGTGAACATTGAAGCATATTAGCTCTCGAGCGGAAATGGTGTTTAGCTGGCCTGTATGCGTTCTGGCCAAAACAACTCGAATATTTGTGTGTTGCTGGAGCTGGTGAACGTGATAGTTTTTCCCTTTGAGCAAAATATGAGTAGTTGAAGCAGTGCAGATCAGGCGGCATACCGGGACATGCTGGTGAGTGAATGACATATATCTCTTCCCGACAATGTCCCATCTTCCAGAACTTACGACCGAGGAGTCTAGATGGAAACCTAGCACATCAATCACTGTTCGCGCCCAATTCAACTCATGCACGTGGGAAAGAAGAACATTGAGGTTGGTGGGCACCTCGGGCCGACTTTGCAGTGAGAGCGCCTCGAGCGGGACAGAGCCGTTAATCCAGCTCTCGAACTCTCTAAGGCCTCGAAGAAGGTGGTCCATGCTCTCTCATCGGGGAAGAAAGGTAGAGTGTAACACTTTACTCTCTCCTTTAGCAGCCTGAGGGCGGTGGCGGGATGTGCCTTCAAGAAGAGGCCGTAGTGCGATAGCGCGACGATGTCAAGTGCGTGCAGTATTTCTCTGACTACATCATCGTTGATGGGTACAGGACTGTGCACATCGTTGGCCGTCGGGACGTGGACTACCCCCATAGGGTGGCGAGATTGGTGGGCCATAGTAGAGCGCGTGAAACGGGAGAGAGTAGAGATGGCTGGTATTCACCTCAGATAGCTGTACAGCATCTTATATTTTACAGCCGTTAACAGTACCGAAGGCGTGGATCAAAATTTTCTGTTTTGGAACGTTTTTTAGAGAATTACCCATAGCTCAGTCAGTTTCTGTCGGATTCGTCTGAAACTAGGCTAGATAATTTGGGCTACCTCACGCCGAATTAGTGATAGAAAGGATCTAGCGAAAATATTCCATATTGGCTGACATAAGACTTCAGACCATTTTCGAGGTAAATGCGGTCTAGTGAGCTGCAGACGAGTTCAGAAAATGTGGGTTTTTTACAGAAAGGGCCCGGATAGATTTCAAAAGATGTCATAGAGTCAGAAATTTGAATAATTTAGTCCGTGTTGTCTGCAGTCAAGTTGAAATAATGGCAAACCAACACATTTCGAAGTATTGGATCAGCCAGCAGCCTATATGCACTGTGGACTATAACACACAGTTCATAAGGTTTGTAGACATCCAATAGCCAAAATATAGACCAGTAGTACAATCATTGGGCAGTCCCAAGGCAGTCTAGACCAGATTTACCACCAAAACACCCCGAGAAAGCCAGATCATCCAATATTGGATATTTTCGCTGGATCCTTTCTATCACTAATTCGGCGTGAGGTAGCCCGAATTATCTAGCCTAGTTTCAGACGAATCCGACAGAAACTGACTGAGCTATGGGTAATTCTCTAAAAAACGTTCCAAAACAGAAGATTTTGATCCGCGCCTTCGGTACTGTTAACGGCTGTAAACAATTTGCAATCCTTATGGCATTCAAATACGAAGACATGAAACAAATACGTAGGATAAGTGCCGCGATGACAACATCACTCATGAGATCCGAGAAAACCCTCGTGCAGAAGCCTGAATTGATCTTCAGTTCCGTTTGCCACAATCAAACGATGAAATGCAGAGAACCGAATAATAATACATCTCACCAGTGTGCCATCCTCCTGGTCCATGTTGATGATTTTTTTCCCTCTAGAGGTGCTGTGTTTAACGCGCATAACAGGCACCCTGACCCAGATGCGTTCCCTAACCTGATCGCTGTCAGGGTACACAAAAGTCGTTTGGAGGCGAAGGAAGCGCTAAAGATGGGTCTCAGTAGTCCGTCGGGAATGGGATCAGGTGTTTGATCCAGCATACGGGAATAGTGCGCATAATATTGTACCGAACGTAGTCCAACATAGCCCATCCAATCGAGACCAGGATGGTAGTGGGTGGGGCCGGCAGTTCAGGCAGGAGTAGAGATTCTTGGTTGTCAGACATTGTTGGGCGGCAAGGGGCGGTCCGCTACTTTAAAATATTGCAACTTCTTTTGACAATTTTGAACAGAGCGACGACTGCAGCCGCAGCACTGCATCTCTGGAACAGACTTGTGTATGGTTGGCAGGCAGACATTGTCAATTGAAATATAGTCATGTGGATTGGCAAGGAGATCCATGGTGCAGATGAAATGTATGAAACAACCGCATGAGCTCTAAGTCTGTTGCATGTGGGTACTCCGAGAGGAAATGCATCAGGGATATGGAATCCACTTCTTGGAAATGAACGATGCAAATATACCTAAGGCACCCTAAATCTGTGGAGGAGGAGGAGGAGGGGGAGAATTGTCGGCGTGCGGTCCCAAATTGAAACTGCATGTGGTTCGAAATCATAATATGGGATGAACTGTATTAAGAATATAGAATTCATTTCTAGGGAAGGAATGTTGCAAATAGAAGCACACGAGCACGGACGTTTCACAGAAGTTGGTATTAGCAGATTACACTGGTTGGAAACAGAAGAGCGCGACCTATTTCCAATTATGGCGCATAAACAGCGGGATACAACTGTTGCATGTGCAGAGCACAGACATCATGGTGAGTGAAAACGAGCGATAGCACTCACTAGATGTTCACCGTCCACAACCGCGCAGTGGAATGTACATTCCAACACAAAGGTCCAGCCTTGCCAATGATGAAGCTCGGAGCCTGCTTGATGGACCCACGTAGACATAGCCAGTACCCCTGGCTGGACGGGCCACGAGTAGATAGTGCTGGGCAAGACATTCACTTTTATCCTAGCCTTTGAGGACCAAGACCCAATGCGCAGCGACTGTAATTTGCATTGAGACACCAAGTTGCCCCCAGGAACACGCATCAGAACTTACCAGTTTTTGCAGCCATGCTCTAATCTCGATGTCCTTCTGCATGTTGAGCACTCCCAACTGGCGAGCCCACAGGTCATGGAAGACAGAAATTTCCCAGCCTTGGGCGGTCCAATCCGGAGCCTGAAGCGTGAAGGTGTGATGGTCATTTAATGATTGCTTTAGACGAGGATGGTCAGTCACTGAACTCATATGGCGGGCACGTCTTACAATGGGTTCGGCAAGTTGTCCAATAATCCTCGCCCTGAAGTCCCCTTCGACTGTAGCGGATCCACATCCCGCGCAGGTACGCTCAATACGATGGGTTGTGCTGAAGCAATCATTGGGAGACTACGGTGGGAAAAAGTCGGCACAATACTCCAAGAGAGCGAGGAAATCAGGGTGCTGTTCCGGGTGGTGGATAAAGTCGGCCGGCGTCATTTGCGCTCCAAATTCAACGCATGCCATGAGAGGTAGAATGTGAGAGGCAAGATGTGAATTACTGATGCAGTATTTATTGCGTCGCTAACGTTGCGCTCATATAAACTGTTGCCGAGGCAATATTGGTTGCAATGTGTACCTCGGGGAACATGGAGTCAACAATAAAACTAATTATATTTAGGAGGTATATGTAGTTATAGTTCGCAGCTCGCAAGTTAGTCGGTGTCAACGTTTTGATCTACGAGGCGCCTGTAACACAGTTAGAGCGTATATGTGAAAGGAGTCAATGGACCTACCCTGTCGGGTGCGGCTTAGGCCCGGGTCCGCAGCTCATGCGAAAGCCTCGATGTCGTACAGGGGTCTTGGGAGGCCTGGATTACTCTCAGCGAGGCACCGGGCTCATGGACAGCGAACGACGAAGATACAGCCGTACCCTCTTCGAGCGAAGTGTGGGCTAAGGCGCGTGCCGGTAAGCTACACGCTCTATTTAAGCACTGAATAGAAACTGATTGTTTTTTCTGTCGGCTTTTTTCTCAGCAAACGTCGACATTTTCTAGTGCTGCATATGCCTTTCGATGCTAACAAGCCGGTCATGTAAGTTTCGGGCAGAGTCTGAGCAGCTACTAACATCTGAGTAGGCCCATATATTTGCTACTACTATATTCGCAGAAATTTGGACATTCAGAACTGCTGCCCCATGTGCAGAGTGCCTATCTATGAGGCAAATGGAGTTGTCAGATGCAGTTCGCGAAGGGTTGGTGGAACCATCCGCGTCCGACACACCAGAGAAGTTATATGACTGGGACGGAGTTGTATTTGCGATAGACTAAGTCCAAATCGATTTTGTGTTCAACTATGCATAAACTACGGTGTCCATTTTGTTCACAAACCAAACTTGTTTGGACACTTTTGTGTCTTCCCGTGCTCAGGATTGTCGCCAAAAGACGTTATGTAATCTCCACGTGCCGCTCGGCGATCTCCGATCCTCCTTGAAGCTTCGGATGCGAGCGAGGGGCGCGCGAAGCGTGGCCCAAGCGGGCATGCAAAAGTTTGGTTTGTGACCTGCCGCTTGCCGGCCATCCCACCAGTCATGCAGCGTCTTTAATCCCCACCATTGAGGGTCCGGTCCGGACCTGTCAGCAGGTACATAATAAGCGGTCCGCCTGATCCGGTAAAAATGCGCATGCAATAGACAAGTTTTAATTCTGATTCTGAGACCTGGTACCTGAGTCGGTACCAGGAAAACTATTGTAGCCCCCTGTCTGACGGTCATTTTGACCCCCATCACTCCACCCCCCCTGTAACAGCTCGTCTCGATATGGCCTCCATCAGTAGCAGCAGAATTGGCTTGCGCAAAAATTTTGCAACCCCGAACCGGCCCGCTACGCAGAGCCCGATCAGTACCGCCGGGGTCCGTCCCCCCGGTTCTGAACACCTAGATCTGTATGGGAGCATCGGGACTCACCCTCACAAAAAAAATCAGATTTTTCGGCCCACCCCCTCGACCCCTGCATTCGATTCCATCCGCCACCGCCAAATGCCGTCCGTTTGGCTTTCCCGATGCTCAACACATTGAGTATCTACTCATTTTCTCCCAAAAATTTGAGCAGCCCCATCTTCTCGATCCCCCCTTCCTGATGAGCCCAGACACGCCAAAATCCACCCATCCGTTCTCGAACGACACATGAAATCCGGCGGCGGGCTGGAAATTTTGAGAATGTGGTGTCAATTTTTGCGCAGCCGGCAACGCCATTCTGCTCCCTTTCTGTGCTCCTGGCCTGGCCATACCCCATACTCACCCAGCGACGCCATCGGACATGTCCCCTGTACGTATTCCAACTCGAAATCCGGCCCAAGCTGCCTTTCCCATCCCGCCATTTGCGCACCAACGGAGCGTCGCAGTTCAGCGTCAATCGCATCCTCCCACCGCCGTCGTTTGCCGTCGGTTTTGTTTGAAAGGCGAGGGAGGAGTATAAGCGAGAGGATAGAGCAGTTCTGGGAGCTACCGGGGGTCCAGGTGCGTAAGATACGCATACATTCACGTTTTCACGATTTTTCTGACTAATCGCTCTGTCCCCGCGCCAATTCTACCCGGTTTGCTCTGAAATCGCTTCAGGTGAGTCGCCCTACATCCCCTCTCCATCCCGATATTTGGCGCCACGTTTTTACTGGCCCCAAAACGGCTCGTTCGTCCTCGTCTCCGCGTCGTTGCGCGTACCGCCACACTGGCGCGTCCCGATCGCTTCGCCGACGCCATATCCGCATTTTGCGACCTCGAAAACGGTGATACACCTATCGTCGCGCGATATCGGCTGCCTCGGTACGTTCGTATAATTTTATTTCGCTTCTTTTCGCACTAATCATGGCTCCCGCTTCCACCCATGACCCTCGATCCCGCCGATTCCGTTCGAACCTCTGGGGAAGCGTTCTCACGAGATGATGGAATGGTGTTTGGCCGTACCGCGATGTCTAGGCGCCTGTTATTCCGATATATCCTCATTTTCTCGAGTTTTTTTGCAGAAATTCGTCTCGTCTTACCTTCAATCTCAGAGAAGGTGAGTATTCCCCTGTCCCCCGACTCTGCGTCATTTCTTTTACGGCATTCAAAGGCGCTTCCTTGTCACCATCTCTGCCTATCGCAGCACTCGCGGCCCGCGATGGTTATCCCAACGCCATATTTCGATTCAACCGCCCCGCCAAAGGTGATTCTTCTACCCACGCTGGATATTGGCCCCACAGGTACGTCTCTATAAATTTATTCGCTTTTTTTTTGACCTGGTTCCTCGTATACCCCTAGTCAGCCATGCGTGCGTTCCCTTCAGATTCCTATCCTCTCAGCTTCCCCCTCATGCACACCTTTTTACCTGATTACTGGGTTGCATTGCCTCGACGAGCCCTACACCCCCACTCACCCTTCGGCGGCGGCGTGCTCAACTCAAAGATGGCTACGGGTCTCTTCTTTGGAGTCACCGCGTGTCGTTGAGTTGACACGTACTCGCTTATGCACCGACTGCTTCTGCTTGTAATCCTAGCCGATATCTGACTCCAGCTATTTCCCAGAGAAATCCCTGGAAACTTGTCACCCAAACAAATCCGTGACGCCTGAAGGAGAGGAAGACATGTAAGTTATCATATATTCTTGTCACAGGGCGTTCGCATTGCGAGTGCTGGCGCGGGGGTCCGTAACCGATCTTTCCGTACTGTTGGCCACGGCCAGCTCACGCATTTTCTCAACTCTTCGTATTTTTCCGATTCGACTACGCATCCCAGTCTCGGTCCCAGGGAAATCTCTGGGACCTTTGAGTGACGCCATCGACACTGCTGCAACTACGTAGATTTCTTTCCAGACAACCCCCAGCAGCAGCGAGTGTAAAAGAGGTTTGTTTATCTTCCTCATCATTATACCTTCCAAATCTCGATCGGCTAGCTGACAAATATTATGTTCTGGGCGTGATTCAGTCATGGACCGGAACATACGGGTGGAGACGCTGCAAGCATCTAGTCGTGAATTATATTCGTGCCATCAATGGGTGATGCACAGGTATCCGCGGCCTCGGTACGTCGCATTAATTTAATTTACTTTTCTGTGCCGACTTGGGGCTTCCCGTAGCGCCGACGATTTTTTCGATCTTTCAAGGCCCCGCGAACCACGCAGTTTGGACGCATGAGTCTCACTCTTCCGACGCTGTTACTGAATCAATTTACCAGCTCGTTATTCACGATTTTAATGTCCCAAGCTCCACGTGTGTTATTCCATTCTACTTTGATCATTCCCAACGGGCTTTATGTTTCCGTATAGACTCCTGTCGTATTCTTCTTCTTCCAGATGCATCAGAACTCCACTGCGCCGTTACGCGGCGAACCGCACCCCGGCGATCTTTATATTTTTCGGTGTCCCGAACACCACGCCGTTTGAATGCGTGAGTCTCGTTCTTGCGCGGATATTCCTTCTTTGCCTTGCCTTTTACGTTGCCTGGCCAGTTCTCATGCCGATCTCACTCCCTAGGCTCTGTTTATTGCGTATATCGATCGTCCCCGACATCTCGGCGGCGCGTAGTACTGGTTTCACCTTTTTATTTGATTTTCGGACATCCCGCGAGCAAGGTTTCGTACACCAGTGAGTCCTCATATCAATTCTACTTTCTTCATTCCCAACTGACCTCATATTCCTATTATTGCGATCATCTTGTATCTCTGCTCCAGCGCACTCCAGCGGCGCTCGGCTCCACCCTCGGACGTTCCGCCAGCAACGTATCGTACACACGGGAGCTCTCTATCTCTTACGCTGCTATGTAGTTCCAAAGCTGAGCTCACAATCCTTTACAGCGCATTCACTGTATCCCGACATTTACCACTCAACGCCGCTTTTGCTTATTTGCTTTTATTTTTGGACAACCCGTGAGCAACGCTGTGAGTTGCTTACATTTTCACCCCGTATATTGGTACTGAATAATTATATCCTGACGCGGTTGTCAGCGCGTACTGCTGTTAGCGGATTTCGTATTACATTTGGGCTTTCCGCAAAGGACTCACGATTCGTGTAATCTGACATCAAAAGCTTCAATGCTCATCTGCGTCAAGTTTATCTACACCTTCGCATTTTAATGGTTTATTATGAGTTCATCGTGGCTATGGGAGGCTTGAAGATCCAAGTTCGGCGCAACAGAATTTAAACAATCGGTCCTGAAACAGCATATTGGACAGTCTTGCTATTGGCAAATTTCCACAGAATTCCACTTTATTCAATGGTATATATGGCTCTTGAGTTGGTATATCCACTGTATCATTGGTATTTTTATAAATCACCCATGGGGAACCGAGATGTTCGAGACAAGGCCACGCCCCATCGCGCTCCAACCACTCCAAAGTCCTCGGGAACTACAAAGGCTCCACTAACCTGCCGACTCCCTGGGAACTCCTGGGCGTTCACGTTTTCACCACGCCTCAAGTATGCGCGTCAAAAAGAAGGCGGCCATACTGGATACATATCAATCCCAGGGAATCCTCGGTGCGCAATTATTTTTCCAGCCCGATTCGGTTCTTGCCAATAGTATCCCTGCTGCCATTGTAAGTAATTAGGACGCGCGAGATGTCCGAGCTCCACGTCACCTCCTGGTGCCAATCCTCTCGGGAGCTCCCAGAACTCCTGCTGCCAGCTGTGCTCTCCCGAGCTGTACGATTCCCTATTAAATGAGCGCTCACAGTGAAATGCCAAGGTAGAAAAGTAACAAACAGATAGTATTGACCTCATTGCTGGAATTCAGCACGCTCCAACCTGACCGGGTTGGCACTGTTAGACGATCCTGATCCCATGAACGAACAGAAGCAGATATATTTCTAAAAAAATTACCCAATGTCTTGCCCGAGATGCCCGAGGCACCCGTTTGCCCACCTTGAGCGTCGTCGATCGCGCCGAACGCACTACCCGTGAGCTCCGGGGAATATCCCGCACTCCTTTGGAACTCCCTGGCGCTAGGGACCCCACAACCGTGCGCGCACATTCCGCCAACACCGCCCGGCAGGATGCCGCCATGCCGCGACGCGTGGCGGTGTCATCCCCACGCCACTCTGCTTTTGCCATCGACTCCATCGGACGCACACCCCTCGAAGCCCTGGCCGAGCGCGCGTACACGTCCCCTCGCCACTCCTCAACCTATTTTCTGCTGATTACACGGCCTTCTGTCGACTCTCACCGGCCGCGCGTGAAGCAGTGGCAGCACCGCATCCCATCCTTATCTTTAAATTTGACCACCAACGGCCCTCCAAGTCCCGAACGCTGCTCTTCAGAGCGTGAAGTTCGGGGACAAGAGCAAGCTCTGGTGCTTTATAGGCAATTGGCTGTCCGCTACTTCTTCCAATCACGTTTACCGCCGACACGCTCCCGGATATCGAGGTATATCGTTGGACTGAGTGCATTGCGCACCCAATCCTCGCGCTCTTTGGCCCCCCATTTCCGCTTTACACTATCCGCCGCCAGATCTCTACTATTGGCGCCGAATCTATCGACGAATGATGCGTTGTGTGCGCGGAATGACACGGTGAGTTCCTTCCTGTTTTTTTCTGTATGTTTCATTTCTTCTTCGTATTTACTGTCGGCATACGTTGTTTTACCCCGCCCTCCTTCTGTTCCTTCTCCCCTTTACCCTCCCTTCCGTCGAACATCCTCCTTCTATTCTCTTCCCTTGGTTCTATTTCTCCTTCGCCCCCGCAGCGCGCTTCCGCTGTTGCGTCAAATCACCCTTCTGCCCTTTGGCCGCTGGTGTTGATCCTACGTATTCGCTGCCGTGAAGCCCCTTCTGGATTTTCGTATCTCTGTCCCCATTCTCATGCGCCATTCGACGCAACTCACGGCGCAACTAGGCGGCCAATTGAGTTCCTTAATGTTCACTTCGTGTTGCGTCGGCGGGTGTCCTTTCCTACCCCATCTTCGCCTCTCCCATTCGGCGCTCTGTCATTTCTGTTCCCTCTTCTCCTCGGTGTTTTCGTGTACCCCTACCTGCCAGTCATATATATTCTGTGCTCGGTACTTAACGGTCTAATACTGTCAGGAGAGGGCTTCCATATGGTGGATATTCCATCACAAAAATCGCTTAAATAATAATTGTTGCAGCACTCTATATCAGCCCAATACTCCAAACCTGGCCCCCCTCTGTTCTTGCAGGCGGTAGGCACGTTTTACGGCAGTGCGTCCCCCAGCACCCGTCACGACTAGCTCGTCGGCTAGGCTAACTGTGGCCATGTGCGGAATGCCTCGGGCCGGCACTGCTACAGCGTGCGCGAGCCGCGGACCACGGACAGCTGCGATAGGGATACAGTGGCCTAGGCGGAGCATGATGCGCCCCACCGCACTCCTGTCAAACTTTATATAGTTACTGGGGTGCGCCAAGCCCCTGGGGAGTGAAAAAAAATAAAAATAACAATAAAAATCGAAATGTGCTGAAGGTAAGAAACAAACCGTGTCATGCCAGCAGCGCAAATAAATGGGGCAGGCAATTATAGGGAATTGGGTTAGACGCAGACTGGTGCCTCGATGAAAATCAGCATCACATTCCTCCTTTACGCGAATTGCAACGGAACCTAGGCCGCTTCGCAGTATGGGAGGCGGACTTGATCGCGCGGACTCGCCTCCGGGACAAAACCGACTCGGTAAACTTCAATCCCTGCGAGACGAGTAATATGAAGGGCAAATAAATAGATAGAATGCAAAGAGCACTTACCTAGCCTTGATAAAGCCAGGAATCTTGTGTACAGATGTTTGCGCTTCCACATCTCCATCGTGCTCGTAGGACCCCTCCGCGTCAGTGTTTTATTGTATTACATGGCCCTTTGTTCCGGTACTGGAAGTTTGCTTAAATCCCAGATACACTCCTCTCTTCCATTCGTCGCTCTGGCCCCAGCGCCACCATTTCTTTTGGTATTGCTACAACCTAGGATTCAGCGTAGGACTTCAAACGAAGACGCTGCGGACCTCGAACTTGGGCGGCATACTTAGTGGAGGAACTGGGGAAGGACGGAAGTGTGGGAGGCGCTTTTGTGGCCGGGTCTTATATGTACTCATCCCCCTAAATTAAGCTGACCCCCGCAAACTCCGCTCTCCGTTCATCTGCCAAGAGCTGCCCAAAATCCCATCTTTTATTGCAATGTTCGGACCTCTCGATTTCAACTTTAGGTTGACTCCGTCGTTATAAATTTCAGAATAATGCCTTTCAGCTTGAAATTCTCGACCCGCCGTTCCCACACACGCCTTCTATCACTTTCAATTCGAGTCATAGGTTCACTCGGCGTTCTCACACTTGCCGGCTGTTTCGGACATCTCCGGGGGTCGTCGCTGGTAGTATAGATAAACACACCGCAGGCAGTAGGGAACCCCGCCATACCAAGGGTGATGGCAGATCGGTCGCGAGACCGATTAAAACCGAAGCTGCCGCGCCGCAAAACCCTCGGCAATCTGAGGCCATTTCCGGGGAAATCAAGGCTCGATACTGATGTTGGTGGGCGAAAATAAAAAAATAAAGATAATAAAGATATAATAAAAGTACCCCATTTGGGTAGTATTTGGTTGAGATTGGCGACATCTTCCCCGCTCAGTCAAACAATGACAAGCTTGCTCAGCCACCGTGTCAGGTGCCCATTTCGATACTGAAATAATTGTGCAGGATACTCCAAAAGACACCGATTATAATTTTTAAGACTCCCGAAGCTTCAGGAGATCCTTTGATGTGCACTTGAATATTTGTGCACAGATTGGTTCAATAGCGACTATACCAAAATTAAATCGAGTATTCTTCGATACTGAGCGGAGTTTCAATCACACATCAGCTCAATCAAAATGTCGTCGCATTCACTGTACTTCAGCGCTATCCGCTCCGGACTATCTGGCGTCAAAAACTTGCTGCTAGAGCATTCTCTATATGCACATGGAATACTAGCTCATAGCATCCAGCTGGGCCCAGCCATTTGCAACGGATTCAGGTCAGGCCAAAGATCAGGCAGTCTACCAACGACTTCATCTCAAGCAATTCTGGCTCATACTACACCAAACGATGTACCTATGGCGATCTGAGTGCTTCCCCAACACCCCTGCTGTGTCACTTTAGCACCCTCACTCAAACCTATTCGGTTGCTTGGCTTTCCTCGGAGGATGTAGCTAAATGTGAGATGCTGGGTATTTCCCCCTTCCCCTGCCGAAATAATTTGAAAAGACGTACCCACAGGCAGCCTGAAGCGTCCTCGACACGCTCCCGACGTGCTCTTGGCTCTCACGCTCGACACCATCCGGCGCCGTGTTGGTCTTGGTCGCATATTGGTCATAGGTGAGCTACCAATGTCGTGAGTATAATTCCCCTATATCTTCCTCAAATAAATCGAACCAACGTACCCACATGTAGCCGGTGACGTCCCGGATGTACTCCCCATGTCCGCTCGCCTCTCACGCCCACAGCGATCCGGCGCCGCATCGCTTTTAATCGCATATTTGATCACCAAACATGTAAGTCTATTTCCCTCATACACTTCTGAAATAAATTGAAACAATGTACCCACCTGTAGCCTGAGGCGCCCTTGACGAGTTCCCAATGTCCTTTTGGCGCTCAAGCTCGGAACGATCCCGCGCCGCGTCGGTCTTCGTCACATATTGGTCATATGTGAGCTACCAAAGTTGTGAGTATACTTCCTCCATATCTTCCTCAAATAAATTGAAATAACTTACCTACATGTAGCCTGAGACGCCCCGGACGCGCTCCCCACGTCCTCTAGACTCTCACGCTCACAACGATCCGCCGCCGCGTCGCTTTTGATCGCATTTTTGATCCCCAAACATGTGAGTCTAGTTCCACAATCCCCTCCTCAATGACTCACCAACACAGCAGCGTAGAAACCTGAAGCCATATTGATTGTAGGAGTGAATTATGTGTCATGTTATCGACTACCCCACTGTTATGAGCCTTTAATATTTACCCCATCTTGCCATGGCCTCCGTGCACTTGACGTTCTTGAATTTGGGATTGCGACCAATACACGTCAAGTCTTTTCCTTCTTTTCCACAATCTCGACATGGGTTGACACAAAATTTGACTTTGCCTTTCCCTGGACAGTCGTCGTTGGCGCATTTGCGACACGTCCGCTCCTGACGAGGCTTCTTCGCTGGCGGTTGCGACTGTTGCAGATCCCCCTCGACTTGACGCTTAGCAAGCTGTTGCAATATCTCCGAGTGGGTTAACTGGAGTGACTCGCGTGGTGGATCATTGATAGGCGGCTCAATCGGCGCTGCACTATTACTGGATCCAGCGGCAAATTGAGTCGCTGCGACCACAGACGGCACAGAGGTACCGCTCGACAGTGCTGAGGAGGACAGCCCGGCAGTTGGTACAGTGGTGTTTATGGCCGGAGGCGATTGGTCACCGTCCCCCGTGTCCGAGCCAAGAGATAACATGCCGCTCGGGACATGATGCAACTTCAGAGTCGTTTCCGGGACTGATGGTACGTGCTGCAATCTATTCGGGTCATTGATCTGCTTCATCAGGATGCTTCGCACGCCGGCCGTGGTTGCCTTAGTCTGCTTTATATTGCTGGATCTCTGCCAGTCTCCGTTGTAATATACCTTGAGCTGTTCGGCAAGCTATGTGGGCGACACCTCATGAGCTCAGTTGCTTCAAAATATCAAAACATACCTTGTAGTATATGTTTTCCCGCCGGTCCGCCTCAGCGTTCCAGATTCGCACACCCGCATCTACCTGCTTTTCGGACGAGAAATTGCCGAAGGAATCATTCCCTGACATCAAATTACGGAACAAGTCCTTCTCGTCCTGATTATGGATGGGAAGGACGGCTTTGCGAGTCCCCTGTAGTAACGCAAGGTGGTGGTGAAGCCGAGTAGAATCCAAGGAGACCTCGAACTGGGCCATAGCAGATTTGATTCGAACATCCTCTGGGATGGGAAGAACACCGGTAACCTCGTCGGTGGGCTGATACAGGTTCCCATTGACCCAGCCGGTGATTAAGCGAGGATTAATGAGATCGTCTTCGAGGAAAGACAGGAGTTCTTGCAGTTCGTTGGTAAGCCAAATGCTATAGTGGCCCTTGCAGCGTTTGCCAGTGCTGTTGAAGGTTCCGACCTGAAATTCAGTGAGATAAATATATTTACTGCATTAAAAAAAACATACGAGGAGATTGTGTCGTGCGATGAAATCCTTGAGGCTAGCATTGGCATGGCGAACAGATGCGCCTGATGTGGGAAGGCGAGAACGTAGGTGCGTATGAACACCACCCTCAGTCCAATTAGTACCACGTATGCAGCGGTAGAGAATTAAAAAGAATTTGTCGACACCAAGCTGATAATAAAGTGCGATCCCCGGAGGATCAGACAAGAAGCCCTTCTGAACTAGCTCAAGGATGTTCTTCGCAACAGCCCATGCAGCTGAGTTGAACAGTGGCAAGCCAGATTTGGCATCCTTGAGAGGACCGAAAGTTTCGAAGACAGCTGCGACAAGGGGATAAAGCTCTTCTGGAGGTGGGATGATGCGTTTGCAGCGACGCCAGACCCATTTGGAAGATGTGCGCAGGAGACCGTTCCAGTCCTTTGGCGGTGTTTGTCGAAGACCCCAAGCTACGATGCGAGCTTTGTCGATAGGGTCAGGAATAAATATGGCATCACGAAGGGCTCTTGCAAACTCGGCGCGTAAACCGTGGGCGACAGAAATATAAAACATGTTGAAGATGTGGAAAGCATCTTTCAGACAGCGACTGCGAATGTGGGTCTTCCAACGACCCCAATTGTGAGCAGCTTCGGAGAGAACTGCGGTCCCCGCTTTTTTACTCTCTGCATCGGCTTCACAACCACGTAGTGTTGCGGGATCATGAGGGTCACCCGAGTCGAGCTCGTTCTCAAGGAGCATACCAAACTCATTCTCGGTATTGCCGTCCGAGTCGTTGGGTGGAACAGATTCGTCCGGGGTCATGAGATTAGGAGGGGGAGCAAGAGGGGGAGTCGGCACAGAGGGGAAGTTGAGCTCCGTTGAGATGCGCAAATGACTCCGGAGGCAAACAACGTCGAATGGGAGGGGTCCAAAAAGGGAGAGAGCCCGTTTCCCATGAGTTCTGATTATGGCTGCAGGGACAATGATTTCGGTAATATTCACCAGGCATCGTGTCCGGGTGATATTAATACCGTCATAAGAACCTTCCAACGCGCCGATTTTGCCACGAGCAATGAGACGGGTCCGGTCGTCATTGAAAAGCAAGACAGAGGTCCCAGTAGCGACGGTGCTCGGAAGTGGTGAAGGAATGGGAATGTGGGCAAGGGAGTTATATATGCAACGGCACGCGTGAACATCGAGAGCTGCGTAGCGCACTTGGGAATCCGACAGCTGCTCTCGGTCCCATGCGCTGCTGATTCGTTCGGACACGTTCTTGTTGAGTCGTTTGCCGAGAATTTTGGCACATAGATCAGCGAGCCCGATTTTGCTGAGGTAATAGCCAAACGGTCCTTTGCGAAGCGGGCTAGATCGACTGCCCCAATGAAGGGCTCGGAGCCAGGTGCGCATGTTTCTTGAAGGTATTTGAGATCGGCCGCTACAGAACGCCCGACCTTCAAAATTCGGGGATTCTGAAGAACCTGCTTTAGCACTGAAGGTAGCCGCCCGCCCGCCAGCATTTGGCCAATCTAAAATTCATTCAATCCAAGAAATTGTAAAGAGCGGCTGACATTACCTGTAGAATATATATTTTGTCCTTGTATGCAATCTGCAGGATTGCCGTCGCTCCACGGCCGGTTACATATCCGTGCGCTGACATCTCCACGTTCCACTCAGAGTCTATAAATAAAATCAGCTTTGAGTCTTCGTCATCGTCGGAGAGGTCGTGCTGAATGCTTCTCATCGCCTCGTCGATCTTGTCGGCCTCATCCATGACAATTACCGATGTAGTTGCAGGAATTTCGAGAGCTTCAAGATGTGAATATTTCTCGACCGCTACGACATCTTCGCGGAGGGAGGGGAAGCAGCGCTCAAGGAAGTCCTTGTCGGCCATGTTGTCTGTGTAGAAGACCTGAGGCTGGTCATGACCGTAGCGCTGGAGCGACTCCCGCATTCGATTGAGTGCTAGCTCGAATTGGGAATGGGATTTTGTTGCCACGAGATTACAAACACGGATCTCGCCTTTCTGGTTAGTAATAGTGAGAAGAGCAATAAAGATCTGCTCTCCATTTACTTTCGCAATGTGTTTAGCGAGCTAAGAGAGTAAGATTAGTCAGACGGAATAAACAAGTGTGAGGACATACCTTAAAGCTGTGATCAATCGCGCAGATTAATGCATCAAGGAGCGCCACGGCTTGATTGAAATCATGGTCGTGTAGCTCGATAAAGTTGTCAAAAAGATCTCGCAGCCATTGGGAACTGGGAACGAAGCCATCTGGAGAGGTATCTTCGAAGGGTAAAAAGCTCGGATATTTTTTCCCGAGCCATGAGTTGCTCTTGCGGTTGGAGAGCGCTGAGAGATACTTGACGTGGAGATTATCATAATACTCCAGATGCCGAACCCGAAGGGCATCCGAAAATTGCTTGGCACCCATACCACTCTGGAAGCAAGAGCGCATGAACATGAAGAGGCTCTCGGAGATTCCGCTCCGGTGAGTGAGCATAGCAGGAAAAGAGGGGGCGAGTGAGCGAGGGAGGTTCTGGATTATGCGAGGATCCCAGCTACGGAAGGTCACCGTTTTCTTCTTCGACTTCGGATGGAGGCAATTGGGGCAGATGTAGCGGTACCCAATAATCCAGAAGCTGCGGTCAAGATCCACGCAGCGGCGAGGCCGAGAAATTGGACAGTGGCGATTCAGTCCCGCACGACAGATTGGGCACGGAATTCTATCAGAGCCCAGTAGCGCTGCGGGATCCCATAAGAAAAATGGTGCTTGGTACAGCTTCTGCGGGGAGAGGGAGTCGATGTCCTTCAGAGCAAAAAACGGATCTTCCACAGGAAACCAGAATGTCTTGTCATGTTCGTAGAGTGCTGGTAGACCATTGTTTCGGGGACGTGCAAGCGCAACCTTCTCATCGAATTGTGCCTGAAGCCAGCCGGGGAGTTTTCGGATAGTGCGCGAAGTTCGAGTGCTGGGTATTGGTCCTGGGTCGTTTTCGGCTGAGTCACCGTCGTCGTCATCGCTTTCGTCCCCTTCCTCCCCCAAGCCATCGTTCAAGAGACCAGAATATTCATCTGCTCCATCTTCATCGACGTCGTCTTGACTTTCGTCGAATGGGGGCAGATCAGCTTGTGGTGGCGGGTTTTCCACTGGCTGGTTACCGATGGAAGAAGAGCTTGATAAAGTCTCAGGTGGAACGGGGGCTTGTTTATTGAAGATGGCATGCAGCGGATTCGAGCTCGTGGCAGTAGAATTAGCCCGTAAAACAGCCGGCATCCCACGGACAGTCTACATGAGCCAAAATAAACGGTTTATTAAATGGAAAAGGAGCACGACAACATACAATGGTCCCGAGTCGCACATCGAGTGGTTTTACTGGAAGCTTCGGTGGGTGGCCGACAGGGCGCTTGGTTTGAGTCGCACTCTCGTTATCAGGAGGTGATATTGCCTGTGCAATTTGTTTTGGGCCCGTTCCCGGTGGACGACCGCGACGTTTAGCTGCGGTAGGATTCGTGAGGGGATCTGCCGTGATTTTGTTTTTGGAGCCCTTAGGTCTTCCGGGACGACGCTTGGTAGGCTGTAATATTGATCCAGATGCAGTGCTGATATTCTAGTGAGTCGTAATAAAATCAAGAACATAATGGGGACATACCTATATTCCTGGTCCACGTCCTCTGATTCAATCATGACTTCGCACAATTGCCTAGAGGTACCGCCGACACAAATACCACTGTAATCTAATTTTATTTAAATGCAAAGGCCAAACAAATTGAAAAGAGGCTTACCTACGGCTAGATGCACGCAAAAGACAGTGCAATTAGAAGTGGCTTGCGCAGATGTTCTCAGATTGTGGTGTCGTCGGCGCAGCTAAGTGGCGAGAGATCAAAGAGCAGGGTTCCGTAGATTGAGGCTTCAGGCAGGTACAGCTCCAGTGGGACGCGACGCGACGCGAGACGGCATTCTTTGAAGTGCTTCGACAGGGTCCACGCTGTCTCAGGAGGCTTACGTAGAACGGTCCCGCCGGCCCGTGAATTGAAACTCCGCTCAGTATTCAGTATCAGTATCGATCACTAACATCAGTATCGAGCCGAAATCAAACCCTCGGAATGACCGATTTTTCACGTGGCCAACTTGATGTAACTCGTGATGCATGACGTGACCATACTACTTGAGCTTGACTTACTTGATGTCAACCGTAGCCGAGCCAAGCGCAGGACAAGTCTTTGAAAAATCGGTCATTCCAAGTGCTTGAGGTTTCTTACACACGACTCCCATGTTTCGGATGGGCTGACTGATTAGAGGTATTCATGTTTGTTTCTCTACTTTTGCTTCTACTAGTCGACTGGGTTCTACAGCGTGACGGGAAACTGGGTGCGTGAGCTCGGCTCGGGAGACTAATAGAGGTGGGGAACGATGGTGTACATAATACCTGTAGTATGCCGGGATATTTCCCCAAACCGGCGTTCCTAAGCGGGACCATGCCGTGTAATACCTACCTACCTACCTACCGAGGGTTTGATTTCCCCGGAAATGGCCTTAGATTGCCGAGGGTTTTGAGGACCCCCATTAATAACCGCGGAGGCTAGATACCAAATTCCGGAATTCTCATGTCCGGACATAGGGGTGGGAATAGGTCCCCAAAAGGAAATTTTCTAGTTCCCACGGGCTTAAAAATGCCAAATCTCCCTCGCGCGCTACGGGATGAGTTCCTGACCGAGCGACATCGATACGAATCGTTTTTACGGTCCAGAATCAGCCCAAAATATGTCACCTGATTCAAGAATTTTGCCCCAAATCACCAAATCTTGTCCGGACAGCAGCCAAATTGCATCTAGCCTCCGAGGCCGGATTGCCAAAACCGTGTCCGGATCGGTATCTAGGCTCCCTGGCTATTAATGGGGGTCCTGGGTTTTGCGGCGCGGCAGCTTCGGTTTTAATCGGTCTCGCGACCGATCTGCCATCACCCTTGGTATGGCGGGGTTCCCGGCCACGTCACCGCTCAATTTGGTCGAATCCATTAGGAATTTCGGGAGGCAAAACTTCGTGGAAGTTTGGGAGAGCCGGCGGCGATGCACGGCGGCAGTGGAAGAGTACCTCGAGTTCTTCCTGTGCTCCATAACGAATGCGCCAAAAATAACGAAAACATCAATACTGTCCGTCGCCTACTGCCGCACCTGCGGCGCGGCCTCGTATCCATTCAACTGAAGCCCCAACGGCAAGGAACCCAGCTACGACACTCCCGAGTCCTGGGGAAGGGTCTACCCTCCCCGTTGCCTTCGTCGGCGAGAAGAATTTGTTGGCACCTGGCGGTACTGTGTGCTTCACACAATGAGGTTCCAGCACCGTGTCAGCGATGGCGGACAACTTGGACCCATCATCGTTGATCTGCTGACACTCGCACTCCTCTCGGCCCAATGCAATCACATGCGAGAAGGATGCCCCGCAACGCTATTTTTGGCGCTAAAACACCTGTTCGACGGCGGCATCACCAGTCACCAAAAAGCACCCGCTCTGCCAACCGACGTTTCACATGTAGTCATTAGCCTGTTTGCGATGCGGCCATTTGAGCCATCTGATGGCTGTTTGGCGTTGCGCAACTGATGGCTAATGCCCGATGGATGGCTGATAAAATAAAGTCAGGGTATGCTCATTTCTGCTAGAAAGAGTGTCAATGAGTCAATGAGTGTGTTATCACACATGGACCTTAAGGAATGCCCCCAGACTGCATAAGACCTCCAAATTCAGCAACATTAACGATTTTGGGCCTACAATCTGGCTGTTAGACTCGTGAGTGGAACTGATCACCCATACATGAGCTGAACAGCTCGGCGAGCCTCCATAGAAAATGCAAGCGATGGAGGTTCTGTTGAAAATACAGGCCTGTTCATGGGGCGAAAATTGCTTAGCGCGAGATGGCAGAGAATGAACACCGTGGATACGAATTGTTTGCGCAAAATTCACGCAGCATGAGTTCCAAAGGCGGGTGACACACCGCTTTGAGTGAGAAATAACAGGCTGAGCCTGTAAAGACGTACTGACAAACCGGTTCATTGATGAACAAACACATGACAAACGAAAGGGAGCATGCGTGAAATGATCAGACGAAACAGCGAGTCCACGAGGTGGAACCAAGTCATCAAGGCAAAGAAATCGAACCCGGTTGGGTCATTTCAGAACTCCCCCGCCAGATGGAACATACGTCCTAGAGGAAGAATATGAGTGGAATGTGTTTGTATTATAAACGGCACTCACGGTCTACTTCGCCCGAGAGCCGCCTCGCAATATGTTCGTCCGCGCGCGTCCAGTAATCGATGCCCGTGAGGGCACCTCTCTGCCAGTCCGCTATCCTGTCATGGGGCCAAACTGTCACGAACCGAACGTCGTTCTCCGCGAGAAATGCTATCTCGTCAGTCGGCGGAGTCAGCGGCGCCGCCAGAACGATGAGCGCCCGAAGGGATTTGCATACGTCCAGCAGATGCGCAAGGATCGGCGTGCCGCTGTTGCTTGTGTGGGAGGGGACCGACAGGTGTGTGAGTTGCGGCAGGTCTCCGAGCCGAGTGCGCGCCTCTGCTGTGGAGTTAGCCTGGTTAAACCAATAGAAGAGGTCCAGGTGGGTGAGATGTGTGAATAGGAGAGCCTGGATGGTTGACCGATCGCCCAGTCAAAGAGCTGAAGTAGGTCGCAATGCATGCGCCTGAGCGGGAGGGTCTGGATTCCAGTGATGTAACTCTCGTCCAGGCCGTATTCACCCATACCGAGGGTCGGTACTCGGGTTTTATCTCGAAATTCAAATTTTCGATTCCGAGACAGGCGTGGACGATATCGGCGACATCAGCTTCATACACGTACCCCTCATAGCGTATCATTACATTGCGGACGGCGTCCCGGAGTAAGATAGGTTTGGTGCGCACGATACGCTTGAACATCTCTTGGGTTAAGACCGGCAAGCTGTCGAGTAGGCGATTGGATTCGGTGAATACGAGCGTTCGATATAGTAGCGGTTCAACCCTGTCAGAAACTATAAGACGATATGGCCACACAATTATTCGCCACACCAAAGTTTGACACGCCATGCGACAAGCATCATGGCGGGGACCGATACAGGGCGGGAGAATGCCGCAGTTTCGAAAACTCTGCGCTCCAGTTCAAAGGGTAGAGTCGGTGGTACTTCCTCAGCCATGGTGCTTGACATCGTGGTCAAGTACAAGGAGCATTGCACAGCCGCTGATGGCCATGTTGGCGCTAACCACATCTCCATCCGGAGAGAATAAGCGCGCAAGTTTGAAACCGTATCATTTTAACGCGCCACGTTATGCCTAGTATGTAAGTATTTATTAAACTCTTGATTCGCTGGCGTCTCGCATCTTCCCCATCGGAATAATTCATTGCTGAACCTTTAGGTTTGGCTACCTACAGGAACATGGATTTCGGGCCATTTTACTACAAGGACAAACAAAACTTGTCATCCAAAATTGGTCATCATAAAAGATGCAACAGAAAATTGAGGAAAGCTCTCAATGGCTGCTCATTCAAAGAGTCAGTCGCCACCCTTCAGCACATTTCTTCCCACCCTAGCGAGACTTCTTTTATGGCCTGAAATTTCTGTGAGTGCCATTTCTTCCTCCAGCTCCATTGACTATTTGTCATTTCCGTTTCGTGTGCGGGTCCGCTGATCGGACTCGGAGAAAGCCGAATTACGTCTGGTGGCATCAAACCGTCCCGTAATGTTACGGAATTACGGGCCGTAAACACGGTTACGTCCCCGTACCGTGGGGATGGGTACGGGACGGTCAACCCGTTTACTGGGTCCAGTAACCACCCGTTTACGGCGTAAATGACGGGGTCGAGGCGTGCCGCGCAAGTGCCGACGTGCCAACAGGCACCGTTAACCACATTGGTGAACCTCCGGGTCGCGGCTTAGCCACGGCAAACAGTGGCGACACGTGTGTAGCCACCGGGTCGGGCCGCTAAGGGTTCTAAACACATAATTATCATGCTCATCGTAACTCTTCAAGTGACTTTGGGCCACCGGTAGCACATATAAATTGCAGTCTGCCAGGTACTCCGGGTTCTGAAAGGCCTATTGTGCATGACAATATATACTTTGATCAAAGGCTTGACCCAACCCATAAAAACGGCGTAAACGGACGGCACGGACGGTACCCATGCCGTTCAGCTTCAAGTCCTTCCATTCACGGACGGCTCCACCCGGTGCGTAACAAAATTACGCCGTAATAGTTCCGGCGTAACCGTAATACGGACAGCTTGATGCCTTAATGGCTCTAAAGCGGAGTTTGAAAGACATTTCTTTCCTCCATTGCAGTCCTGTTTCTACAGAGAACATATTGAACTGCACTCAATATGGTTAGTATACATCACAATAAGCCCAGAGATATACCAATAGGCTCAAGAATATACATCACACATACACTAAAGATTGACTCAGAGGACCGACGCCCCTCTTGGTATCAATCCAGAAACAAGATTGATAATACTATTGTCTGCCCGCAAAGGGGCCGTCGTCCGTGCATTAGATTAGCTTTGCACTGTGCAAAGTATACGATGGTGGAATCCTGTGGTACAGAGTGATGTCTGACTTAATCCTCTGCCCAATGATGTGGTATCTTGCACTATATCCATTTACTTTTTTATTTGTTCCTAAGTATCCGAGATCAATTATGAACATCACAGGGGGTGGCCAGCTGCCAGATAAACCACTTTCTGAGGGTCTGATGTATATTATTCAGCCAGACTCTCGTCAGAAAAGACTCCACAGTTGGAAGGTGTTCAGTGAAATTCATTTAGATCTCCAGTCCTCCGTGGGAACTTGGACATTTACCAGTGCCTTGAATTTCGGCGAGTGTGGTAGAGCACCTGTAGTTTGAGGAATAAGCAACCTGTAAAATCAAATTCATACTCATGATTGACAGTGTTGTTCGAACAAAGTTCAATACAGCTGATGCATTGATGTTGCAAGTGCTGAAATGACACCCTGGTTTGACTCTGGGAAATGCCCTTAGCTTTCAGCTGCATCTTATGTGGTTAAATGAAAATACATGTCTGAGCAGAAGTACACAAAAGCTAAAATGAGTTGAACCTGAAACTTTGACCTTTGACTTTTTGCCAGTGTACCTACATTTGATCTGTTCAGGCGCTGGTGAATTGGGGGGGAAGTGTTTTTGCGGAGAAGGACAGGTTTGAAGGGGATGGGTCCTAAATAATCCACCACTGTTTCACATCCAGTTCACAATGAGTTATGTTGGAATCGTCACGGACACGGGCTGGAGGCAACACGTCAGCCCGGGCAGAGCCACGTGGGTTCGACGCAAGCATGGAGAACACGACATAGAGTACATGCCGTGGAAGTAGAAAACATGCACTGCAGATGTATCTGTGGCATGTACATGCTGCATGCATTGCCATTGGTTGGAACCATGGAGATGTGTCTGAATGCGTAGTTGCTACATGTTTCATGCACCACTCATTGTTCTGGGAGTCAGGAATTTGAACTCTGTATTATTGGTTCCATTGTACCAACTATCCATTGTTCTCCTAGGGAGTAAAATACTGTACTGTAGGACCCAGTTAATATATGGGGTTTCCCCTGACAATCTACAAACCGACGTGCACCCACCTCCGGCATTCTCGCGGCAGACAGGCGGTTGGTTTCCCCTTCAAACTACGACAGCCTCACCAATGGAAGTAGACAGTGTATGAT
>JARJCX010000266.1:0-175558 GCA_029282285.1 Mycena rebaudengoi
GTATTGGCCTGACTTCGCAGCACTAGAAGATCACCTTGAATAGAAGGTAGGTGCATGGTTACGAAGTTGAACGGTGTCCTTATTTTTTATTTTAGATTTTATCTACATAGGGCTTTGATAAATCACCTACAAGCGACACTGACAACCCCGTCGAGCAACCTATGCACTAGGGCAAAGGGCGCCCGATCAAATACCACCCTTGACGATATGTGCTGTTCCAACCGCTATCCGCGGCGACACTATGAACCCCGACCCAATACAGAATGAGCCAGATGAAACAAGGTGCGTCCAGTCGGAGAGGCGCGTTCAGTCTTTCCGATGACTACATATTTAGAAATTCATTGTCGCCGGCGCCTCGGTAGTCTGCGAATGGTTTCTGCGTTCGCGCTATACCATATGCGGTAAACGGCGGAACCAAGTGAACCGGACCGGTCAGCCGAGGGTCTGTCTGGTAACGCAAGTTGCGGACATCGATCAACTCTCTTCCTGCTCCATCATCCGCACCCGGTCAAGCCGCACCTTTCGGAATGTTAGAGCCAAGTTAGAGCACGACGGTGACTGGAGTTTGTGATAATTTTGAACCCCGCATGCAGAGCGATCGGTTAAGCTCTAGCTACTACGATATTGCTCGAACTCTCGCGGATCCGGAGGACCATAGTGTTACTACCACTGCGGGCCGGATTGGATGCACTAAAAGTCTCAGACACAAAAGTCTGAATACACTGGGCTTTCAGAACAATTTCCTCCACGCATGCAAGTTCAAACCGAGAAGTGTCTCAGCTCACTCCTGAACTCCTTGTTTTCTCGATAGGCCATCTAGATGAGAATACGAATGCGGATCTGCGGAACACTTCGATTTCCCTGGCTGGATGGATACCATCGCAACAAGTACCATCAAGAGATCTACAGGCCCGTAATTTCTTGTGATGTAATAGACGCGCAGGTGACAAAACTGTGTCTATATTCTTTGAGGAGGTGAGCCTGTATTTATTAATCTGTACGTCTCAGATACACTCAAGGGCCTCACATTTTTACCCCGTGGATTCCTCCCGTACTGCAGATGCCATTGCATTACGTGGAGTATCCCGCTTCCCCGGATCGGGAATTCGCCTGCGAGCTTTGTGCCCTCTCCTTCGACCGGCAACATGACTTGAAACGACACATCGAAACTCACAGCGGGGAGAAGCCGTATCTGTGCGACAGAGGTTGCGGAAAGGCGTTCACGAGGAAAGACGCTTTAAGACGTCACCAAGTATGGTTACCTACTAAACACTGGGACTGCTTCCATTCACAACTTTCGTTCCGCAGAATTCATTTCCCTTCTGTCCCCCGGTACAACCTGCTTCGGTGCACTCACCCAATCCACCACATATGCCGCTGTCTCGACCGGGGATGATGTCTCCCCAATATACCGCTGGTTATCCCCCAGCGCCCCAATATGGTGGAGGCCAACCTCCGCCAATGATTTATGCAGGCATGCCGTCATCTTCGCAATACGGTAATGGTCATGCCTCGTCGTCCCAGTACGGCGGCGGCTTCTCAGCATCACAACCTGGCAGTAATTTTCCCTCGGCGTCGCGATATGGGCCAAAAGGAGGTTTTTCTTCCTCGTCACAATATGGCGGGCCTCTACCACCGACGCACGAGAGGAATTTCTCTCCACCTTCACAGCAAGTTCCGGGATATCCGGCCTCTCCGTCGCGCCCATTCGCGTGCGACATGTGCGTCCTGTCCTTCGACCGGCACCATGATTTGAAGCGGCACAGAGAAACTCATGCTGGAGAAAGACCGTACCTGTGCAAACGGTGGATGCGGCAAGACATTCACCCGGAAGGACGCGTTGAAACGACACCAGGTACACCCGTCCGCCGTCGCCGAGACATTTCTTATTTCTGTTCCCCACAGCTCACCAAGGAATGTGGACGAAGTGAATTCTAATCTGTATTTCTTCCGGCATGGACCAATTTGAAATCCTGTACGATAAATTAGCACACTGTATTATCACTTACTACTCCCAATGCTTCGCGAAAAAGTTGCGCCCAGCTCCCACCGACGACGAGTCGACCGGAGACTGACGATGTCCGACGATTACAGCTACGAGACCGTTCGTCTGGACTACTCGCGATTATCTCCGCCACCAGATCTTCCAGTCAATAACAAACTTGACGACGTACTCTCACACTAGAAAAATAATCAAAGCTAAGGATGCGCATCACCGTGTGCAACAGCAACCGTCGTACAGATGATCACTGGCGACCTTGGCTACTTTCACACTTTCATCCGAGTGACGCGGTTCATCCTACTATCGGTGCTAAAGGCCTTCAGCGTAACCAACCATTCTACAACTTGAAGCGCCCAAATTTTGGCACCGAGACGGCCCAGAAAAGATAGCAATCTTTTGAGGTCGTATGTATAGCAACTACCATCTTGACCTCGCAAAAAATTGGCCGTCACCCGCGCTTCGTATAAATGCCAAATGGACAGTACCCACAGCGAACTACAATCTCCAGGTCTTATATCATAAATCGACGGGTGATAAATAAATAAACCCAGAATTGAAATGAACCCCCTTTCCCGAATGTCCTATCCCCATCTACCCGGGTTATCTAGCCGGCTATATCCCTGACTTCTTCTTGTCTTCGTGTGGTTATTCGATCAATAAATCATTCACCCCTTTGACGAAATGAAATATGCAATCCACTTCTTTTCTTCATGCACCTCTCATCCGCCACCATCAGTACTGGGAGAAGTCGCCGATACCTTCTTAGATGATAATTATCCCCCGACAACAAACATTGTCGGAAAAACCTAAACTACCTTGCAATGGCGGTCCCTTGCAAGACCAATGCGCGTTGCAATGGTCCTTGCAAGGAAACTTTTAGGCTTCTTTAGTGGAGATGCGCCTTTCAAAATAGTTGTAAGGCCTTGAAATGTGACTCTCTTATTGCAATGTATCCAAAATGCCTTGCGAGGCAAATTCGATTTTTCTGACAAAATAATCAACCCAAATTATATTACAATCTTGATGTAATCCTCCCTCATTCTATTCGCCCGATCCGCCTACCACCATTTCAGGATGCCAGTGTTCAGCCGCAAAATTCCGGACCCACACCCTCCGCAAAAAATATTAATGGCAAAATAAATAAAATGAATTCACCTCTTGCTTCAGGAATTCCCGCAGTCGTCATTCACATAAAAGGACCCGCACCCACCTCGGTTGCCACAAAGCCTCCAGCGAGCTCTGGGCCAACTACAACTTCTTCGACCCATCGCAACAAGTGACAAACAAATAACATGAATTCACCTCTTTTCATCCCAGCAGCTTTCGTCCCAGGAAAAGGTTCTCGCAGACAGGAGGTTTTTCTTCTTCGTCACAATATGGCGAGCCTTTACCACCGACGCACGAGAGGAATTTCTCTCCACCTTTACAGCAAGTTCCGGGATATCCGGCCTCTCCGTCGCGCCCATTCGCGTGCGACATGTGCGTCCTGTCCTTCGGCCGACACCATGATTTGAAACGGCACAGAGAAATTCATGCTGGAGAAAGACCGTACCTGTGCAACGGTGGATGCGGCAAGACATTCACCCGGAAGGACGCGTTGAAACGACACCAGGTACACCCGTCCGCCGTCCCCGAGATATTTCTTATTTCTGTACCCCACAGCTCACCAAGGAATGTGGACGAAGTGAACTCTAATCTGTATTTTTTCCACCAATCTTGAAATCCTGTACGATAAATTAGCACACTGTATTATCACTTACTACTCCCAATGCTTCACGAAAAGGTTGCGCCCAGCTCCCACCGACGACGAGTCGACCGGAGATTGACGATGTCCGACGATACAACCACGAGACCGTTCGTCTGGACTACTCGCGATTATCTCCGCACCAGATCTTCCAGTCAATAACCAACTTGACGACGTACTCTCACACTAGAAGAAATAATCAAAGCTAAGGATGAGCATCACCGTGTGCACTGGCAACAGCAACCGTCGTACAGATGATCACTGGCGACTTTGGCTAATTTCATACTTTCATCCGAGTGACACGGTTCATCCTACTATCGGCGCTAAAGACCTTCAGCGTAACCAACCAGTTCTACAACTTGAAAGCGCCCATAATTTTGGCACCGAGACGGCCCAGAAAAGATAGCAATCTTTTGAGGTTGTACGTATCGCAGCTTTACGGAGACCATCTTGACCTCGCAAAAATTGGCCGTCACCCGCGCTTCGTATAAATGCCAAATGGACAGTACCCACAGCGAACTACAATCTCCAGGTCTTCTTATATCAATAAATCGACGGGTGATAAATAAATAAACCCAGAATTGGAATGAACCCCCCTTTCCCGAGTGTCCTATTCCATCTACCCGGGGTATCTAGCCGGCGACTTCTTGTCTTCGTGTGAAGTAAACGTTATTCGATCAATAAATCATTCGCCTCTTTGACGAAATGAAATCTTGCAAGTTGCAACCCACTTCTTTTCTCCATGCACCTCTCATCCGCCACCATCAGTACTGGGAGAAGTCGCTCATACCTTCTAGATGATAATTATCCCCGGCAATAAAACAAGTCATCAACCAAATCTTGTTACAGTCCTCCCTCATTCTATTCGCCCGATCCGCCTACCACCGTTTCAGGAGGATGCCAGTGTCCGGCCGCAAAATCCTGGACCCACACCCTCCGCAAAAAATATTAATGGCAAAATAAATAAAATGAATTCACCTTTGCTTCAGGAATTCCCGCCGCAGTCTTCATTCACGTAAAAGGACCAGCACCCACCTCGGTTGCCACAGAGCCTCCTCCAGCGAGTTCTGTGCCCACCACAACTTCTTCGACCTATCGCAACAAATGACAAACAAATAACATGAATTCACCTCTTTTCATCCCAACAGCTTTCGTCCCAGGATTCCGAGCCAGGAAAAGGTTCTCGCAGAGTGTGCCCGCGAATTCCGGACCCAGAATGCATCCTCGGACCCTATCGCAAAATGGCAAAAATAAAATCGTCTCTACTAGTATTCTCTGTTCTTTTTGGGTTTTCAGCGGTCGGACCCGCCGTCGAATCCGGGACCCATAACCTTCTCCATCAATATAAAATCACCTTTTCGGGCGACGCGAAATCAATCAAACAAACAAAACCTCGATTCTGGAACTTTCTGGAAGCTGCGACACTTTCATTCTGATTCGCTGCCGAAGTCGCGTGCGAACGCTGCATTCATCAGGCTACATTTTATTTTATTTTAACCGACAGCCCGTACGTACAGTACAGTGCACCCACCCTCACCCACACGCCCACGCCATCCAGAGCCCCAAAACCCAAGTCACCAGGGAAGACGGAGGCACATCCATCCCATGAGCAGGATTGATGACGGGGACGGATAGACGAAGGGAACGAGCGTGTCGATTATATATATATATGCGTGGGCGCGTATACTACTTTGTCATGGACCGCAGGCTGCCACGCTGGCCGCAATGTGTAAGGAGGAGAAAGAAGAAACGAGGAAAAATAGGTATGGTAGGAAAGGCGAGGCGTAGGATACGGTGGTGGAGGAACGAAAGCCACAACGGGGAAGGGGAATATGGATGGATTCGAGGGACCACGGCAGGAGATGTATGTCGGATGGAGGGGCAGCGCAGCGAACAACGAGCGGGGACGTGATCATATGTATATGTACGGGTGTATGTATGTGTAGGCATCTGGAAGGTATCGAGGGAGGCGAGCCGGCCGGGATGAGGGTGGGTCCGGGCGCGGCGGCTGTCTATGCGGGCGGAGATGTCGAAATGAGGCGAGACAGAGAGGAACGAAATCGAGGCGAAGTGAAAAAGAGTCGGAGCCGATGGTAACAAGGAGTCGTAGCAGTAGGCGGGTGGCAGCAGGGTCGTGCCGCACCTAAGCCGCAGTCCTGCTCGGATTCCTCGCAAGCGTCGCCCCAACCCTCTGCGCCTGGATCGAGCTGAACCTCTGCAGTTCCTCCGGCTTGATCGACAGCTTCTGCCCGAACCCAACCTTCCTCGCCGCACGCTTGATGAAGCTGACACGATTGGAGTAGAGTGACTCGTGGATCGACGCGGCGCGGGACTGGGTGCGAGTCATGGGCACACCGTCAGAGGAAGCGGTGGGGGATGCGGCGGCAGCAGCCTGCTGAGCAATGCGGCGCTCGCGGAGGTACTTGATGACGGTGGCCTTCATGGCGAACTTGATCCAGTCGAGCGGGATGAACCAGACGATGTTCTACGTGATCGGTCAGCTCGGGTCGTTGAGGAAGAGAGGGGAGAGGGGAATTCAACGGAAGGAAAGGGGAATAAAAAAAGGGAAGTGGGGAGGCGGACGGACAGGAAGGAAAGGGAGGCGAGACAGGAAGACGGGGAGGAGGCAGCGCGCGTGAGGAAGGAGGGAAGTGGAAGAAACGGAAGGTATGCGACAGGAACGCGAGATGGAGAGAAACGAGGGAGAGAGGAAGGAGGGAGAGGAGCAGGGGCAGAACATAAAGGCGAGGATGGAAGTGAAAGAACAGAAACGGAAAGCGAGCTCGCATACGAGAGAGCCTTGAGCTCGCCGACCAGCCTCTGCAAGTGCCAATGCGGCCAAAAGACCAGGAACGGCCGAAAAGAGAGAGAAAAAAACCCTCGACTCACCCAAACCCACACAATCCCGATCCAGCCCCCGCTGATGCCGCGGATCTTGGTGAAGCCCCAGTCGGCGTACGCGGCGATGATGGACGAGATGAGCTGCGCGACGCAGAAGGCGGCCTGTGGGGGGAGTTAGCAGGATGCTCTTGCAAGGTCACATAGGACCCAAAAGGAAAGAAAAGAAACGCACCAACAACGCCGTGGACGGGCGCTCCATGAAGAAGAAGCCGTGCGAACGCGTCACGAAGATGAGCGCCTGGGAGATGATCGCGACCTGTTTTCAAAAGACGATCGTTAGCAAGGGTTCGTTGATGGAGATGAGGGCTCGGGGAAAGCAAGCACAGCGCATGCCATTCACATGCCCATGCGTACGCAGCGAGTCAAAGTCGCGCGCGCAGGACATCCACCCAAGTGCCCACGCGCACAAAAAAAGAAAAAAGGACCCACCTGCAGATAAACAATCATATGCAGCTGGTAGTCATTCGAGTCTACCGGGTTGGGAAAAACGTTGTCGAGCGCGACGCCAAACTTGTCCTGGAAGAAGGTCGTCCTGAGGATGATGATCACGAAGGATACGCTGAGGGGGGGGGGTGTCAGCGCGGGGTGATGTCGAAGAGAGGAGGACTCACGTCGACATCGTCAAATACAGCCCATACGCAACCGCATAGCTGAAGATCTCCGCCAGATCCCAACTGTCCGGCGTGTTGCTGGGCAGCACGCGGTCCACGCTGAGCGTCATGATGGTTCCGTCGTTGAGCAGCGCGATGATCAGGATCATGAACGGCGGGAAGTCAAATCTGTACGCGAAGGCGAGGATGGCGAAGCACACGACGATACGGATGGTGACGGCGCAGGCTGGGGAAGGGTGTCAGCGAGCGAACGAAGACGAGCGAGCGAGGGAGTGAACGATGGGAGTATACGCACCATAAATCGCATAATTCCGCATCCTCTGGAAAATAATCCGGCTTCCGCGAATCGCATGCACAATCGTCGACAAGCCCGGCTCCGTGAGCACAATATCGGCGGCGCCGCGCGCCGCGTCCGTCGCACCCTCGACCGCAATACCGACGTTGGCGCGCGCGAGCGCGGGCGCGTCGTTGGCACCGTCACCTATACGTGGATTTGCGTTAGCATTCATTGTATACAGGATAAGGAGGGAAACGCACCAGTCATAGCGCACAGATGTCCCAGACCTTGCAACCGTTTCACGATCTCGTACTTGTGCTCCGGGAAGACACTACACATGCACACCGTCAGCTCATTTGTTATATAAAAAAAATCAAGACAAAAAGAAACGCACCCTGCAAACCCATCCGCATCCATGATCATCTCGTCCAGGCTCGCGTGCTTGCTGCCGGGTGCAGGGCCATCCTTGAGCACGCGCGCGGGGGTACATGTGGTCACCGAGCCCGAGACGACGTCCAGTCTCCTTCGCAATCGCCAGCTGGTCGCCCGTGACCATCTTGACCTTGACACCGAGCGCGAGCGCGTCGTCGATCGTCTGCACAAATAAAGAACGTCAGCAAGCAAGTACCACGATAACATGTAGAGCAGAAAGAATATCGCCGTCACTAATACACGCGCCACGTCCGCATCAAGAAGCGCGCAAGAAACGACGCGTGCCTCGCATCATATCTGGAGCAGAACAAAAACGCAGAAAACCCCACATACCTGCTTCGTATCCTCTCTCGGTGGATCAAAGATCGCCAGCAAGCCAATGAGCTCGAACCCGTTACCCTCCGCCTCGAAGTCGTCCCCGTCCAGCTCCTCGTATGCGACGGCCAGCGCGCGCAGCCCGCGCGTGGCGTAGTTTTCTACGTCCGCCTGTTTAAGTTAAGGTCAGCATGTGTAAGTTCAAGGGAGAGATTGGGAGAGCAATTGGGGGATAATGCGGTGGAAGAGAACATGGGGCAAGAAGGTGAGGAGGGCAGGAAGGGGGGGGAGATAAGGAGGGGGAGGGGAGGGAAAGGGAAATGGCGAAGGGAGGATATCAAGGGGAGAGAACAGCGGAAGAGGACGAAGAGAAAAACGAAGAGGGATAAGCAGAAGAGGATGATGGAGAGCAACATGATGAAGAATAGAGCGCGCGCGGAAGGAAAGAAAAACCTACCTCCAGCTTAGCCTCGAGCGCCTCGGTGCGGTTGCGGGAGCACAGCTCGATGATGGACCCGGTCATACCCTTTGTGACGCGCTTGAGCTTGCCGGTCGCCTCCTCGCGGTACGTGATCTCCGTGCGCTTGTCCGTGGGGTTGAACGGCTTAAAGTCCAGGAGGGTGATGCCTATAACGACCCATCAGCCTCGTACTTCAAGTAAATAAAGTAAAAAAGAGAGCTTACCCGCACGCGCCTTAGCGCTATCCCCCAAAGTCTGCACCACACTCATATCAATCGCGTCCTGGTTCTCCGTCCGCGACGCATACGCCGCCAGCAGAATCACATCGTCCCCGCTGAAGCTTGAGTACGTCAAGATCGTGTCCTTGTCAATGCGCAACTTGTTCGTCGTCAGCGTCCCCGTCTTGTCCGAGCACAGGATCGTCACGCCCGCCAGCTCCTCGATCGCGGTAATGCGCGTCACAATGGCCTTGTGCTTCGCGAGCTGCTGCGCACCGACGGCGAGCGTTACGCTGAGCACTGTGGGCATGGCGATGGGGATGCCGCCGATGAGCAAAACGAGGATGTTGTCGAGCCCGCGACGGTAGGTGTAGTGGAAGCCGGCGTACAGAACCAGGATTTCGGCCACGACGAACAGGCCGATGACGACGAGGCAGAAGGAGCCGATCTGTGCGAGGATCATCTGCAAGTGGCCGGTGGTGTCGTCGTCCTGGCCCACGAGGGAGGCGGCGCGCCCGAAGAAGGTGTTGAGGCCGGTGGAGATGACGACACCCTCGGCTTCACCCTGCTTGCAGGTGGAGCCGCTGTTTTGTAAAATAAGTTATAGTTAAAATGAGAAAAGGGAGACCCACGAGAAGCACTGGTCGCCGAGCTTCTTGGACTGGGGGAGCGACTCGCCGGTGAGCGCGGCCTGGTCGATGGAGACGTTGATGGCCTCGGTGAGACGGCAGTCCGCGGGGACGATGTCGCCAATCTTGAAGCTGATCATGTCGCCGGGTACCAGGTCCGAGGACTCGATTTCAGACCACGAGCCAGCGCGCTTGACCTTTGCCTTGGGCGCGAGCGAGTCCATGAGGGCCTTGACGGCGTTACCAGCGCCACGTTCCTCGTAGAAGCCGATGGCGGAGTTGATGAAGAGAAGGAGGACGATGCCGACGAAATCCTGCCAGTCGGGCGCGCGGCCCTCGCCGTTGGAGAGCGCGATAGCGACGAGCGCGGCGGCCTCCATGACCCATGAGAGGGGATTCCACATGAACGAGAGGAACTAATAGACGTTGTTAGGACGGGTGATGTACAGAGATCTCACGGCGGACGTCCACTTGCGCTTTGTCGTTCTCAGTAGTCACTTGCAACAACAAAGGAGGTGCTGCAAGTGACAATACCGACGACTGCAGCCAGTGCTTGTCCGTCGTGAGATCTAGATAAACGACAAACCTGTAAGAACGGGTTCTGCTCCTCGCTCTCGAGCTTATTGGGCCCAAACAATTCTAGACGGCGCACCGCCTCCTCCGGCGACAAACCATTGGGGTCGCACTGGAGCAGGGTGAAGACGTCGTCTATGACGATCGTCTCGAGGTCGACCTTCTCCTTGTCATACAAATCCTCCGCCTTGAGCTCGATGGTGCTCATGTCGACGTTGGCGTGGGTCGCCTTCTCCTCGTCGTGGGTGAACTCCTTGTACTCGCGCTTCTTGCGCTCAACGGGGGCATCGCCGCCGACCTTTTCAGTGGGAGCAGCGGGGGGGGCGTCGCCGCCAACCTTTTCTGTGGTGTCAGCCATGGTGGAGGAGACGGGGAGAAAGGCCAAGATGGATCAACCGTCCCTTTTATTTTGTGTCCATCACGACCGACAACAGCAACAAATACGCGTAAATACACGCAACGATTTCAGTTTCACCCCCGCCCCTCGCGATCGCGTTTCGGGACGGACATACAGGGTCAGCATTGCGCGCGTCATTCAGTCGCGCCCCTCCCGCGCACGTCTGAACATCCAGCAGAGTCTGGACTGCGAAAATGGCCAAAGTAACGAGATCACTGATGGTCGTTGACGGTCCCTATTAATAGGCTGACCCTTTTAACCGCGCACCTTCACAAATCACTTAGATTCCGTCGAACAAAACGATCCCCGCAGCCCGCGTGGCCCACTGATCAATCGAATCACGAACAGCAAATTTCAGAATCAAACAGCTCGCGGCACCGTTATTTCGGGGTCGGAGAAGCGTTTTGATCATGAATCACCAAGACGAACGCTTGTCGTCGCCGTCGCCTTGTAGGTTATTGACTTTCGCTTGCACTTGGTAACTTTGGCTTGTCTTCCGTATCTTTTGGCGTCGTTAGTATCGTCCCTGCGGTCGTCGCTGCGGGCCTAGTACGGAGCGAGATCATTTCACCGTGATCGCACCCGCGTGCGGGGACACCTCCGAAACTCGATCCAAGTCAAATCATAATTGGCCAATATTGACTTCGCTCGGACCGTATATGATAAGAACGTCCGAGCCCGTGCCCGCTTGCCGCCGATGTAGTAATCATGCAAGTATATCGGCGCACAGAGTCCGCGCCCGCTGGGCCTCGGACAGTGGAGACTACCCCGGTTCTAGCTCGGAGGACAATAAACAACTACGCACGGGACTCTACAGCACCGTCGGCCCAGCCCTTCCGGTATATCTATGCCCCAGGAATAGCGCGCTATTTTTATCGCACACTTCCGTCCGCTCCACAAAAAAAGCGCCTACCCGTCTAAAAATCCAAACAGTCGGAACCCGCATCGGTCTTTCTCGGAGTCGCGAAATTAATAAACAAACGCGTGGTGGTTTTCAATTATAATGACGTCTTACATAGACATAGGATAAATATATCTTGAGTGGGTGACTTTCCATAGGAAAATCCTAGGGAATATTTGAGCAATTTCCGCCGCCATGCCGGCGCAGCTGTCAGGACCCCATCAGTTCTAACGTACACATTTTAGGGCAAATCTATATATTTGAATCTGTAAAAACCTGTACAGGGAGTACCTTAAAATCCTTCATGAGCAGAGCTGAAACTATAGCAAAATCTTTGGTTTTAACCTCCTGCACGTCTACTACGCATCCCTACGCGTCCATTACGCGTCCCCGACGCGTCATTGCCGCGTCCGACCACGTTAATCAAGCTCAAGAGGATCTGGGTAATCAATGGGACTCTCAAACAAGCTCGGATAATGCACAAGTCTATTTCATCGTTATGGAAAGTCACCCAGTACCGACACGATTTAGTCGCGCAATATTTAAAAACGAACCAACTACTAGTAGGAGGCGCGTGGCACATATACAAGGCGAAATCCACGCACAAGCGAAGCCCGTCCGGCATGCCATTCGCGGTCCAAGCATTAACATTCATGTACGCAGTCTATTAATATCCCCTACGGGTGCACCCGTTGGGCGATATTAATAGGCCGCGTGCACTGCGAATCGGAGGGATTATATAAAAATACTCCGTGCGACGCGCCCGACGCGCGCGTCTAGTCAGCTTCGACAACGCATAGATGTCAATGCGCGAATTACGCGCGTGGTCATTGCCTACAGCGCCGGTCTCCACTACCTATTATTATAAGTATTATATTCAACAGGAACCCGAATCTCGCCGGTTTACGGTTAAGAGGTGGAAATGACGTCGACGCGCGCGGGGACCCGGATGATTCGACACAAGATGCACCCGGCTCGACCGGACAAGATGCACTTTGTGCGGTTGAATCACCCGGGTGCCCCCGCGCGTCATTTCCGCAGACTTCTTAACCACTGAATCGCCGCATACCGGCGAGATTCGGATTCCCATATGCCAACCCAACCAACCAATCATGCCAGCGCGGCTCAACGTGGCGCCTCCGGCGAGATTGTTCAACACGTCCGGCGCATATCTTCATATAATACGACTCCGAGAAACCACGATAGCGGGAGGGTGAAACGCACGCATTCTAGTGCGCGAAACATACGCCAAACCCACGCAATTAGTGATTATAACACACCCTGCTAGTGGGTGCACAGCCGACGCACATTGACGATATACATTGAGACCCAAGTCCGTGCGCACTGTGCGCATCTCGCCGACGGGTTATTTGACACGCTGATGCGCAGCGGTTTATATGCCGACGCGTCGGGGTGCATATTTTATTTTATTTTATTTCATTATCGTTGTGCGTGAGGCATGCTAGTACATATTTATTACTTAGTTTTGTCGGCCAGATACAACGCACAGACGCGCTGTCCAGGGTCCAACAATCTATCAGCTCTCCCGCTCCCGACCGGCTGTGTTTACAGCAATGCCAACCATCAGCGTAATTCGCGCATTATCATTATCATTGTTAGTGCAGTGCCCCATCGTGCCGTCCAATCAAATATTACTACGGTAGTGCACCTGGCGTTAAATGCATACATATATTTACGATACCATAAGTAAAACACCAGTGGGGTAGGCGCGCCAACGAAGTGACTTGCCAAATGCGCGAATTTCGCGAGTGACGATGCCTGTATGCGTGGATTTCGCTGAGCTCGAGGTACAGTAACAAGCGCGCGCGCGTCAACGAATGCAAGCGCGTGGCGCACGTCAAGCTGCAATCCCGCTCTGCATTTTTTTTTGACGCCTGCCTGCCATCTGGTTTATTATATCATGCGTGGATTCCGCGGTGGAACCAAGCTCACTTGACTCGAGGGAGGCACAAGCGCGCGCGCATCAACGAATTGACGCTGTATTTATTCCCTTGAATGCGTGAATTTCGCGATTGCCAAATGCGTGAATTCCGCGAGTGACTATGCCTGCCGTCTGGTTTATTATCATGCGCCAATTTCGCGGGGTCGTGGCATAACGAGTATATATTATATTGCTGAAAACCGATTTAAATTCGTCGAACTTGAACCACAGGCGCTCTGCTCTGATGGGCAAGGATATTGCACAGCGACTCGACACATAAGCTAATTGACACCAGTACTGCGATGCGCAAATTCTTCCCCCGCGCTGTGTCCTGATACGCAGAGGCAGTTCCCCTACCACGTCTGTCCGCCATTCGGCCACATAAATTTGTGCGCAAGTACGCGCAAAAAAAACAATCATATACTCCGGGTCCCAGCGGGGGTATGTATGTATCCAGCGGCGGTACTCGATCGGATTTGCAGGATTTACACCCCGCGTGGCAAAGAAAAAAACCAAACAGGCCTCGGCCCAAGTAAGGATATTATTGAATCCACGGGACCAGCGAAAGTCGGACAGGTTCAGCGCGATATTTAATTCGCATTGGGTCAACGCGGTCCGGGGTTCAAATAAATCTAGCCTGGGCGGAATAAGCGTCGGCTGCATTCCTATTAGTCCTGCTTCTTCATACTTCAACGTTGCCTGCATGTACCTGCGTCCAAGCCCGCTGAGCTACTGAAAGGCTCGTGCTCATGTTGATTCTTGAACATGAAGTGTATTCAAACCTTGCATTAGACTTTTTACACACCAAAGTGCTTGCCACATTTTCGGCAATTGTTTTACAGACTGAGTCTAACCTTGCATTTGCATCAAATTACTTCTCCGTCACCTCCCCGACCTCAGAATGGAATCCAAGAAAGGAAAGACCCTAATTCGAAAAGACCAGCGGATCATCGGCACACGTGGGAACCATTTGCTCATTGCTGTCATTATCATATCGGCATTTGATTGATTGATTGATCATCATGATTTAGCTCAGAACGGACGTTTGATCCGCTTGTTGGTGATGCGTTTCAACTTGAAAGTCGAACCACCACCTTGCTACCACCGAAGTGGCGTGAAAGATCTCAGCGTCTGCATGGAATGGACAAGTCGTATACAGCTACTCCGAGCCGACTGGCCAGCTCGTGCTCTGCTTTGCCGAGGTCCTCACAACTTGAGCTACCAAGATTCGGAGTCGAGGGCGGATGCGGAATTTTTGCAGAATGCTGCTGAAGTTGCTTCAAATCCATTCAGGAGGATCTAGAACATAAGCCACTTCGGGGGTTTCTAACTTCTTGGTCATCTCGATATCCCTCATGATTGAGGCAACTTCCTGCGATCCTGGCCCCGATTCTGGAAATATTTTCAAAGCTTGGCCGTGTTACAAGATAATAAAAATACAGTGGTATAATAAAATTAATACAAGTCGATTAAAGTGGTGTATAGCGGCCTGCACCAGGTAGGGAAGAGAAAGCTAGTATTTATTCCCGCCTTTACCGTGGTCATGGCCGTGGTCTTTTCCCTTGCCGTGGTCATGGTCTTTTCCCTTGCCGTGGTCGTGGTCCTTCCCCTTGCCGTGACCGTGGTTTCTGTCTTTGCCATGACCCTTTCCGTGGTCCTTCCCTTTATGCCCATAATCCTCATCCTCTCCCCTGCGGTATCCTCCGTGCCCCTTCCCGTGACCCTTGTCACCGTGGCCCTTATCATCGTGTCCATGGCCCTTCCCATCGTGTCCGTGGTCTTTACCGCCCTTGCCATGGTCGTCGTGACCCCCGTGGCCCTTACCGTCGTGCCCATGGCCCTTGTCGTCGTGTCCGTGGTCCTTCCCGCCCTTCATGTCGTGCCCGTACTCATCGGGGTCGTCTCCCCGGCGGTACCCGCCATACCCGCCATGATCCTTACCGTCGTGCCCCTTCCCGTCGTGGCCGTCGTGATCCTTTCCACCATGTCCGTCATGGTCCTTCCCGCCCTTCCCATGGTCTTTCCCGCCCTTCCCATGATTTTTCTCGCCCTTCCCGTGGTCCTCCCCATGCCCATAGCCATCATCGCCCCGACGGTAGCCGCCGTGCCCCTTGTCTCCCTTGTCCTTCCCGCCCTTCCCGTGGTCATGATCCTTATCGTGGTCATGGTCCTTCCCGCCCTTGCCATGATCATGGTCCTTGCCGTGGCCGTGGCCGTGGCCCTTCCCATGGTCTTTATCATGGTCTTTATCCTTGTCCCCTCCGTATCCCCGCCGGTCTCTTATCGGCCCATGGTGCACACAACACGCCCCTCTCACGCCGGCGCACGGCGGCGGCCTGTGGCACGCGCGGCCCTTTGCGCACACGATGCGCTCGGTGTATGGGGTTATGCACTGCGTTGCCATAAATGTTATAATTTATAGGACAACATGCACAACAAGAAGAATGGTCAGCGTGTTTCAATAGCGCAAGGAATAAACAATACCCGAAAAGATTCTGAGTCGCTCTCGACCACCTCCCTGGCGACGATTGCCTCGACGTTGCCCGTCAGCCCCGCCGCGGAGGACACGGCGAAGATGAGCGCGAGGGCGGCGAAGGTGTGGGGTGTGAAGCGCATTGTGGTGTGGGTAGGTAAGTAGGAGTGGTAGGGTAGGGTGGTGAAGACAACTGAGGACCTCCGCTGCTTTTATATGCATGTCGACGTACATGCGCACATGGTTAAATGGAACGTACACTTGAGTTGGAGCGTTTGCGTCCGGCGTCGAGACAGCTGTCGGACAATTATTCTCTGACTTGCACAGCTCCCGCGGCCGGGCATCGGCTTGGTGGAGTCTACCTACATGCGTGCAGTATATGCGCAGTCAACTCGACCATATGCCGCCGCCGGCACCGTCCTTGGGTAAATGCTATTATTGCAACCGTCCCATGCGCCGCGTACATACCTAATTAATTAAATAAATTGCGGTGGTGATTATGTGGTGAGCACATATAAGTATCCATTAACCGCCAAATGGACGCGTCCGCTGAATCATGTGAGCGCGCCAGGAACCAGGAAAGATGAATTTCGTTCGCCAGCGATTTTCCGCAGGGCAAATTGGCCCCTGCTATTTTTTGTACCAGCTATTTTCGTGTTTTTGAGTGACCGGCAGGTGGATGTGCACCGCGTCCTAAAATGTGTAGCGAGTCGAGAGGGTTCGCGCAAGTATGTAGGTTCTTTTGTGGATCCGGATAAGTATTAAATTCAGCTCGGGAAAGGGCAAATATTTTAAATTTCGACCTCGACCTTGCGACTATAGTTCGCCTATATATGTAAGCGCTTTGGCGAGAGGAGAAGCCCTTTCTGTGATCTCGACAAGAACCGATGACTGAGTGGCAACGCGACGATCATCAAAATTAATGCTAAGATGGAACCAAGATGGAACGGTAATGCGGAAGTCTAAGATGATTACAGAGAGTAGATTCTTACCATAGCGCTGACCTCCCAAGCGAGTAGACAGCCGTATACGTAGATCCCAGTGTAATAATAAGCAAATCCAGGGACAAATTGAACGTGAGTGCATTCTTGGAAGTGCAGCGCCTATGTAAAACGCTTTGGCGATGGTTCCAAGGCCTTTCTGAGATCCTCAACAAGATCCAACCACTGGCTGCCAGTGCGACGATCTGCGCGGAAGGTGAAAAGTAATGCGAAGATGGAACAAAGATAATGGAAGATAGTATCCCCTTCTTGCCATAGCCCTGAGCTCCCAAGTGAGTAGCCAGCCGTATACATAGAGCCCAGTATAATAATAAGCAAAACCAGGGACAAATTGAACGTGAGTGCATTCTTAGACTCAAGTATATTCTTGAATGTTGTCAATGGGCAGATTCAGATAATCATAAAACCTACCTTAATCTAAGAGTAGCTGGCTTGCGCGTCAGGACGCCAATTAACTTGAAGTAGGTAGGTGGTGGTAAAACCCAATTGGGAAGGGCAATATACGTCGCTTTGATTGATTGTGATGTTGTTTACAACGAGGTGTCGGCCCACGGCCCGACTTTAACCTTGCTTGGGCTGTATCCGTCCAGCCGTTGATGTGGCGGGGGACTGAGCTCGGTGATGTATATCGGCACGACCACACGGTCAAGGAGACGGCGCTGGCACCCAAGCTCGTGATCCCACGGTCGACTTACAGAACTGCTAGTGATAAAAAATGAGGCGCGGATGAATGCCCGGGCCAGCACAGTAATAGTACGCGGCGTGTTAGGGCGAAGCTGTCAGATTTCAGAGTTTGCTTCCCAGTAGTGTTGTCTGAGGTTTAAATTCGGAAGGCTTATGTGTATTTTGTCTTCAGTAATTGCGCCGAAGGTGAGGAACCTTGACAAGTCAGGTGCTTAGAATCAGGAGGTGCAACCAATGGGTGATAGGAGGTGGACATATTGGTCGAGCGTATTTCGAACTTGGCGATTCTCGTTCCAATCGCGTATTGCTATTCAATTGCTATTGGTATCAGGTGGGCGCACGCAGGATGAGAAAGGGGGTGCCGGGCGGAGCGGGACCACGTCGAGAATTCAAATTTAGGGTGCATAGAGTGTGAAATTGACTAGGTTGGGAGGTCATCGACGTCAATCTATGGCGGTAAATTTGCACATTTATTTAATGTTACGCTACTTATTTAAAAACTTTTTTCAAAAATCCCGCCGCTATTCGTCTTTTGAGTCCATTCCTCACTACTTTGAGATTTCAAAATCGATAAAAGAAAAGTGTCGCAAAGTTGCGAATCGCGCTACTATTTTTGGCATTGGCAAGTTTGAACCAACATCCCGCTACTTTTTTTGAGCCGATTTTTTTATTTGCTCTGGCGAGTCATTCATCATTTCTGATACTGATGCAATCCACCTCAATGACTGGTAGTGAGTATCTCGCTACTGAGAGCAACTTTGATGCAATAGATTGGAACGGATAAGATAAGATAAGGTCCGATGTATTACAAATCTACAATATAGAACATAATACAAACACAGAAGGATCAGCAGAGCCAATATGCCACTTTGCGACACAGACAATTGAAAGCACTGAAGCCCACTGCCCGTTGAACTGTAAGACAAATCCATGAAGGCATAATTTTTTTCTGCTGTATGAGCAGGTAGCTCTCCTTTGGTCTACGGCAGCCAGACACGCAGATTGATTGCCCGGTGCTGTTTGGTTCATGAGCTTTACAAGTTAGGTAGCAACCGTAGGTTCGAACCGACTGTGTGCGATCTTATCTTATCATATCTTGCCCTGTGTTCCATCATCATATTCGGTTAAACTTTGAAAATTGATTCAGCCAGCACTGGCTACCAAGGTCGTCAGAACTATTTCCATCCTCCCGACCTCATGGACAGAATGAACGAGAAGCCGTGACGCCGAAGTTCGTGTGATCCAGGAGCGTTGCGCCTCGCGACATACGGGCAGCTTGAAGACTGGCTCTCCCGCTAGAATAAGCACAGCTCCGGGAAATATCGGGAACTCGACTTCCAATATAAGTCATGTAATTGGTATCATGGTACAGCGCGGGTGGCATAAGATATCTGGTGGTGCACAGACCGCTCATTGAGTATCATTAGGTATTTAAAGCCTTCTTCACGAAAAAAATGCGTTGAGTATATTTTCTAGAATGCACCGTAATTACAGTACTTACACTACAGGCAAAAGCCAGCGCATGCGAAAAACACATGCATTCGACGCATGTGGTTCGCATGTGGAGCTGTGGCAAACAAAGGCGAATAAATGCCTCTTTGATTCACAAAGGCTAGACAAAGCAAAAACAAAGGGCAGGCAGAATTTCCCAGTGTCAGGGGAATTCTGCCTGTCCTTTGTCAGTCCTTTGTCTGCCCTTTGTGAATCAAAGGGATGTTGACTTGTCTTTGTTTGCCACACCTGCACATGCGAACCACATGCATCGAACGCATGTGGTTTTCACATGCGCTGGCTTTTGCCCGCAGTGAATTAATTATTGTACGGTGTATGGCCGGGAGAACGTAATCAATTGATAGAGACGAAGACTTTTAGGCCAAAATAACTCTCACTCAGAGAAGGATCACAATTGCCACGGTACTTCAATGGTACCTACATAGTTTCAACAAAAGTTAAACCCAGCAGATTGGCCCGCGGCGGATCAGATTTGATCGGCTTTATCCGGACCAGATCCGGGATCATTGACAAACAGGGCCACACTAGATGCTGCGACTGGACTGCGCAAAATTAGCAACCTCGATGATACCAAAACTTCCTGCGGGCAAAAGTAAACGCACAAAGCCCCCCGCCTGCGACTTTTGCAAAGCGCGTCGTGTGCTATGTCACCCGCAGCCCAACGGCGCGCCTTGCCCGCGTTGCGTGGAGAAGAATAACAAGTTTGCTTTGTTCTCATTCATATGCGAAAGACACTCATAAAATTTCCAAGATGCACGACAACGCCTCGTCGGCGACTGCGAACAGATCCCACCCGCTCTCTTGTATACATCCCAATAGTAACTCAATCACCGCAACAAAATATTAATCTTGTGAAACAACCCGCCTGGAACTCTGTTTCCTCAAAATCGAACGACTGTCCTGATCTCAATCCCGAACTGGTTCGCCACCTTTTTGATTGTACGCGCCATAGAAACTACTCGGGATTGGCTTCCGCATTGAATGACACTCATGAATACAGGTTTTGTTCAGTCACCACAGTACTTGCGCCCAGTAATCCACGACACTTGCATCTCGACAGAGATACAGGCTGCCTCGTTCCAACTAAATGTCCTGTCTCCGCGATCCCGCGCGCTCGCGCTCTGTATTATCGCATTCGCGTCGCTGATATCCTTCGACGAGGCGGTGCTTGGGCCCGGGCCCCGTCCTTACTCGCTTCTCGACGCACAGTTCTTCCTCTCAGATGCGGATGCGCGGAGCTGCGGTGTCAGGCGGGCAGCGGTTTTCCGCGCACTCCACTCCGAGGCGGTCAAGACAGCGGTGAATGCGGGGGTCATGCTCGAGTTCTCTTCAGAGAACATCGCATCCTGCTTCATCTTGAGCTATCTGGAACAGTGTATGCATTTTTATTCATCCCCCTACTTGTCCTGATGATCAACTTACAGACAAATTTTGTGACCCTGTTCGCCCTTGGGCTTCGGCTTTCTATTCTCATCTGCGAATCCTCGCGTCCACTTGGAAAGCGCAGGATACTGAACGCAATGGACACCACTGGGCCGCGTTTCTTGTAAGATTTAACTTCCATCCCGAAGTGATACTTACCAAGGATCTACTGTGTCAGATGGAAGAAGCACTCTTTGCGACCAAGCACCGAAAACCGATATTGATGTTAGTTCTTTCGTGATCACCCGCTGCATAATTAATGTTCACCTTGTACATTAGCTCCAAGCACGATCAACTCCTCATCTGTGGACCGGAGCCGTGTTCCTTGCAAGCTCTCCTCGCAACGTTGGAAAAATCCGCAGGACGACCTCATTTTTCTGTGGTGTTTCACGCCATGAAGCCTTGTATGTCCCACAAGCTGATTGAATCCTCATTGATCCTCGGACGCATAGTTTTATTCCATGTTACATGTCTTATGCGGCAACTGCACGAAACGATCATCGGAGGTTCAGTGTTGTTCGTTCTATTTTACTCACACTCAGCTGAATCTGACCAGACCACCCACGTCTCTATCCCTTATCGGAAGCGGCCGTCCTAGACTTTATGGGATCCCTTTCTATTATACAAACCATCCTCTCGCTCCTCATCGAGCAAGTCGACGCCGCGCTGCTCGAGTCTCTGACCTCTGTGAACATGCCATATAATGGCGTGAGCACCAACAGCGTCGACGCCGTCGTGCGTCTCTGCGGTTTTGTCACTATCTTGGGCTTTACTGGCATCCTCCTCCCGTTTTATCGCGAGCTGGAGCGTCGCATCAATGTGTCCTACAACGCGACCGCGCACAGCCAGCATGCATGCGGGCGGTTGCTCCTCCTTCGAAACCAGGCGCGCGAAATGTCACTCCACGCCGCGCGCAGCCTCGCGAAGGGGCTTGGATATCTGCCGCGGCTGGCGCACATGACACATATGCTGTGGCTCTTCCTCGCTGAGTGGGCCGAGTTTTGCTTAGACGAGGCCGACGCGCCCATCGTTGTGGCCCCCGAGGACATGCATGTGCTGCTCAAAGCGTATGTCTTTCGTCTGCTAGCCCAGAAATACATAATAATCGGTCCTACTCTTCCCACCAGAATTGCTGCGGAGCTGAATAATATTGGATATTCTCTGGACCTCACGCCGCATGCTGGTTTAGTTGAACGACTGCAGGGATATATATCTGGCCACCGTGCTCCGGCTGCCGGATCTTCTCTTGATCTACTCTCTGACGGGGCGTTCCCTCTACTGGATGATAGCTGGATGGACTTTCTTTCGGGCGAAGGAGGGACTGTGAATGGACTAGATCTCGACATTTTAACGTGATTATTTATCGAGGCGTATTTTTCTCTGTTTCAATTTGCTTTGTTTTTAGAGACTCCTAATGTTGCAATAGATGACTTCCGCTCAACTTCAGTCTCCAGTCCGATGGTGATGAGTCATAGGCATACGGGCCCTTTCAGTTCCTTTTAACTGGGCCCCGGGCCCGGTTCGGCAAGCCGTGGTTGAGCAACACGACGTACAACATGCGACGACCGGCGAGCTATTATGAAGACAGACTAAGTGCGACGGAGATCTCACCGATACGTATGTATGCGCTGAACGCAATTATATCCAGCTGACTCTCAAACCAATTTCCCTCCCTACCACCCCTTCTAGATTTCTTGTGGTCCTTCGCATGCTCGCCTTGAAACGATTTCCTTCATCCGGTGGCTATGGCGTCTCTGGCAATCCTAGCGGTGCCCACAAACTCGTTCGGAGCGACGAGACCAGCAATGACATTGCAGAGACTGACCTGGCTTGCCTCACCTATCCTGGGGCCGTCGACATCAACGTCTTCTCATTTCCTGCCTCTCAATAATATTGATGTCCATTTGGACTCTCGCTGCAATTGTTACAGGGCACAGCCTTGCCGCAAACCCCATCGCGGTCGTCCATACCACCACGGGCGACGCATTTATATCCTCTACTGTCTTTGGCCAAAATCTCCCCTTGAATTCTCTGACATTCTCTACCCGAGTGAGATATCTCTGTCCAACATCCAAATCATCCTACGTTCAATATTGCACCTCAGTACTATTATGATCAATCGTCTTGGCTGGGCAAGTTTAACTATCCCGGCAACATCGCATGGAGCGAAAAGAAGTCTCAAATGTGTACGTCGGATCTTGCTCAAATGAAGACTATATTCACACACAACGTTTGTCCAGATTGGCGCGGTACTACAAGTGGTGGAAAAATCGTCCGCGAGATCTTCCACCAGCTTCAACGCTTCAAGTTCGTATACTTACTTTTAACAACACCCTGATCTCGCCGACTTCAAAATCGCAACTGGCATGGGCGAAAACTGTCTCTGGCCTGACTGCAAAGAAAGCGCCATTAAGCCCGAGTTAAATATCGCCGCGCGCAGAGATCTCAGTGCAAGTATCTACTGGACGTTGACGGCATCCCTGCTTCGCTCTGGATCATTGATTTTCAAAGGTTTTTTTCGCTCTCTGAAGTTTCCGCTATTGTTTTAATTACAGTGCGCCTACGGATGACGGTTTTTTGGGAGAGTACTTCGACAAATGGCTGAGGCCGTATGAGGGTGTTATGAATAAGAGAGAACAAAAAGCAGAAGCAATGCGGGACACGTTCTCTGGTCTCTGATCTGGGACGCGATCCCCAGTCATACAGCCGCCTTTTGTTTCCGCGACTGGTCATCGAACACTGCACTGTGGAGGGACATGATTCGTCTTGCGGACAAAGCCAGGGTTAACTTGCGACAAAAAAACATGAACTATAACTAGAGAGCAAGGTATGTCTCGACGGCTCTATGTAGATCTCAACTCTTGCCGCTTCTTCTCCCAAAGCGCCGCTGCTTCAACCTTCAATCGCTGCTTCGCACCAACGTCAGCCCATACCGGGTCATCCGCCTCGACACGTTCCAGCCACGGCTTCATCCAACTATCTCGTCTCACAGAAGTCCCAGCAAAGTGTACCACCAAGTCTCCCCGCATAACCTTCCAAGGCTGCACAATCAATGGATCACTCCCATCGTCGTACACCTCGTTTGTACCCTTATCGAACCTCTCGGGCGTCATATCATTCATGAAGATCCCAACGTAGCCTTCCCTCGGCACGCCGCCGTTATTGAATGGCAAAGAGTTAAACCAGCGCGGCGGGACGTCGACCCAATGCTTGTTGACGTTCTCCATCGGCGAGGCGGAGTCTTTGAGGAGCCACTCCAACGCGGACTGTTCCCCAAATCTACTCTCTGTGACGTTTTTAGGAAAGTATGTAGGGTAGGCAACAACGGCGGCAATCAACTCGACGGACCAGCGGTGGACGCGGATTGCAAAGACGCCATCGTTGATACCATCCATGTTACTGGAAATAATGAAGTGAACGGACTCCAGCTCCTTGGTATCTGGGGGGAGGAAGACCTCGAGCGGGGTGGTCGGGTTGGCGATAATAGTGTCAGCGTCGAACCAGCTGTTTGAAATGAGCATACTGCTGGCAGAGGAAGTGGGGTACTCACAACAGCCACTCTAGTCTCTCCTCAGGCGGCTTCGCCAGTTCTTGGAGGAGGATGCTGAGCACGTATGCAGGCTTGCTCCAGGCGCCCCATGGCGGGTTGGGATGGCCTACCTCGTCGACGAGCTTTTGTCTATCAATGAAATGAGGATAGCCGTGCATGGCGTTATGCTTGAAGTGGGTCTCGAAGGCTCTTCGAAGGATTGGCACGTCAGCTCCATCGAATGCGACGGAAACCTTCGCGACCCTCGATGGCAGCCTGCCTGGAAGAAACTTTGGGGCGGCGCGAGAGGAATAAATGAATAACGCTGGGAAAAGAGACAGCCCGAGCAGAACAACGATGATCTGGGATCTTCTGAGCGAGAGTAGTGATTGCATGCTCAAGGATTTTGGAAGTGACCGAGGTCCAGCCCTAATAAGAACTTCATATAGAGACGGGCACGAGCGACTATAGATTGTACCACGAAGGAGCCATACTTGTACAGGGGTAAGAAAAAAATAATGGAAAAGTTGTGTAAGGGACAAACCTCAGACTGGCGCGATTAGAGGAGGGGGAAGAGAGGAAGATTCAAGTCCCACGTTTGACTGCGCCCTTGCAACGTTGCAACAATCAACACAGCCATTTTATGCCGTTAGATGTCTGATGCGTCTGACAAACTTCTGATGTGTTTCGATCTGGGAAGAATATACTCCTCCGAACAACTCCGAAACCCAGGTTTGTCCCTACTTTATTCTTCTTACTTTGTTATGTAGCCCATGAGTCCTGACGTGCCAGATTCTTAAATGGATTCCTTATCAAGTTGGGCGGTCGGTCGGGCTTGAAAGCCCGCTCACGTCAGCCGCAGCCAAGCCGCAGCATCCAGTTTTCTGGAATCTTCTCTCCGTCATTTGTTTTCGTGATGAGGGCATCATTTGGTAGAAACAAATGAAGACCCGGGTATCCGGTCCGAACCTCGTCCCATCAAAAACGCTGGTATGCCTTTCCAGCTTGCACAACGCCGCCCCACAACTACAGTATACCACTGGTAGTTTTTGTATGGCAGTCACCGCCTTCCGTGGCCCATACTTTTTGCGACCCACGGGCACGGTGGCGAGCGTTGCCCTACGTTCTGTGATGTGTATCTAGCTAGTTGATCCCTCTTCTTCGTACATCCCGAACCGTGGATCTGTCCCGGCCGGCCGGCCACCGGCGACACTCTTAAAGTGCGAGCGCCTCCGCAATCCCACTAATCAACCCCACCACCACAGCCACCACCACTAGCCCCAGCCCGCCCTGCCCGCACGCGCCATCCCATCCCAGCGTTGCCTGCCGCCCGTCCGCTTAAAGCACGTTGTCGAGTCGCCGACATGTTCGTAACTCATATTTACACCAGTCTGCTCCTGCGTGTACATCGTCCAAATGGTTCACTATTCTCCGCTTAATTAGCTTATGTTTACTACATACAATCCCAGTGTCTGGCTTCAAGAAACCACGGGCATCTTCGTACGTCGATATTCCTTTCTCGTTATACATGCCCCCGTTCTAATCATACCCTGGCCGAGAGTAAACGGCGGTACGTGCAGCAGCAGTTTTCGTGCATTAAGCGTCTCGTTAGATACTTGTGATCCACACTTCACTGAATATATCAGTCGTACTTAGTATTCTCCTGGCTGAACGAGAGCGAAATGCCCAGAAATGCATCACATATATCGCTCGTCTCGCATGGAATAGGCGACATTCCGGAGCCGACGTCGTTCACTCAGGCGGAGCTGGATAAATATTTTAGGGTGCGTTGGAAGTTCTCTGCCCGTTTGGTAAAAGCCTGACACTTGGTAATGCAGGGATCTGCCCCCATGGGTTCTAATTCGCGCTGCCGCGCCACACGCTCCCACTCCATTGGGTGGAATTCTGTAAAGACATCCCGCGATTTATTGGTGAGTGTTCGACCGTAGATGGAGGCTTTGATAAGCGTTGGAAGAATATATGTATGTATTATTACTGTGAAAACCATCAATTGCTGCTCAAGATCGCAAAGCTTTCCCTCCACCGCTTGATGAACAAGGAAATTGAGTCAATATGTGCTGAATTATAGACAAGGGGTTCATCAAAAGTCAGATCAGTAGCGAGGTACTTACCTCATTGGTCAATTATGTGATATCTGTATTCAAGTCCAAGGAGTCAAGTCAGAGTAATAAAAGAATGAAACATTTAATTGAACTTCACAAAAGCATCGCAATCTAAACCTTGAAGCTCATTCAAAAGGCGCCAACCGCGACGTCAGGAATCTTAGGCAGGTCTCGCGGGATATTCTTTATGAAGAGTCGGGCCTTCTTAAGAAGCCGCCCTAGGCTGCGGTCTGCCTGATTTAATGTAGAAGGAAATTATCCTCAGGCCCTCACTCATTCAGTCTGGTCCTTCTATCTACTTTGGGTCAACAGCGAGGTGGATGATCAATGTTTGACAGACTAAAGCGCAGTGAGCCGCAGTATAGTGGGTTCAACGATAAAAGCGCGAAGAATTAAGTAGTCCTCGGTTAAGACGACCTTTTCTCCTCTCCCTTCCCACTACCACTACCGCCATGCCGTTCCCATTCGCTCTGATCGGTATGCATCCCCGCAATCCAAGTTCTTGTCAGTATACCCAAATTTACACCCTTTAAGCGCGCCCACCTGGCGATTGGCAGGACGTATTTGATAACCAAGCGATGTAGGTCAGCGTTAGTCGTATTTTAGGCAAATATTGAATCAAGACCTCATATAGCGACATGTCCCTCTCGCATAACATGCTCATTCGTGGGTTAAACGCGATCTACGCGCAGGCAGAATCCATCAAGGATGAACACACGAAACCCTTCACGTTCTTTTGCACCCACTTGGTGCGTCCAGACAGCCGCCCTTGCACCTGGCTGCCGCTGACCGACCTTGTTATCCCAGCTGGTCATGCTGCACACGCACTATCAAATGGAAGAAACCCTGTACTTCCCCTCCCTTGAGAAAAAGATGGGGCCTCATGCCATGAACCACCACCTCGAGCAGCACAGCACAGCCAAGGCGCGCCTCATTGATTTCGAACATTATCTCAAAGATGTACAAGGCGGCGCTGCCACCTACTCGGCGCAGCAGCTCATCGCCAAGCTGGACAGTTTCAGTGATAAACTTGTCGAGAACCTCCATGACGTGAACTCAGCTGTTATCTCATATTGTACTCACCACTTATCACTACTCTGCTCCAGGAAATCCCCACCCTTGCGTCGAGCAAGATCCGAGCCGCATTCACGAAGAAGGAGCTGGAAGACCTGACGGTCGCGGTACGAAAGTGGATGCAGAAAGAGGCCTCTCCACTCACGTCACTCCCCATGCTCTTCATCTGCCACGACAAATCCTCCGCCCCATATTTCCCGCCGATACCCAAACCAGTTATATGGATCGCGCAGAATGCCCCCTTCCGGCTGTACAGCGATGCCTGGGCCTTTGGGCCTTGTGACGTCAATGGGGTTGTCAAGCCGGGGCTGGGGAATGACCTCGAAACGGTCCCCGCAGCCCAGAATGCGCAGAATGCGAATTAGAAGTTTGTGCCCGCCGGTGGGGGTTGTTATTGGTCATTCGAATAGCCTGCTATAAATGGAAATTGTGCAGAGTAATTCAGACAAAATGAAATCCGGCCTATGAGCACGCCTTCCATTTGCATTGTTGTATAGCAAGAGTCCGGAACTTCAAGATGAAGAACGAACTTAAAGATCATCGGGGTCAGGAAAGAGATGCGCCACGTGCGATGCGCCACCGACATGATGCGCCTCACCGGAAATCACCGATCACCAATGATGCGCCTAATCGAACTACCTTACATTTCAACATTGTTCGATTGGGCACGACGAGTATCGATTCTTCCAACAAAACGATAACGACACAAATAATTTCGAATCCCTATAAAGTATCCCTACAGCTCCTCATCTCATCTCCTCAACCTTCGACACATCAACCAAGGAGGCCACCCTCGATGTATCCCGAGATACGTCGGACTTGCGCACTGTTTCCACCTCGATCAAAATGCCGCCGGAAGCCCTGAACGACGGCGGCTGTGCAGACCCACATCCTCAGCTGAGCATATACAACAACTTATAATGTATCCTGCACGCACCTGAAGCGACCCTGCATTCGATGCCAGGAGTGCCGGCTGTCCACTACTATCGGCATTCCATCCCCGGCCTTTGCGCGAATTGAGGCTGCTGAGCAGTGAATTCATGTACAGCTTGCAGAGCGGGATATTGAATATGAGGTGGCTACACCGACGATTAAATTGAGATGGGCTCCAGACTTCAGGGTTCAACACGGCGAGGCTCACTGGCCAGCAGGCTGTTGGAAATAATTCACTAGTGTTCCTGGGGATATTTAAATAGTTACTTACGTCGGATAGAAAGAGTATCAGGTCAATAGTCGCGCAAAGCGCAGTCGCGAGCCCAGTCTGCACCGTCACTGCTAGATGACCCATCAGTGGATGGCGAATTATAATCCCTGCATGACTTACTGCGTATGATCTGGTCGATGAGGATGTCGGATCCCTCGAAGCCCGTCTTGCGCGATCTCTGGATTACGGGTAAGTTTCATTGCAGTGCAGCTCCGATACACGAACCCTGCACCCAATGTCAAAGATAGAACAAAAGAGGTGCGGATAACATACAAGTGATACACCAAAATACAGGTAATGAGAATATCGGCCAAGCATTCGGCGATCAGCCACAAGATGACCACATGCTAATACACAGTTTAGAACTGTATTATCAGAGCAACAAACCTATTATTAATTGAACCTTGAAGAGGATGAACTCTTGAAACCAGGGATGCAAAAGCACCTCGACAGTCGACGCTATCGTGCCAGTAAGAGAATGTAAAAGGAACAAAATGGGAGCCTGGGTTTCTCACCAAGCCCTCCAGCTGAGAATAATGGCGAGTAAGGTTGGGGAAAAATGTACGGCTACAGGACTTCTTACCTAGTCCTTCCAATTACAATGCAACGGCAGAAATAAAGAGCCACACATTTCCTGTTAACTTTTTTACGCGCCAGCTGTAGAAGAGCTGGACAAGAGACGCGATCAATGCCTCGAATGAAACGCGACAGAGGATGAATTTCGAGCGGGCGTACTGTCGTGGCTGGATCTGTGCTCAATTAAGCCAAGCCAGTTGGGAAAGATGGGTTGAACTTCAAATGCGACTTGCCCGTGGCAAAAACTAGACGTGGGCAGCGTGAGGTTGAGGAAATATATCTCGAAAGAATCCAAGCTTACCCCATGTCGCCCGTGCCAGATGAGGTACATCATCTGAATCAGAGTCACCCCAAAAACAGGAGAAAATTGGGAGTTCGCGTATGTACCAAAGTGCTTGATTAGACAATCGTACAGATAGACGACATCAAAAATTGTGTTGGCTGTGTCAAGGATGAAAATGCATCCAACCTGCGCGTATTTCCGTTAGAGATGAACTGTGCCTCAACATTACATGCCATACGAATATTTTTGTCGAAATTATGTCGCTGGCGAGGACAGCGATTGAGTGAACAGGGAGCACGCCGAGAGACGAACCTCCGGAAGGTCGGAAAGTAGACGTAGGTTTGTTTTATCATGATTCCGTACAGGAGGACGTTGAAGAAGAACCCAATGAAGAGAGGACCGTGACTGCCACGAAGACTTGAAAATGGATAAACGCGTCTCGTTTGGTGCACTTACGCGATTTCCGCTGGGCCGTAGGATTAGATGGACTTCATGTGCGTAATAAACTCGGACGTGTGAAGATGTGGAAGAGCGAGGCCAAATCAAGGCCAGATGGCAGTAAGAGCAGAAGAGACAAAGCGAAACAAGCAGAGGTGGCGGTGCCGGTGGTCGGACCGACAATCCGGCGATTCAACTTGAACTGCACTCAAAATTTAGTCTCAAATGCATGCTCGTCCCAAATATTATAAGCAGCGCAAATAATCATCCTTAATTGCCTGATAAAACTCCCATTTTACTGCTTCAACCGGTGAGTGGTTGGTGAGCGTAAGGAACCCTCTGGAGGTAGACAACACTACTTTGCAATAGGTTCTGGTAATAAATCAGAGAGCGTGCAGAGTCCCTTTCCCGGACACGGACACGGACGAAATAAGTGAAACCTAAGGTGGTTGCACGAACGGTCTCATTTTCTACTTCTTAATTTTCACGCTGCCACTACTGTGGCAATTTGAATACATACATTGAACAATAAATGGTGTGTGCGTGCATACGTCATAAAATATTTTGAAGAATCGAATCCAGCTGATTCCCCTGCCTATTTTCGGCACTGATGCATGCTCCCAACCCGACACTCCCGTGAACACCACATATTCGCACATCTCGCACAACGGGGGAAGTTAATTCCCTCCTTCTTACACGCCGAACACACGACGCGTCCAGTTCCCATCCGCGAGCTGCGCTCGAGCAAATACAGCTTCTCGTTCCTGGTGATATCCCTCCCATGGCTCTTCACCAAATTCGTCCTCGCTCGCTCCCGCTCCCGCTCCTTGCCTCTTTCTTTTCCCCTGCGTATAGGCACTGGTGGTGTGTGCGGCTCCGAGTCAAAGTCAGAAAAAGGCGATGCCGTGCGGCTAAACGACGGAATCGAGGCGAAGGATGTAGTGGGTGACGCTGGAGGCGATCCGCCCACCGTGTACGATAGGGCGGGCAGGAAATCGTCTTCTGTCTCTGCCCCGTCGTAGTTGTCTCCAGGTATATTCCATTCATCCTCCACGCTATCCAACGGGCTTGCGGTTGCCCACCGCCCATGTAGGACCGCCCCCAGCGCGTCTCGTGCGCAACCGGTGAGCGTGAACGCGCCCGCAGCAGCGTGTGGCTCTGCATCGAGCGACATCCTGCGTACCGCTAGCGCAATCTTTGCGGCGGACCCATCGGCCGAAATAACGGATAGGGTGCGGCGGTGCCAGTGGCGGCGATGTCCAGACTGGCGGTGAAAATGTGGTTATTAGCTGTTACCGCGTTCAAACGATTAGGTGCAGATATGTATATACCTTTGGCTGGGTCCCCTGCATACGGTCGTTCCAATGTGATAACCCAGCAGAGAGCCTCCATCTTATATGAATTGTGATCGTGTGCCATCTAAACGCCAATCAGCAATGCCATAATGATAATCCTCGGACGTCGGAGGTAAAAATCACCAGATAACGATTCGGCCGGATGTTTTCTAAGACATTGAAGAGGACGGTGGTCTATACCAAGGTGATGGAGGGAGGGCTAGTCCAATAGTGTGGTAGAACTTGAACACGTGTAGTTATATATATACCGCCGACCATTCTCAGGCTTGCCATGTATGTATAATCATGCTTTGACCTCGAGAGATTAAATCTGTGCATGAGATGCAAGCTGTCAACAGTACTACACCGGCGTGTGCGCAACAAATCTTACCATCTTGTCAAGTGAGACCAGCGTTGTTCAACGACTCGCTGTCCTTCGCCAGGCTCCAGGATTTCCCATCCATTGTCAGGCGACTCGGAAGCCGGAGCTCGTCCTGCTCGAAAATGCGCACTAGATACAGGCCACGGAACCGCAGAACGAACTTTAAATGGCGACCGCCCTGCGAAGAGCTGAAAAACAAGGGTCCTCATGTGATGGTGCAACGTCATAATCTGTCAGACTCTGTCTACGCAGGGACCCCGTAAATGGGCGGAGAGTTCAAAACCGGCGACAGAGTGGGGCGGACATAATGCGTGGACGGTGGCCAGAGGGTCGTGATATATTTGGTTTCAACAATGCAACACTTCGGGCCGTCGGAGTCGTACTGTAACTGTACAGGGGACCAGGATAAATAATAATAGACTCAGAAGGATGTCATGCACAGATATGTGGACATACGTAGGACATAGAGAAGTCCAGTCCAGTGACTGTGTGGAGCTCGTCCTCGGAGTATATTGACAAGCTCGCTCACATGTACAGTCAGTTGGATTCAATAAAGTAATCTTGTGGGAAAGTGGTTGTGTTGCCAAATTGCACCGGTAGGTCGGGAACACATGGAAGAAGTGTAGATTGGGAAAGAAGCAAAGTGCCGCGGAACTTTCGGAGGATGATTCCTTCCAGGGGGGTCAGGGAGCCAAGATGGGAGTCGTGTTTGTTGAGGATATTACTGGTGGACATTCCGGTGGGTTCCCGCTCGAATAATGTGTCCGCTCAAATTAAAGACAGACTTGAAGCTCGTTCAAGTGGAATTCGACACTTGAAATGCCACTGTGCAATCTCCAGCGCTCATAGAGCTTTGTTGTGCCATGGCAATTAGTAATGCCCGGGGCCCGGCCTCAGGCCCTCCAGGCCCTCCCTAGCAAGCCCGGGCCGGGCCGAGGCCGAGGCAGGGCTTGAGCGGGCCCAGGGCTCGGGCTTCAGATTTTCAGGCCCAGGCCCAGGCCTGAAGCCCCGGCCTATGTACCACCTATATAGTCGGTGTTCTTCGATGAGTTTTCACTCAAAAATGTCGCAAATTCACCGCTCAGAAATTCAAAATGTTTTACCCCATTCAACTTCAACTCCATACTCAGCAAGTTCCGGTTGTGGACGTTGTTCTATAAACTCATATTTCATTATAAATTATAGTTTTATGATGTTTCTACTGGGTGACTTCCCATAAGCTTTTTATATTCCAGCTGAATTTTCCAGCGGTGCCAATGATGTCGGCTAATTCTATTGAGATTAAATATAATCGAGGATGATTCCCATAAGGGTTTCCTCTATTTCATGAGTATTTTGAACACCTGGCACACTAGCTCCCGTCTCATCCGTCCCTTAACGTCCATTAACGCATACTTCCGCCGCCGACATGGAAAATGAGCTCCACCTACGCCGTATAAATATGTCTGCGGCACGGAGACAGCCGGGATTCGCCGTTGGCCATCAACCCCTCCAGACCCCTCCCATAAATGGTCCCCGGTCCAACTCATTGATTTCCTGGAGAACAGCGAGCCCAGGAAGCAAGGAGGGCGGAGAGATGCGCGTCGTAACGCGTCGTGAGCGTGTGAACGTGGGCAGATGAGCACTGCCATAGTCAGCAAAGTGCCCAAAACGGGTTATTCACGACAATTCAAGTCTATTCGAGGAGGGGGTACCCCTCGAATAGATTCGATTAAATAGTGGTTTATTCGAGGGTCTAAGCGAGATCTGAGTCCGATGGGGTCCTGATGGTACCTCCGGCATCACGGCGGAAATTCGAAAAATATTCCACAGGATTATTTAATGTTTATGGGAAGTCACCCACTTTAGTCACGTACATTCTGTGCATTTCCAATGCCCATTCGGAACTTTGTAGGCTTGCGGAAGTTCACTTCGCAAATTTTGCACGAGGGAGTTCAAGTTCCGTCTCGTAGTTCACCTGAACGTGAAGTTTGGACAGGCACGCGGGACCTTGTGCTGTGCGGCGTCTCTTCTGGCCAAGGAAACATTCATTTATTGATAAAAGGAATGAATTTTCTGATGACTGCTTTTTCCCCCCTATTTTTTAATCCTGGGACATGTTATTAAGACACTAGTGCGGAATATCCGTTCTCCGTTTTTAGCCTGATTTCCGAACCACCCTCATACCTTTAGTAGTCATCCTGTTCTCTCCTATGACCACTAATAATTGAAGTGGCCACTGCATCTATTATGAGAGTTAGAAATTGCACAGAATAAATTCTAGGTACCTCAGTATGACGGGCCTCGCAGATGAGAAATTTAGTAAAAAGATACAATGTGTAAATTCGGTCAGGAAGCCCTGCCCGAGAATATTTGGGTCGCATTAAACTGGAATGATTCGAGCAAAACTTACTTGGAACTTCAACCTCAACTTCAGCTACCTCATGAAGAACCTTGATCAAAAACTGGAATATTTTAAGAAAAATGAGGTCATAATGTTCTTCGCTTTGGTCCAGAAGTGTGAAAATGAAGTTAGTGAGAGTTCCAATAATGTTGTTGTACACTAATGTTATAAAACATCCTTTTCTGTTCAACCTATGCTCGTTCATGTCGTCGATAATAATAAAAAACCCCAAAGCCCGGGGCTTGAAGCCCTCTCTGAGGGCTCGGGCTTGGGCCTGCAAAATCTTGAGCCCAAGCCCGCTCAGGCCGGGCCCAGGGCATCACTAACATTGGCAATTGAATAGGGCTTATAAAGCAAACGCAGTACTAAGGTACGGGACATACAAACACGGTTGCCCCACGTGATTTAGCCTTATTGAGAAGATTTCCGCAATTCGACCTTTTCTCATTCTGAAATAGAAATTATGGCCCAACAGTATTGTCCGCATTGTTCAGGCCTACTCGCTCGTGGTTAAAGCTTGTGTAAAAGTGGCGAACTGAAGGACTAGTTCCAAAATGATCAGAAATTGATGGTATTGTCGGCCCACATCAATTTCGGAACTCGTCCGTCATTTCTCAACCGAAATTCTCCAAAATATTTGGGAACAGTCTTCAGATACATTCACACAAAACTGTTAAGCCAGATTTTCCACTCTCATCGTGCAAGCCCGCAATTGCTCTTTTTGGGCAGTCACGTGGGGCAACTGCCTTCGTATGTCCCCTACCTTAGTGGAGTCAAACGGCTACGGAACCTTGCTCACTGTAAATCGGGCTCTTATCCTTCCGAAATTGCCGATCAACTCTTTGACGGTTAAGTCATGGTTGTAGTCAGAGTGAGATTCAAACTCCGCCCATTACTGATCTATCTTCCTCCGACTTCCATCCCGTCCCACCACCTCCACTTACGCGTTGAAGTTCATAGTACACCTCGGTAGACTCTGCCTTCTTCTCAACACCGAATATATAATTTGACATTCACTTCGGCCAAGGCCCAAATTCGGTATTCTTGGTTCCGGATTTAGGGACCAGGTCTCATTGAGGTCTCACTTGCGTAATTGTCCGTCTGTACAACCATGGCTGCTTATTAATGTTACCATCAAAAGATGCCATCATCTTTTCTCTGTCTCTTGCGACCGTCTTGTCAGACTCTTGAGTCCTCTGCAATCCTCTGTGTCCTCATCCTGCTTTGCCCCTCATCATGTCACATCATGTTACCATGTATGAAGAAGAACCACTCCCCGGTATCAAACTCTCCCCCCGTTTGTGCCTTTGAGGCTGACTTATCGAAAAACCACCTCATGCCTCCTTAAAGTCACTCCTTTGCCTTTGCATGGACCCACCATGGAACAGTTGTACCCTTACCCTGCTATTCCGTCTACGGTCATGGCACCTCCCCATAAGCTCGGCCTTGCCTGTCCCTTTTGTGCTGACTTGTACCCTCAGTACCAACAGCCGATAGCGCGGAAGTTATCCGCAATACTGTGTCTGTGCCCATGCCGGATTCTGTTTCTTCCGTCAGCGAAGCATGGGACGTCTTGCACCGGGCCTCCACGGTGTCGGCTCCTGTATCTGGTGTTGCGTGTGGGTCCAAATAGCTGCCCCACCTATCTCTTCTGATTCATGCCTCTCATCTTCTCGCTCTCCCGATCTGTCCTTCCGACATCTATTCTTACCCGTTCTATCCCATTCTACCCATTCTGCCCTGTTCTACTCGCTCTGCCCCATTCTACCTTGTGCTGCCATGCTGCCCATACTACTGTCCTACTGTCCCTTCTGTCCTACCGTTCTATTGCTTCGAATGTATTCGCTTCCAGCTCTGAATGTCCTGCCTATCATTTTGAGCAACAAGGTGTCCATTGATGCGGATGACGGCATTGAATTCGGCACCGCGTATAGGCTCAATCATGACCTTGAGTTCGTGGAGATAGTGTGCTGGCTGGCCTTCACGCATCCGATATTGATACCTTATATATCTTCTGCTCCACGCTCGACATGTCAGCATTTATCACACTTTTCACTTATCTCAGCATGAAAAACTTGAGGATGATCTGTTCTGCTCACCGCATCGCAGCCCCTAGTAATGCGAGGAAAGATACCATCCTGCTGTCTCGTCTCTAGTGCAACACATGTCTTGCCAATTGCTCGGGCATCCAGCCTATGCCCTTCAAGTTCTTCAAAAGCCGCCGTGCTTCGAGCAAGACTGTGTCTTTGAATTCGCAAGATCTGGCTCGCAGCGTTGAAGTGTCCCGCATTGCGAACACTGAAAGGTTGGCGGCTAGGAGAGCAGAAGCTTCAACCGATGAAGTACGAGACCGCAGGATATCAGAAGCGGCATGCCAGGCAGAGAGAAGGTCCAATTTATCAGACGCTGTGCATGCAGCGGAACGACTCGCAGACTTTAGCACGTGTACAAAAGCCCGAAGCTTATTATCTGTAGCGCAAAACTGCTGCCAACTAGGAAGTCGATACGGAGAGACGAGGATTGACTTGGGAGTCGGCCGCCAGCCGCCGCCGCTCTGTAGTTGCCCATATTGTCGAAGATACACGTTCAGGCTTCCCCTACACCACAACGATCAACGACAAATTGTCCATGACAAATGTATGGCAAACGGAACTCGACCCCCATGCCTGGCTGCCTGTACCCTGTGCGGTTTGTGCGCAAACTACCCGTAAGGCTAGCATCCAAGTGTGCAATCCAGCCCATTTCGACTTGACATTACTGCGCAACGACTTTTTACCTGCGAAATATCTTCCAACCATTTATGATTTGTAAATGTATAGCGGTGTCACGATTCGATGCCAAATCTAATCTAATCGAGACAACGCCGACATCCCCTATCTTAATGCCCAAGATCATAAGCGCCCAGACTATATATATCGATGACGACAACGATGTCGGGATTAGCCGAGAGGACTGGGAGATGGCCGGTTAAGGCGAGGCATGACATCACGGATATATTTATCCTCGTAGAACGTTGTGGAACATTGAAGAACATTCGGACATGAGGCTACGGGACGTTTACATACAGGCTTCCATATGTACATAGTTCACACGGTTACGACCGTTTAGTATAAGTAGAGTAGTGTTTCGACTGTAGTAGTTAACCTTTTATTCCATCATCTTTCGAGCTCTACACATCTCACTACCCAATCCCTCTCATCTTACCAAGAGTGGACGAGATTGAGTCTTGACTGTGACATAATAAAAGGTTACCCATCATACCCTCATACCGCCCCTACCGACCTCCTTTCCTCGCCATCCCCCCACTTTCTAGTTATCCCTTTCTGCTGTCGTGGCAGCCTCTTACCTGAAGATCCACTTCCCCCATACCAACATTCACGTCATCCACACCGACGTTAAACAATTGCAGCGCCAATCGTTCGTGGTTCACTCGAACAGACAGACGCTAGGCCACGGGAAACGTTGAGACCGTCCCCAGCCTTACAGCAGTCGCAGGAGCACTAGCCTGACCTTCGGGGAGGACTATCTTGCTATCGCCGGGGGTGTCGTAGAAGACCCGGGGTAGTTCTGTTAGCAACAAACCACATCGACCCCACCCACCGCTCAGTGCGGACCGACCGACGCAGTGACGTACCGCGCACCCTCGAACGGGTCATCGACCCCTGACTCTGTACACGAGTGGATAGCCGACAGAGCCCGATCCGCTTCACCACCAGGAGAGACCTTTCTTTCCTTCCCCACCTTCACCCAAATCACCTACGCCTCTACCCCTCCGCCCGCACCCGACATGTCCCGACAGGGATCCCCCATGCACCAGGGACCAGCACCCCAATCCTACCAACAGCTCTTTGTCCAATTACCGGACGGAAGCTTCGTCCCCACCGCGACCCCCTTTATCCCCAGGTTGCCACCACGACCCCTCCCCCGAGTACCTACACCACCTTCACCACCTCCACCCCCATCCCCGAGGACGTTCTTCACGGGATTGTTCCAAAACGCCCCACCGAGACAGGCGTCAAAAATCGTCTTGGCAAAAACCCTGCCGTTGTTCGACGGCAACGACAAAGCCAGGTGGGATACCTGGTACGACGCCCTCACAACCTATGTGGCGGCATGCGGATCCGAGTTCGCACTCGAATCCACGAAGATCTTCTTCACCCTCTCGTTATTGAGGGATGAAGATGGAAAGGCTTGCCCAGCCTCAAACTGGGTACGGAATTGGAAGCGACAGTATATCGCTTTCGGAATGCTGCACCCCGCAGCAACATTCGAAGGGCTCATCGCTGAGCTCGAGAAGACATTCAGGGACACGAACGTCAAGGAAACGGCGCATCTGCGCCTGATCAATACCCGGCAGGGAAAAGACTCCCTCGCCGACTTTCTGCAGAAGTTCGAGCTTACTGCAGAGGAGGCCGGATACACACCCGGCAATCAGACTTTTGACACTTTCCTGTGTCAATTGCTGGAGACCCTCGTCAACGAGGAGGTCCGACGTAACCTATACGCCGGAGGAATCGAGATTCCTGGGGAGTACCGGGAACTGAAGAAAAGGATGCTCGTTATCAACGGCATCATGGAGCGCAGCAGGCTCCTAAAAGGAAACATGTTCTGGACCCTGGCAGGGCCCAGACAGAACACCGGGGCGTCCCAACCCCGTCAACAAAACGAGGGACCAGACCGGACGAAGATCCCGGTCTCTAAAGGCGGCGACACCATGGACATCGACAGGGCTAAGGCAGCGGCCAAGCCCTTCTTATGTTACAACTGTGGCAAGGAGGGCCACTTGAAACGCGAGTGCCCGGAGCCTCGCAAGAATAAATTTAATATCCGGTCGATCAAGACTGACGACTACTCGCAGGAAGACCTGCAGGCCCTGGCGGCCACCCTCCGTGAGAAGGGTTTTTAAAGGGGCCTCCGCTTGCGGCCAAAGCGGCGCCCCCTCCCCCGGTTACGAAGACTGTTCGCTTCTCGGACTTAAATATAGACACTTACGATACCACAGACAATGTAGTTACGGATGACATGTATACAGAGGAAAACAGTAGCTTACGAAAGAACATAAACGATTTCTTAGTAGCTAGTGTAGAAAATAACAAAAAAATACGTATATTGGAGAACCAGAACCGGAAAAATAATTTAAAGAACAAGAGAATGGACGAAGCGAACAAGCGCTGGAGCGCTTACAAAAAGGCCCCTGGAATCCAAACCAGTGATAAAAATACGGAGACAAAAAAGGGTGACAACGTCACGACGGCTCAATCCTTATCAAAGGAGGAAGCGCCGAAGAAGGAAGGGAAGGCGCCCACGGTACCGGCCGGCTTGACCGGGCTAAAGGCAGCGAAGTGGTTATCCCATAAAGCAATGGGCATACCGGAGGACAAGCTCACGAAGGAGCTCAGGGAATACCAAAGGCAACGGAAACATCACAAGATGTTGGTCAACGTCCAGATAACCACGTTGGATACCGGGAAGACACGCGCAGTCAAGGCACTTCTCGATAACGGAAGCACAGCATCGTGCATCGATCGAGATTATGCCAAGGCTGAAGACTTCGAGCTCCATGAGCTTGAAGCGCACATCGTCGCCCGCAACGCGGACGGGACGGACAACGCCAGAGGCAAGATCACTCACTATGTTGAGCTGATCATGGCAGTTGGACCACACCGGGAGAAGCATTGCTTCCTGGTGACCGGGCTAGGAAAAGCCCGGATGTTCATCGGATATGATTGGTTGTTCAAGCACAACCCCGTGATCGACTGGAGAGCACAAAAAATAATCTTCAGCCGATGCCCCCCCGAATGCAATATGAAGGGGACGGAATCCGGAGCCGGGGAAGGCCGAGCGAACGAGCTGGAGGAAGGGGAGTCTTTACTCCTGGTGGACTTTGCGGAAGCAATCGACCTTCGGGTCAAGGAAACGCAGGTGCAGCACATGGCGCAGGAGGGAGACCGTGAGAAGGAACGGATGACAGAGGAGAAGATCCCGGAGCAGTACCGCGACTATGTCAAAGTCTTCGCCAAAGAATTGTTCGACTCGCTACCTGAGAAGAGACCATGGGGTCACGCGATCGAACTCAAGCCAGAGTCAAAGGCTGTAGATTGCAAGATATACCCACTCTCGGTAGTCGAGCAGGAAAAACTCAACGAGTTCTTGGAAGAGAACTTGAAGAGCGGACGGATCCGGCCATCAAAGTCACCGATGGCCTCGGCATTCTTCTTTATCAAGAAAAAAGATGGCAGCCTGTGGCCCGTACAAGATTATCGGAAGCTCAACAAGATGACGATTAAAAACCGTTATCCACTTCCGCTTATCTCGGAGCTAGTCAATAAGCTTCGCGGCGCAAAGTACTTCACGAAGCTGGACATACGCTGGGGGTACAACAACGTGCGGATCAAGGAGGGAGATGAGTGGAAGGCAGCTTTCCGGACCAATCGGGGCCTATTCGAGCCCTTGGTGATGTTCTTCAGCCTGACGAACTCACCGGCGACATTCCAGACGATGATGAACGACATCCTCAGAGATCTAATCAACGGGGGAAAAGTCATTGTCTACCTGGACGACATCCTTATCTTCACCAAAGATTTAGAGGAACACCGAGCCATCAACAAACGAGTGTTGGAGACGCTCCAGAAACACAAACTCTTTCTCAAGCCAGAAAAGTGCAAGTTCGAACGCACAGAGATTGAGTATCTGGGAGTCATTATCTCCTACAACTCGATGAGAATGGATCCCGCCAAGATCAAAGGCGTGATGGAATGGCCCGAGCCCAAGAACCTTAAGCAGACACAGGTGTTCTTGGGGTTCACCAACTTCTATCGGAGATTCGTCCGGGGATACAGCGAAGTCGCGAAGCCGCTCACACGGCTGACCGGGAAGGAGGGGTTCTCGTGGGGAAACGAGCAGAAGGAAGCGTTCCAGAAGCTGAAGGACCGGATAGCTGATGACGTAGTATTGGCGCTCCCGACAGATCGCGGGAAATTCCGACTAGAGGCGGACGCATCAGAAGGAGCGACAGGAGCGATTCTGGAGCAGGAACAGGAGGGCGAATGGCGCCCTGTAGCGTTCCAGTCACACGGACTGAACGAGACTGAGCGGAATTACGAGATCTATGACAAAGAGATGCTTGCGATCATGCTCGCCCTAGACGAGTGGCGGCAGATGTTGATGGTAGCACGGCAAACATTCGAGGTCCTAACGGATCATCAGAACCTTGAGTACTTCCGGAAGCCGCAGAAGCTGAATCGGAAACAAGCCTGATGGATCACGGAGCTCGCAGAGTACGATTTCACTCTGCGACATCGGGCCGGAGCGTTGAACAAGAAGGCGGATCTATTATCTCGGAGATCAGATCACGACCAGGGGAAAAGCGACAACGAAAACGTTGTGATGCTAAAACCCGACCACTTCCGAGCACAAGATATAACGCTCGAAGGACCGGAAGCAGAGATACTGGAAGAGATCATAAAGGAGAAAAAGATAGACAAGAGCGTCAAGCTTGCACTCGAGAAAAAGTTACAAGCATGGGAAAAGAAGGACGGAGTTATCTATTATAACGGACTTATATATGTTCCCCAGAACGAGGAACTGCGCGATAAAATTATCGGGTTACATCACGACCCCCCGCTACTTGGTCATCCTGGAGAGAACCGGACGCAGGAGATGATCGAGCGTAATTATTGGTGGCCTAGGATAGGCAACCAGGTTTCTAAATATGTAAAATCCTGCGAGGCGTGCCAGAGAACGCGAGTGCAGCGGTATCAGCAGGGAAAGCTGAACCCTCACAAGATCGCCGAGGGGCCTTGGCAAATCATATCTATGGACATGATCGGACCGCTGCCGGACAGCAACGGATTTAACGCTATTCAAGTTTGGGTGGATACATTCTCGAAGATGATCCACACCGAACCGACCACGATGGAGATGACGAGCAAGGGAGTGGCCCGATTGACCCGGGATCGGGTGATTAGATATCACAGAATACCGCGGAAGATAATCTCGGACCGAGACACGAGATATGTCTCAGGATTCATGAAGGAATTAAATCGCCTTCTCGGGACAGAAATGAACCCCTCGACGGTGTTCCACCCGATCACGGACGGCCAGACCGAACGGATGAATCAGGAGATCGAGAAATATCTCCGCATATTTGTTAATTATAGACAATCGGACTGGGCGGAGTGGCTCGCGCTAGCCGAGTTCACACACAACGACAAAGCCAGCTCGTCGACGAGCATGTCGCCGTTCTATACGAACATGGGATACCACCCTTGGAAGGGGATAGAAAACGCAGTCGAATCGCGCAACGAGGCTGCGAATGACTTTGCCGAAAAAATGAAAAAGATCCGCGACGAAGCGGCAGCTGCGCTGGAGAAAATGCAGAAAACCATGAAAAAACAGTACGACGGGAAGAGGCGCGATGCACCGGAATTCAAGGTCGGCGATAAAGTGTGGTTGGATGGTCGAGACATCACCACAGATCGGCCGACGAAGAAGCTGGACGACCGAAGGCTCGGGCCTTACGAAATCCTGGAGAAAGTCGGCACATCGGCGTACAAGCTCAAGCTACCGGAGACGGACCTGTCACATCCGGTCTTCAACGAGGCAAAGCTGACACCGTATGTGGAACCACCGGCACACCAAAGGGAAGAACGGCCCGGACCGGAGATAGTCAGCGGATTCGAAGAGTACGAGGTGGAGGAGATCTTAAAACACCGAAAATGCGGCAGAGGTTATCAATACCTCATCAAATGGAAGAATTACCCGAAGGGAGAACGGACGTGGGAACCTCGAAGGCACTTGACGCACGTGCAGGAGCTCTTAGACAGTTATAATGTCGAGCACAATCTGCAGATACGTGTGGTGCCGATCCTGCCGAAGGGATTTTGGGACAAAACCATTCGCCGATACAAAACAAAGACGGAGAAATTGCCATACCCGGAACGAAAATTATTTAATCCAAACACGGGAGCTTTCACCATGATCGCTGAGGACGTCGATCCTAAGAGGGGGGTAATGTCACGATTCAATGCCAAATCTAATCTAATCGAGACAACACCAACATCCCCTATCTTAACGCCCAAGATCATAAGCGCCCAGACTATATATATCGATGACGACAACGATGTCGGGATTAGCCGAGAGGACTGGGAGATGGCCGGTTAAGGCGAGGCATGACATCACGGATATATTTATCCTCGTAGAACATTGTGGAACATTGAAGAACATTCGGACATGAGGCTACGGGACGTTTACATACAGGCTTTCATATGTACATAGTTCACACGGTTACGACCGTTTAGTATAAGTAGAGTAGTGTTTCGACTGTAGTAGTTAACCTTTTATTCCATCATCTTTCGAGCTCTACACATCTCACTACCCAATCCCTCTCATCTTACCGAGAGTGGACGAGATTGAGTCTTGACTGTGACAAGCAGCGCTATACTGTATCACCCCGCGCTGCACTTCAAGGATCGGCTTGGAGTGATGGACATTTGCAAGTCCTGTAGGACTATTCTCGGCAGGAAAAAGCAGCCCGTCAACACAATCGCAAACTTTCAGTATTATGGCCGCGACGAGCTCCCTTCAGACGCTAAGGCTGCATTTAAGAATGCGAGCTTGTTTGACTTGATGATGATGTCTCGTTCGCACGCAACCTGGATTACTCATTTATTCAGTTGCAAGAAAGGCACTCCCCTGTACGGCTCCAATGACCTGTTCTCCCAGCGGTACTCGCAGGATAATGTGGCTATATTTGCTCAAGATGTACCAACTGGAAGCACTGTGTTGCCTCCCAACATACCAGAAATGCAAGAGGCTATGTGGGCGCTCTTTATTGGTGAGGTGTCGGTCCCTACAATGGACGACATCAAGAATCTTAGCCCTGATTTGGTCTCAGAGAATCGCATGGCCACGCTCATAGATTTTCTTGTTAACGAGAATGACATGTATGTAGAGGTGGGCATAAGTATGTGTTTGGACAACATGGAATCTTTGTTCTCCAGTGTCGATGCGCATTTGGATTCGGCGGTCCTGAGGGGCGTTGAACTTGCCTGTTTGGCAGATTCTTCGGCAGCAGCTACTTCGTCATACACCGACTGTGCAGATCGCCCCATGTCTGACACCGCCTCAAGTGATATTCAGACACCTGTCTCTGAGCCAGCTCCTCCGCAAGTCTTTGATCACCTATCTGTGCCCTGGGACGAGATGGTTATGGAGGCGGTCGGATATATTGCCGGTGAAACTGGCAGCATCAATTACGAAAAAATGAAAGCCACGGCTCTCACTTGGTGTCTGGACAAGAAAAAATACATAGCATGTGTAGCAGCTCAAAGTTCATCTCCGACTGGGATCCAGGACTGCTCACCTTTGATTTTCCGCAGTTGGATCCTTGGGGTGTAGGTGGAGTCTTCAACCCATGTCACTTACATTTATTAGCCGACAATTTGTATTGACGCTATATAGACAACCACGGTGCAATCAGTACCAGCACCGAGAAACCAGAACAGAGGAGGAACCAAGGCTGCCCGGAGGGCTACTGTATGTAAAAGTCACAGATAGTATCTACTGTAAGTACTTGTACCAAAGCAACCGTCACGGTCACGATGGGGTCGGTTGCGGTCACGGTCACTATAGGGCCGGTTGCTTGTCTTTTTACTGTGACATCAACAACTAATATTTTCTTTGGTTAAAATTGTATTATCAAGTTGCAAAAAAACGGTTTATAGTCAATCTGAGCACATTATATGCAAGAGAGCTTCAGAACTAGTTTTTCTAGACCGAAAAATAGCATGATTGAACATTTTTGGTTTCCCAAATTTCAGCTGTCATGGAAAAATTTGGCCTGGTTGCGTTGCCCAAACCCATTTGCAATGTCACTGTAGGTTGGCTGGTTGCTTCAGTACAAGTAGGTTCCCGTGGCCGAATTGCCTTCTCAGAGACTCGAACGAAGGTGTATTTGGCTGGAAGTGCTCGGAAGTAGTGAGAGGTAAAGCGAGTGAGAATTCATGCAGGACTTATTATGTAGTACGTAGGTGGGTGAGACGCACCAGTCTCCTCTTACCATCATCATGTCTCACTTCCGGGAAGATTACCCTTCGAAGCACATAACCAACAACGGGCAGAGAGTTATGTACGACTATTTAGTCGACCTCTTGCAAGACCGGGTTGGAATATTGGCTGTGGGAGCTATCCTCGTCGCTCGAGCATGGGGGGAATAGGGGTTGGTGGTGGTCTTGCCTGAGTCAAGCAAAAAACTGACTCGTCGCCTCAAGCGGCTCCCGGGGTTGGATAAGTCAAGCATCTCCGTCCTGTGGGGGGCTATCCCACGAGGGATCTCCTTGGTTAATTCAACACCGTGGAGAATAGAGGATTGTAACAACGGGAAATGGTTTTGAAAACCGGCCGACGGAGAGATCCGACAGGCAACCCGTGGCTGGCTGCTCTACACTCAATGGGTATGAAAAGCTTGAAAAATAGTGGATCCGCTGCCCTTGAGAATCGAACACCAGTGGTTAGTCTGGGAAAAGCCCAGGCTAGACAGGTACTGGTACACCCTGCGGATCCGCGCCTATGGCTTTAGCGAAGCGGGTGTACTGGAACGGGAAGGGGTGGCGCCTGGACCGTAGCATGCTGGTGTAGTTCACCAACATGGCTCGAGAGGACAAATATCACCTGTCGGTGGGCGGCATATTAAACGATGCGGTCTGCTTATGTTGTTTCCACGTCGGGTCTTCATCCATAACCATATAGGGTGGAGGAGATGAAAACTAGAACCCTGGCAACAGAAGTTCGAAGACGGGCCTATGCTCCCCTTGTACTGATGAGAAGGGAGTTCATGGTGGACGTACTGGCTGATGACCCTGCTCTGGGACCAGCGTACGCACTTCTCACTCGGTATGAATTCCTAAAGCGGATGATGGCGTCGAGAAAGGCAGTCACCCGTGTAGCTAAATATGTGCACGATGTATTGGCATTGTTTGATAGGTTCCAGCGCTTCATCCCCGCTGGATATCGTACGTAGCAACACATGATCGTTTTATATTCCCGTTTGCATTCGAGGGCTGCGAGACGATCTCTTTGTATTTCTATCACAACGGCTTAAGGTGTGGACGACTGTAGCATACATTGTAGAGGCAAGTGTATGCAGGTACAGTACCCGTATGTTCCTCAATGGGACCACCGCGGTAATACATCCTCCTCCTCCTCCTCCAGCAAATAGTTGTAAGCAAAAAGGATGCATTACTGCTCAATTCTTAGTCAGGTCGTTTAAAACAAAATGAAAAAAATAGAGGCAAACAAATATAAATGATCGCTTCGACGCAGTGTTGAGTCAATCAGTATGGCTCGGCTCAATACCAGTTTCTTTTTCTGGAATTATATGACTCTATTGGGTCCAGCTGAGTCTGAGATCGGGACGCGTTCGACGTCAACTTCCCCATGTTGCACGCCTCCGGGATTGCATTATGTGGAATGAATTCACCCGGTCCACTCACTGCGTTCCAAGCCCCCCTAGACAAAGTTGACCCACTGAGTCCAGGGGGGCTTGGAATGTAGTGACTGCGCACTTCTCAGTGGTACCCTTCAAATGGTCAGCCTTCGGTTCCTCATTGGGAGGTCCGAGATTATCGGAGATATGCCGGCTCACAGTTGGCGTATACGTGCTGTTTAGGTGTCTGGATCTACTTGAACCTGACTGACTAACTCTGAAGTGGCGGAGTTAGTTGGTTCAAGTTAAATCCAGTGTTGAGTCGATCAGTATAGCTCGGCTCAACGCCAGCTTCTTTTTCTGGAATTCTATAACTCTATTCGGTCCAGCTGAGTCTGAGATCGGGACGCGTTCGACACGTCAACTTCCCCGTGTTGCATGCCTCCGGGATTGCCTCTTCAGAAGTTATAAAGTATTAGTGGAGACTTGTGCGAATCACGTCAAATTCATTATATTTTATTTTATTTGTGAATCCAAGTCCCAAAACTTCAGTGTATATCAAGAACAGTCACTTCCCCATGCAGCGCTTTATGTGTGTTTTTAGCGAAGTAGAGGTAAAATGAAATTTACATTCTGAACATTGTTCAAAGAGACCCATCCAAGAAAATACCTGGCATTTGAGGATGAGATCAACTTCTGATAGCCTCTGATAGCGGGCGCTGGGGCAAGGCTTTTTCTCTGGGACAACCATATGTAAGAATTGATGTCTTCCGATGTTTAAAAATAATATTACCCTGACCCGAAGGAGCACGGGGACGATCGGACGCACGTATATCTGGTACACACCACTTCATATTGTCCGTCATGAAATTTCAAACGCGTTATTGATACGTTATTTGGCTGGACATCCTTTTTATGTCGTAATTTTCACTTTTTTTGTGGTTTGACCGTAACTTGCAGATTCTTACTCGGAAAAATCCTAGCTACTTCAGGAAGTCTCTGAAAAAAGGGGGGACCTTCAATAAAATATTCTCCGCCAGTAGAAATGATTTACAACAGAAAGTGGGTGACTTTCCAAAACAATAAAGAATTTCTGGGGATTATTTTTGCAGCAATGAGGCAGCTGTCAGGACCCCATCATGTAACCTACACGATTTAGTGTGGATCTAATTTCAGTTCCATCGCTCTATGTAGACGTAGATAGGTATCATATTTGTAAATTTGTAAATTGACTCGACGGATTGATGGCGGCCATCATGCTGCACTGCCACTTCGTAAGCAATGCACTTTGCCAAGACTTACACCCAGCTCCTGCAAGATCTGCCTCCAGAGCTACGTGAAAATGCCATAGAATATCGCCAGGTATGCAGCACCAATACCCCATGTTTGAGACATACACCCACCGCCTTTCAGCTAAAAAAGCTCATTAACCTAGTCGTTTCGGAACTGACATCCCTCGGATTATCGCCTTCCGTTTTACAAGACTTGCTTAAGTCTAATGGGGACATATCTCAGGATGACGAGGGGCGGGAAGACGCGCGAGCTTCGGCACGGGTTATCTATGAACTCAATAGTGACTCGGAGCGCATAGAACCGCGGCTGCGGCTGTGGGTAGATCCGCCTCTGGGAGTGCCCGCGGATCGTGAAGATAACGCACCCCACGTCGACCTGTTATGGGCTCTTCAACGGCGCGCGCAACCGACGCTCCCTGCGCAAGCGAATGCGACGGAGATTGTGATTCCTCTCGCGTCCGACTCGGCGTTCTTCCAGCTGCTTTCGACGATGTTGCAGTCTCTGGCGGAGCAGTTGCTGTCCATGCGTTCGCAGTTCTCCCGGACGCTGGAGGAACTTACCATGGCCATATCAGACTCGGCGCGCCCCGTGTCGTCTACCTCGGCGGGTTTCAAAGCCGTCTCGGCGCTCACTTCCGACCCAGGCGGAGTGCGGGCGGGTACGTCGAACAGAAAGGTGCGTAGGCCAGCTCATATCGTTTATACATTTACTCATAGACGCAGAGTGACTTGTTCACCTGGCGGGAGATCTTCCAGCTATATCTCGAAGCAGAGGTTTTCGAGAGTGTCAGCGAGAGAGATCGTGGGGAGCGCACCATCGAAGACTCGGAGAATCGCTTGACGCTGTTCGCGGAGCGTGTTGCGGCACGCGGCCTCGGCGACCGTCGCAAGCTGAAGCTCCTGAAGAGCCGCCAGGCGTTCGAATCCTTCCTGCAGCTCAACGTTTTTATCCTCAGCGTTAAGAAGGTATGCCCGTCTACTTGTGTCCGTTCTGCACCTCTTTCTCACACAAATCTATCTCAGTTTGAGCGCGCCAACGCCGAGGCCAGGCGAAAGATCCTCAAAAAGCACACTAAGCGCACGGCGCTGCCATGGACAGATACAACGCTACTGCCTGAGAGTGACAGGTTACTTCCGCGGATCCTGGTACAGGAACTCGGTACGACGCTGCTGCCCATTATCCCTTCGCTGGAAGACTACGCCTGCGTGATTTGCATGAGTATAGCTTTCAAGCCCATTCGTCTCGGCTGCGGGCATCTCTTTTGTGTGCGCTGCCTAGTCAAGATGCAGAAGCGCGGGAGCGCTGAGTGCCCCATGTGCCGCACGTCCTGCGTCCTCATCGCCGACCGATGTGCGCCCTCTGCCTTTCGTTGCTAAAGACTATTTGCTCACCCCCCGCACCCTAGCGAATGTGGACTGGGCGCTCATGAACTTCATGCGAGACTGGTTCCCGGAAGAGTCCACTCTGAAGCTTCGCCAGAACGAGAGCGAGGCGGCCAAGGAGCAGCTGGCAGAGCTTGGAATTGACCCTAGCCAGCGGTGTATCGTGATGTAAGGTTTTTTTCCTTCTTTTGGAGCGTTTGGTATATAGAATATCTATTCTCTAAATTATCTATATAAACCAAGGCCGTTGAGACATTTAACGTTTCCGATTATCCTGTCCCGGAACTTCAAAACTTTGACTGGCGCTGCCTCCCCAAATAAATGTGCAGTATTCAACATTTTGGAGGATAGTTTTCATGATTGTTCACCCTTTGAATCTCTCTTTCTTTTCCTAGTTTCGCTTTTTACACGTCAGATACTGGCACTTAAGCCAACCTGGATCGCCGCCCCTCTTCTCAGTGCAATGACCCGGCCACTACGGAATATTTTCAGTCTGGACTTCGACTTCAACAACAACGGGAAATGCCGGTTTTGGCCCGAGATCAAAGCGACCCTAGCATATTCAACTTTCCAAAGTGGCTCGCTGCGGTCCTCCGGTGACGGAGGCAGATTTTGATGTCGTTGCACTGTGTTCAGGCAGTCCTCTTTTTCAAACATGAGGGGAAGTCAAAGCGGTTAGACGGAGCCGATTCTAGACTCGAACCAGTCGTTGATCAAAGACAAATTCGTTTGATCAAATTTTAATCACGGATTGATCGACTGTCATCTTAGGAAAAAATCGCTACTGGCTCGAGTCTACACCATACATAGCTGTTACTGGAAATATCTGTCATTAGGATGAAAGCGAGAGTTAATCAAATACCCCGAAAACTCATCTAGAGAGTGCAATAAAATAATTTCACGATTCCAATAGGCATCTGTGAGGTGAAATGAGATGTCTTTCACCGCAAAGAGAATATTGAAAAAAAAAATCCCAAGCCATGGCTCAAGCTAAAATCTGGCCTGGCTTGGCCTGGCTCTGGTCTCTGGCCCTGGCTTGAGAAATCCTAGGCCAGGGCCACTACATACAGTAGACAAACCCGAAATACATCACATCACATCACATCACATCAGGGCCATGGTTTCCAGCCAAGCCAGGCCAAGCACAATAGGATAAGTATCAGGATAATATTTGCGGCGTCGACGTCGGACCTTACCAGGATTTGTTCACAGCGGCAACTCGTTTGTATGCGCGGCGCTTTAAAGCCCCTCCTGTTTCACGCTGCAGTCATGGACAAGAAAGCATCAACCTGTGCGCAATGTCGAGCGAAGAAGATTGCAAGTTGAGTTTACTTACAATTAGCCCGGGTTTCCTGATGTTTCTACCAGCGATGTGACGGCAAAGATCGTTGCGGTCCGTGCTCCAGAGCGCGCACCGCAGTGACCTGTAATTATACCAACGCTCCGACTGCCATATCTGTACCCGAACTCCGGAAAGGGGCAGCGTGTTCAGCCTGTCGGTGGGCATCCTTCTTTCGTCAATGGACACGCTGGATTTTACAGTTAATGCAGGCGTAAAAAGAAGGTACTGCGGTCGCTTGTCTTCACTGAAGAACTTGTTTCTGATCTATACACCTCAGAAATGCAGTGGAGATCGGCCATGTCATACATGCGTTGCCGCCCGAAAGGAAGGTGACTGCAAGTTCGACGATAACAGCCAGTTGAGCTCCACGAGAGCCCTCATTGAGAGGACTCGCGAGCTGGAGAAACTCCTTTATCAAGCCAAACAGATGACTCTCGTGGACTCCCAGCTAAGCCCGGGCATCTTAATTGAACTGAATCGACTGGGTCTTGCATTGGATCCAGTGTCTCTCACAAATTCAATTCGGGCAGACGCTGAAGCCGTCGCTAGTGTCAGCGAAGCTGGGCCTTCCGACCCTACTTTTATAAAGCCCCTTTCCTTCAATCTCGTGCCAGTTACTGCCGGAGACCCAAATCTAGGTGTTTCTCTTGATGTGGTTCCTAATCTTGGCGTCAGGACGGAGACCGAAGAAGAGAAATTGTTTCGCCTGTCAGTACTCTTCTTTGATAGTCTACCTCCTTCTCTCACTCAATCTTCCGAGAAGCCGAAATCTTTTTCTGCAGATGGCCCCACAGTACGGATTCAGCCTGTCACAGAAGAAACTTGATGCTATTGCAAAGGGTGATATGACGGGTCTCGTCGTTCATCCTGTTTTGGTACACGTCTGTCATCTCTGGGGATATCTTCTCGACTTTCTGAAACAGACTGGAACTTCGGTCCGCTTGGGGGCTGAAGAGGAATCAACACACATGCGGCTAATCCAAGAGTCGCTTGACGGAATCGCTGGACCCGCTCCGAGCGCAGCCACATCCATCTTAGCAAATCTTACCGTTTCCGTCTACTTTCTTAAAAAAGTGCAAGTGGAACGAGGTCTAGAGTTTTTCGCTGCTGCTAACAAAACAGCTCTCGAACATGACATAGATTTGGCGTGTTTGGAGAACGTTTATTCGAACGAGATAAACCACGAGCTTTCCGTCTTCCCCAGCAATGATGCCGATGAAATGCGCGCTGTTTTTTCCCATCTGATATACACCGGGACTGCGATTCACTTGCTTGTGAAGAACCCGCTATTGGTTGATCCGCGGCTCGTGGATAAGTTCCGCCTCCTGATGGTATGTGTTTTAGAAAATAATTCAACATGCGTAACACATTCGTTTGCTCAATCTTTCTTCAGAGTACGCAGGTGGCTACACATGTCGACATGAATTTCATGCGCGCCAAAAGCGTCCGGCTCTTCGCAGAAACCCGCCAGTTGACGTCGGCGTGGAATAGTTCAGCATCAAGTACACCACATCGCATCGAACTACTTAATAGCACCGCTTACTATTCAAATATAGGTCCAAGTCCGCCCACATTGTGGTTTGACGGATACTGGAAATTGATCGAGCAAATACATTCACATATCGCGCTCCTGCAGCCAGCGGTCCTCAAGGTTTCACTAATTCCAGACTACCATAACATCGGACTATCTTTGAAACACTCCACAATCCTTGCTCTTGCGGCCCTTGCCGACCTGCATGCCATTTTTGCACCCTCCCACCCAGAACCGTCAAGGCGCTATCGCGACACCGTATATGAGATTGTGAGCATCTCCAGCACGTTTGCATCAGACGATTTTCAATATCTGGGCCCGATTTTGTCGGTACGTGGCCTGCATGATCCCTTGGCATTAGACTCCACAATTTACCTACATTCCAGTTGTGTTGGACGGTTGCGACCCAGGGGATCCTTGAAGATAGGATCGTGTACGAAAACCAAAACTCCATAATCACCACGATCCGACAATGCAATCAGAGTCTGAAGCAAGCCTTTCTGGACCTGAATGATATCATGTATACAATTTGATACGAACGGGCTTGATGTATCGATTTAATACATGTACTTGCTAGCATTTTTATTTATCCCATCCATACGCGGTTTAGAAACACAGAATGTGGTTCCAGTTACCACCAAGCCATTTTTGTTGGCGCAGAGTTTCTCATGTGGCGGTTGAAGTCCTTCGCTGAAGCTTTTTATGCCGCCGAGTTGTGGCGTTTACGGTTTTTGACGACCTTCCACCCATTCTCGTATATTTTTATACAAGTCTCTTAGTTTACATAATGTGCATTGAAAGTTAAAGCGGTACATTCATAGTTACTCACAAAGGGCGCGATATTCAAGACCGACGTTTCTTCGTCGCGGCCATTATCACATCCGTAGCCTTCTCCGACATGTGCAATTAATTCGCTCGGAAACCCATCGAACTTCAGGATCACTGTGCCTCACCGCGCGGCACGCCAATCTTCCTGTCATCTTGGAGTAGCTGCACATACGCGTCGCCTACGAGGCGGAAGACGTCGTTGGGCTAAAAAGAGGTAGCTCAACCTCAACTTGGAGGCACTACTGGATTTGTATACTCCCTTGTCGCTCCATCGAATCGGACTTCGAATTTTCTTACGGTGCCCATAATTGTTGGCTCTGCCGAAGGGTCGCGAGATTGACAAGAGCGCCGGATTTATTAAAAAGTTCGCGACTACCGTCGGAGCACGTATTACCAACTCAAAACCTCATGAATTCTCCACAAAAGTCAGTGGCGCAAATGCCTGGAAGAAGTTTGGTCAATGAGAAAGACGAAGAAATAGAGAGAAGACACGCACATAAGTAGCCGCCTCCCTCGTAGTGCTTGCTGTTCGCCTCGACCCAGCGCGTGCAAGAACCCTGCGCGGCGCGATACAACAGGCAGAAGTTCATTCAAAAGGGGGAGCAATGTCTCTCACCTCCATCAGACACAGGATGCCGACGGTGCAGCCAAATCACAAGGAGCCCGTTAAAGCATCAAGCCCAAGATCAAGCCCGAGATCGTCATGCTCCAGAGGACTGTACGTGGGCCAGGGAGAGCGCTCAGAGCCGGAGGTACGAAGCCGTGTGCGAGATACATCCTAGACAAGGTAGATCACCACTTCGCTGAAGTCGTGTTGCTCCTGCGGGCAGTCAGCCACGTACAAAGCGCGCCAACGAAAAGAAAGACACGCACATACGCCTCGTCGTCCGCGTCCTCGACAGCGTCGCCATTGTCATTCGCCTCCTCGCCGAGCAGCGCCTCGTCCTCGTGGCTGGCACGGCCCTCCCCATGCCACCCCGCCCCCTCCCGCTGCTTCATCTCCCGCCAGATGAAGTACGGCTTGCCGATAAGTAGAATCGGGACACACACCGCCGCGCACAGCAGCAGGACCGTCTGCACCGCGCCCTGCACAGGATACAGCTGCGTCGCGGGGTCGACCGTCCCCGGCGTGAGGAACATCGAGATGAGCATGCTGAGCAGCGAGTGGGGCGCGGTCGCCGCCGTCGACCAGTCGATACTCCAGGATGCACACGACGAGATACCCGAAGATAGGCTGCAGAAAGATCATCTGAAGTTGAGGTAGATGTCGATCGGGCGCTTGAAGCAGAGGTGGTTGGGGATTTGGAGGCAGAGCGCGAAGGTCATCCTAGAGGGAACGAAAGGGTCAGTCAGGAAGAGAGGGAAGGGTGGCCTATGTGGATGACTCTCAATACGACGGACATCTTCATCTTGTACGAATTGGTGAACACCAAGAGGCCGTCGGCTTTCGAAATTTGGACATGGGGTTGTAAAGTTTTTTAAGACCAAATTCTGAGACCCCTCCAAATGAGGAAAGAATTTCTCACTCTTCAACGGCCCGCAAATATTTGATGCCATCAATCATGTCAAACAGGGCCAACTGAAAGCGCAGTTGGTGCAAAAGCTCATGTGGTATAGCTTTTGGAGTACAGAGGAGTATCCTCCATGTAAAAATGCCACTTATCCATACTCAAATTTTCTTATATCGCTATCCCCCTCCTGAGCGCGCTGTTTCAATATGGGGATTCAACACAAATTTATAAGAATAAATGGGGAGAACAATGTTAGATGTAAATAGTCTTTGAATAGAAACACTTACCCATAGAGTGTCTCTGTTAGATTTGAGAGCCTCCAGTCCCCACCATGAAGTCAAAGCGGTTAGACGGAGCCGATTCAGGCTCCGATTCTGAAATCGATTCTCATGTTCGCACTTCCTTCTAATCGGGAATTCGAAATTGAGGTCCGTGGTACAGGCTATCATACAGCCTGTGTTCCCCCCGCATTTCAATTTTCCGGAGAACTTTCAACCTACTGACCATCTAGTTGAATCTGTTGAATAAATTATAATATCAATCAGGATAGAGATGCACCAAATGAATATCAGTTCGTTTAACTTGATCTATACACGATCAGGAACTGGTCAGCTATGTACGCCTGCATTGGTCGGGAAATTTTTGCAAAAGAAACCAGACCACAACCCAACCAAACGGGTTTTTTTACTTGGCTTCAACTTGAAGAACGATACAACCCAGCGTCGTAAGTGTCGAATCGAAAGAAGGGAGTGCCCTACTTTTCACCGACGCCCACAAGTAGATGTGACTCTGAAAGAAATGCTCACTCAAGATGCAGAAGATCGAATCCGCTGGGGGTAGTAGACTGTCTACAGAGAATCCGCGTAGAATCTTTGGCGATCAAAGTCTCCAGAGACTGCGGGTGAGTTCCCCGTGTTCGGTAAATTCGGCTAATGCCGTCGTTGGCGGGCCGAGTGCATTCAATGCAATCTCTTGGTGCTGGGTGCTGTATATTCAGCAATTCAAGGGCGGGCTTGGTTGATTTTGCACCAAGTTCAACCAGGATGTGAGACAACAACCAGGTTCTTGCTAACTTCTACAATCGCATATGCCACAGTAAAAAATGCCGCGGGCAGTTTATAAACACCTCTGTAGATAAAAATTTTCAATGGGCCGTTTTGGGACCGCTTATCATTTCGCGGGGAATTCAAAGGTATTTATAAACAAAGCCCAAGCTTGCTAACAGTTATCAAACTGTGGAATTTGACAGATAAAATTCCAGGTAGTGCCCAGTACAGAGGTAATAAATATCGCCCTGGCACATTTCAGATGCGTAGACTGTGGTGGAACACCTTGTAGGCTTTGTGTAGGTTTCAAGTTCTATTCTGCAAGTAGCAGTCATCGCAGAATATGCCGCTGATCATACCCGCCGATTCTATCAGTTGACGGTTTTAAAATTATTGTTATTCGTACAATTCTACCCGAAATCTACGTGTAGAATTAATCCCAGCAGATCCATCGTGATCATTGAGGATATTCAAACTCCGCCGACCCGTCTGTGGACGGCGAATCACAATCCATGCACGACTTACTGCGTATGATCTGGTCGACGAGGATGTCGGATTCCTCGAAGCCCGTCTTGCGCGATCTCTGAATTACGGGTAAGTTTCATTGCAGTGCAGCTCCGATACACGAACCCTGCACCCAATGTCAAAGATAGAACAAAAGAGGTGCGGATAACATACAAGTGATACACCAAAATACAGGTAATGAAAATGTCAGCCAAGCATTCGGCGACCAACCACAAGATGACCACATGCTAATACACAGTTTAGAACTGTATTATTAGAGGACCAAACCTATTATTAATTGAACCTTGAAGAGGATGAACTCCTGAAACCAGGGATGTAAAAGCACCTCGACAGTCGACGCTGTCGTGCCAGTAAGAGGATGTAAAAGGAGCAAAATGGGAGCCTGGGTTTCTCACCAAGCCCTCCAGTTGAGAATAATGGCGAGTAAGGTTGGGGTAAAATGTGCGGCTACAGGACTTCTTACCTAGTCCTGCCAATGACAATGCAGCGACAGAAATAAAGAGTCACACATTTCCTGTTAGCTTCTTTACGCGCCGGCTGAAGAAGAGCTGGATAAGAGACGTGATCAATGCCTGAGAACTCGAATGAAACGCGACAGAGGAAGAATTTCGAGCAGGCGTACTGTCGTGGCTGGATCTGTTCTCGATTAAGCCTAATCAGTTGGTAGGTTGAACTTCAAATACGACTCGCCCATGGCAAAAACTAGACGTGGGCAGCGTGAGTTGGGGAAATATACCTCAAAAGAATCCAAGCCTACCCCGTGTCGCCCGTGCCAGATAAGGTGCATCATCTGAATCAGAGTCACCCAAAAAACAGGAGATAATCGGGAGTTCGCGTATGTACCAAAGTGCTTGATTAGACAATCGTACAGATAGACGACATCAAAAATTGTGTTGGCTGTGTCAAGGATGAAAATGCATCCAACCTGCGCGTATTTCCGTCAGAGATGAGCTGTGCTTCAACATTACACGCCATACGAATATTTTTGTCGAAATTATGTCGCTGGCGAGGACAGCGATTGAGTGAACAGGAAGCACGCCGAGAGACGAACCTCCGGAAGGTCGGAAAGTAGACGTAGGTTTGTTTTATCATGATTCCGTACAGGAGGACGTTGAAGAAGAACCCAATGAAGAGAGGACCGTGACTGCCACGAAGACTTGAAAATGAATAAACGCGTCTCGTTTGGTGCACTTACGCGATTTCCGCTGGGCCGTAGGATTAGATGGACTTCATGTGCGTAATAAACTCGGACGTGTGAAGATGTGGAAGAGCGAGGCCAGATCAAGGCCAGATGGCAGTAAGAGCAGAAGAGACAAGCAGAGGTGGCGGTGCCGGTGGTCGGACCGACAGTCCGGCGATTCAACTTAAGCTGCACTCAAAATTTAGTCTCAAATGCATGCTCATCCCAAATAATCATCCTTAGTTGCCTGATAAAACTCCCATTTTGCTGCTGAGTGGTTGGTGAGCGTGAGGAGCCCTCTGGAGGTAGACAATACTACTTTGCAATAGGTTCTGGTAATAAATCAGAGAGCGTACGGAGTCCCATTCCCGGACACGGACACGGACGAAATAAGTGAAACCTAAGGTGGTCGCACGAAAGGTCTCATTTTCTACTTCTTAATTTTCACGCTGCCACTACTGTGGCAATTTGAATACATACATTGAACAATAAATGGTGTGTGTGTACATACATCGGACCATATTTTAAAGAATCGAATCCAGCGGGTTCCCCGCCTATTTTCGGCACTGATGCATGCTCCCAACCCGACACTCCCGTGAACACCACATATTCGCACATCTCGCACAACGGGGAAAGTTAATTCCCTCCTTCTTACAGGCTGAACACACGACGCGTCCAGTTCCCATCCGCGAGCTGCTCTCGAGCAAATACAGCTTCTCGTTCATGGTGGTATCCCTCCCATGGCTCTTCACCAAATTCGTCCTCGCTCGCTCTCGCTCCCGCTCCTTGCCTCTTCCTTTTACCCTGCGTATAGGCACTGGTGGTGTGTGCGGCTCCGAGTCAAAGTCAGAAAAAGGCGATGCCGTGCGGCTAAACGACGGAATCGAGGCGAAGGATGTAGTGGGTGACGCTGGAGGCGATCCGCCCACCGTGTACGACAGGGCGGGCAGGAATTCGTCCTCTGGCTCTGCCTCGTCGTAGTTGTCTCCAGGTGTATTCCATTCATCCTTCACGCTATCCGACGGGCTCGCGGTTGCCCACCGCCCATGTAGGGCCGCCCCTAGCGCGTCCCGTGCGCAACCGGTGAGCGTGAACGCGCCCGCAGCAGCGTGCGGTTCTGCATCGAGCGACATCCTGCGTATTGCTAACGCAAGCTTTGCGGCGGACCCATCGGCCGAAATAATGGATAGGGTGCGGCGGTGGCGGCGATGCGCAGACTAACGGTAATGTGTTTATTAACTGGTACCGCGTTAAGGTTAGATGCAGGGTATGTATGTACCTTTGGCTGGGTCCCATGCATACGTTCAATCGTTCCAATGTGATAATCCAGCAGAGAGTCTCCGTCTTATATGGATTATGGTCGTGTGCCATATAAACGCCAATCAGCAATGCCATAATTGCAATCCTCGGAGGCAAACATCACGTACATACTTGACAGATAGCGATTGGGCCGGATGTTATCTAAGACATCATCTGGGAATAGGTCAGTTACTACATAGCTCTTGATAGACCCTAGTAGAGCCATAGAGCCGTAGCAACCCCCCCCCTTTATATAGACGATGATAGAGAGGGCAGTCTCTACATAGAGCCGCCATAGAGCACCATAGAGCCCGCCAAGATCACGAAGATGGCGTACGCGAATTGATCTGATCCCATCGAACGGTGTCGGCAGGCTCAGCAGCGCAAATTTTTCCCGCTCCCCATCCCTTCAGACTTGAGAGAAATAGAGAAAGAATTGAGATTCAATAGAGTTTATTCACAGCTAGTAGGCTACTAATACAGAAAATAAAACAAAAAATAGAACCCAAAATGCCCGTTCTTGAAGATAGACTTGAGCCGCCACTGAGCAGAGAGGGTTTGCATTGATTTGAGGGTGGATAGATTGACGTCAAGTCTTGTAAGCAGTGGGTCCGGAACAGCACACAGAATCTTGTGGACAGGAAATCTTGAAGAGCTTGAGCTTGAGGGCTTGAACTTTGAAGTACTTCAAGGCGCGCATGAGATGGTGAGAGGGAAAGAGTGGGAGTGATGGACATGCATGGACTTCGCCATTTATCACAAATACTGGCGCCAACAACGCACCGCATGGAAACAATGATGGGAACAGTAATAAGCAGTCACCCATAGACCCTAGTAGAGCTTCGGGGGCGATGGTAGAGTAACAGACTCTACAAGGCTCTACAGAGAAGACGTGCTCTATGAGGCGCTATCAAGAGACAAGGTCTCTATCACGCGCTATCAAGATGCCGGCAGCTCTATCAACAAGCCGAGGCTCTATCAGCCAGAAACCTGTTTCCAGATGATTGGGGAGCATTGAGGAGTAATACAGTGGTCTATATAAAGGGTAATGAAGGAAGGGCCAGTCCAACAGTGTGGGATAACTTCAACACGTGTAGTTGTATATACCGCCGACTGTCCTTGCTAAGATCAAGTTGCTGTGATCTGATTCGAGATATTAATTTATTAAATCGGTCTGTACATGTTGAGATACGGGGCTGTTAAGGGTAGCCGGGATGCCCAACAATCTTACCGTCTTGCCAAGTAAGACCAGCGTTGTTCAACGACTCGCTGTCCATCGCCAGGCTCCAGGTTTTCCCATCCATTGGTAAGCGGCTCGGAAGCCGGAGCTCGTCCTGCTCGAAAATATGCAGATTCAGGTCACGGAACTGCAGAACGAAGTATAAATAGCGGCCGCCCTCGAAAACAAGGGTCTTCATGTGACCGCGTAACGTCATAGTCTGTCCGACTCTGTCTATGCAGGGACACCGTAAATCAGCGAAATTCATGCGGCGGAGAGTTCAAACCCGGCGGCAGAGTGGGGTGGACATAATGCGTATTAGTCTGTGGCCAGAGGGTCGTGGTATATTGGTTTTCGGCACCCTGGGCCGTTGGAGCCGTACTGTAACTGTACAGGGGGCTGGCAGGGTAAATAATAATAGACCCAGAAGGATGTCATGCGGACATGCGTAGAATATGAGAAGTCAATGACTGTCTGATATGCAGGGGGCTCGTCCTCGGAGTATAAGTTCGCTCACATCTACAAAGGGGTGTCTACTTTTTGAATGATGGCCATGACGATGGCATAACCGTGTGGTAGGTGATTTGGTATCCGGGGTCCTGGGAAAACAGGTTTTCGCAGCTTTTCAACGAAGTTTCGCTATATCTCGCGATCCTGATTGGTTTTCAGTAGTTTTTGAGAGAGAGATATCTTAAGTTACAGTCTTAAGTTATTCCTACTAACAAAAAATAGCCATAACCCGCATGGTTCTAATGGTAAGGATTAAAAAACAAACGGCGTTGACCAGTGCCGGAATTGATCCGGATTGTCAAACAAGCATCTACAACGCGCGACGCGAGCTCATTGGTGTGCCTCAGAGTGCCCTGAGAACCTGAAATGGGTCACCTTTGAAGGCTCATTGTCAACTTAGACTTCTCTATTTCGGAGTCATCCTGCTTTGCGCACTAGCCCTCCAACCTTCCATCCTTTGCAACATTTATGAAGTTTATGGACCATTTCAGACTTCAAAAACACATTTAAACATATACATTCAGTTTAGAGTAGACACATAACTGTTCCTGCGACTTCTTGTAGCTGCCTGGTCTGCTGCATCGTTTGCGCATTTTGGTCCAGTGCCCCATATGAAGTCGGATCATCGGACCGAGCCTTAGCCGCTGGTATCCGGGGGCCTGGCAGCCGGATTTTGGGTAGTTATGTCCGGAACTTTTGACTTGGAGGCATGTCCACTTGGATTCAAATCTAAAAGTTAATCCCGAGTGCAAGCGGTTGCATTGCCACTACACATGGAAGAAGCGTAGATTAGGAAAGAAGCAAAACATGAGAGAAGTTCCGCGGAGTCTGATTCCTTCCAGGGAGCCAAGATGGGAGTCGCGTTTCTTGGGGATGCTACTGAGAAACATCCCAGCGGGCTTCCGTCAGAATGCAGTGTCCGCTGGAATGAAAGACAGACTTGAAGCTCGCACTTGAAATGCGCAAATTCAGCGCAGAGTTTCATTGTGCCCTGGCCCTGCCAATGGGCTTGTAGAACAAACACAGCGGAGTCAGACGGCTACGGAAACCTTGCTCACTGTAAATCGGGATCTTGTCCTTGGTCTTGCCTTGGTCTCGAAATTGCGGCTGCAGTTAAGTTGCACTCGGGGACTCGGAGTCAGAAGCAGGATTCAAACTCCGCTGATTGTTGATCCGTCTTCCTCTGAACCTCCACTTAAGCACCAACTTGCTTTCTATGCGATGAAGTTAATTTACGGGAACGCAGTTCGCCTCGGCAGACTCAGAGCCAATACGCCTTCTCCTTGACACAATCGTGCAATTTGGCCAAATTTAATTCGGTATGTTATTTATGTAGTTGAACTGCGATGTGGGTTGATCACACAGGACTCTCGAGGCTGGGCATCTGTTCTAGGAAATTACCTACCTATAAGATTGTTTTATCTGGTGGCTCCTGGACTCCCGGTCTCGACCCCTAACCGCATCTCGGGCTTATCGCTAAACCAAGGTTAAATATACATTGACAAGAGCCTAGGAGATCTACCGAGAATTTGTTCTAATAGACCTAAGAAACAATGCTTCGGCGAGAAGTTATCAGTACCTGGGAATATTTCACATATGACTAGCGAAACCTAATCAAACGGATCGTACGTATAATATAGGAATCAAAGTTGGGAAGTGGGAAGGGAGCATGTAAAGCGTATTTTCGCACTTCCTTCCAATTTTGAATTCAACATTGAGGTAGCCTGTGTTCCCGGCGACTCTCTACACGGATGTCCCCCTCACTTCAATAATCCTGAGAACTTTCAGCTTACTGATCACGAGTCCAGTTGGATCTGTTGAACAAATATCGGTCAGGATGAAAATGCACCAATTGAATACCAGTTCAGCCTGATCTACACGATCAGGAACTGGTCAACTACGCCAAGATCCTCCTTCCTTGGTCGAAAACTGTAAAAAAAAACCAGACGGTTTTTTTTTCCTACTTGGTTTCAACTTCAAAAACGGTTCAACCCAGCGTCCTAAATGTCGAATCGAAAGGAGTAAGTGCCCCGTTTTTTTCGACGCGCATAGCTAACAAGTAGATTCGACTCCAAAAAGAATGCTGGCTTAAGATGTGATGTGGATCAAACTCGGCCGGCAATCTCCATCCACTATCCAATGTTGGGCAAAAAAAAATTACAAGGACAAATAGCTTCATCGCAGGGCATCTGCAGGTTGTTGTTCTTGTCTCCCTTCTGCGAGGTTCCCAAAATCCTAGGCGATAGACCGCTCCATCTTTTGACTCTGCTGAGCTTGACTGGGCGACTAGCGACCTGGCGCGCGGATGGCCACGGCGCAGTATCAAACCGGCCACTCTGCGCAATGGGGTATGGGCCCTCCAGTGGAGGTGTGTTTCGGCGCGCGCCCAACGCTTCCAAATTCAGAATCTAGGTCTGATAAAGTTTTGGCGCATTTAGGGCTCGTTTGCGCACGCTCCAGTGCACTTCAATGCGCGGGGGGAGCTGATTCCATATACCCTCGTGCAGCAGTCTGGGGGCCTTGGGATCGCGATGGTCGGCGGCGGGGACGATGCAGGGAAGGTATGTATATTGGGCGCTTCTAAATACGCGTGGCGGGGCGACGGTTGTGGCGCTTCAGCAGTCGTACGGCATCCATCCTCGAGACGCGCCCATGGCTTCATTTGCTTGGGTGCACGTTGTGTGATCGCGTACCCCGTTCTTGTGTCTCATTTTTTGCTGTTCTCTTCCGATTTATATTTGAAGCAAGGAACTGACTCGTTCCCCTCTCATGCAGGGCATACTATCCGATGGCGACAGCGACTTGGATGGGGAATTTGAGCTCGAATACCCCGACGACGAGGTTCGTTACCTCCTGCCTCTTCTTTTCTTCTTTGTCTTTCAGCCGCAGGAAGGCGACGTCTTCCAACCTTGTGATGCCGCCGGTCGCCCAGGCAGATCGTCTGCTTGTGGCTCGCTTCGTTATCGCCACCTGGCGCCCGGCAGCCTTCTTGCGCGAGTTTGGATTGGGTAACAATTCGCACGCCACAGCGTTCTGAACCCTTCTGCGTGCTTCTCTTTGTGGCGGCTTTCCTCTCCTTTCGTTTACTGGCCTATTCTACTCCTCCTTATCGCACTCAGCTTGAGCGGTATCTGGAGTCCGGGAGCTGCGTACGGCCTCCTCCGGGATATTTTGTACAAGCCATGCAGGGACCTATTCATCCTTCCACAGTCTGTCTGAGCGGAACTGTGGCCCAGATGAGTCACTTGTGCACAGTGCCCAGGCGCTGCAGGATTCCCTTCGCGACGGCTGCGAGTGTTTATCATTTGGCCCATTGGCAAGGCGCTGGAAGTTGGAGGGGCTACTCTTCCGTCTACTCTGTGCTCGCCTGACGACCGGCCTGGGCCCATTCTTACTTCTTACCCCCCCGCAGCAATGCCAGCGAACACTTCCATTTTATTAATATTTTCTCATTCTTTCCCCTGTTACTCCACCTTGGTTAGCTGGATGCCGTCGAGCAATCACGCCTCCGGACTGCGAGGTCCTTCGCTCTTGACTATCCCCGACGGATGTCTTGAGTTGTTTTCTTTTTTCTTTTTTTGTCTTGTCGCGGAGCTGACAGCGAACATTTCGCTGTCATTTAATTCTGTCATTGCGCTGCCGGATTCTTCACTTATCCGGCGGGGTTATACTGCCCGCGTTCCGCCCTTAGCTCCTTCCACTGGAATGTCCAAGCAACGAAGCAGGCGTATTTTCTTGACGACTACCTATTTGGCGTGGTCGCGCACCTTGCGCAGCTGGTAGACTTGCCCTTCTGCCTAGTGCTGGGTTATTGCAAAGTGGCGTTACGTTCTGTCGCTTACCGCGGCGTTTAAGGCGGCAATTTTTGTTTCTCTTTCGCTTGATCTCTCATTTTCTCTCCCCGCCTTTCCAGTCAGTCAGCTAATTGCATTTGGTTCTATCCGCCAGCTCTGCGCGCCACCGCCGCAGTCCTCCTCCCCACCACCGGCGCCGCCCACGACGTCCTTCTCCTCTCCTATGGCCTATACCCCCCTCACGCCGTCCCGCTCCCAATCGCCTTCCGCCGAGCCTTCCGCCACACCTTCTGCCTCGTCCCCTCTTCTACGCATATCGCTTCCGCGCCGTCCCCCCGCACCTTCCGCCCCGCCCTCCATTAGCCCACATTACCGCATCCCCCTCCCCCTCCCCCGCCGGTCCAATCCGAACGCGATGCGCGCGTCTATCCCGATCTCCCGGCTCCCCACCCGCGGGATGATGCCCGCGTCGACGTCCGCGTCCGTGGTGATAACTGGCGCGCCGGCGCCCGCGCGCTCCCATGAGCCCTTCCCTACCACGACGCCGTTGCCTGTGCCGACCCCCGTGCACAAGGCGGTGCAGATGCATGTCGCGGGAGGCGCGCCATGCGTGAGCACGGGGTGCACGGGGACTGCCCCAGCGGCGGGGCGGCGATGCGTTGCCTGTGTGCGAGGCAGTTGGGCTGGGCTGAAGGAGGACGCGAGGGAGAAGGCGAAGAAGGAGCAGAGGGGGAAGGAGATTAGGGAGCGGGTGAAGATCAAGCTGAGGACAGGAGCGGTGAAGAGGGCGATGGATCCGGGCGCGCCGGATTTGAAGGGGAAGGGGGAGGAGGTGAATGGGAAGGAGGTGAATGGGAGGGAGGCAGCGATTGAGAGGGAGAAGGAGAAGGAGGGGACGGCAGAGAAAGTTGATGGCATGGATGTGACTGGTGCTTGGAATGGTGCTGGCTGGGATAGTGACTTGTCGGACTTGACTTCGACGGATGATAGCGACACGGAGGTCGAGGTATACCTATTTCTCTTCATCTCTGTCCAGCGCTGACGTCGCCTCCAAGGAGATCCCTCGTCAATCATTCAAGATTCGCATCCCGGCGCGTACGCTATCTACTACGCCCACTAAGCCGACGCCCCCTACGCCTACCACACCCTCTATGCTCGTTACGCCCACGAAGCCAGCTATACCATTCGCCCTCCCGACGCCCCCCGCCTCTTCCTCAGGCACTCCAGAGGAGCCGCGCTTCTGCACGATAGCTCGCTGCCGCGCGCCTATCCCTCCGCACGCGCTCTACCGCTGGAAATGCTGCACCGCGTGCCGCAAGCAGTACCGGGAGTACCAACGTGATCGACACTCCCGCCTCGCCGCGCTTAACGCAGGGAATAGTCCACAAGCGGGCATGGTGGCGCCGATACCTTACTCCATGCCTCCGCCGCAGTTCGTCACGCAGCCGGCCGCTCAGGCGGCGGCGGCGGCGTCTCCGTCCCCGCGTCGTCCGCAGACCGCAGAGGTAAAGCAGGCGGACAAGCAGGAACAGGCGGCGGCGGCGGCGGCGACTTCCTCCCCACGTCGTCCACAGACGGCAGAGGAGAAGCAGGCACAGAAGGAGGCTATGCGACAGCATGCGGCGCAAAGGGAGTGGCAGCGCGAGGAGAACCGACGCGCGCTGGAGATGCTGCTTGTCACCCCCCCGGCGCACCTGAAGACGAAGGAACCGCAGATTGTGGTGGACGGCGCACGGGTGTGTACGGGCCGCGGGTGTGGGCATATCATCCCCGCGGAGGGCGATTATCCGTCGACCGCCTGTGGCGGGTGCACTGAGAGGGCACGCCGGAAGGAGGCGAAGCTGCTGGGGCAGGTCGAGACGTCCGTGGCGGTGCTGGACGGCTGGACCGACTTGCCGCTGGTGAGTGACCCATTTTCTGAAATGGGTTAGGCGTCAGGGTACTGATGATGAGCGATAGGCTTCCTCACCGGCCGCTGGCCGCTGTATCTATGCGGACTGTGGGATGCTCATGCGTCCCGGCGCCAATCTGTCAGGCGGAGAGTGCGAGCAATGTGTTCGCCGTAAGACGCGGCGCCGAACATCGGGTCGGCCTCCTGGTAGTCGCAACAAGACTAAGGCTTCTAGCAGTGCTTCCGTCGGCCCTACCCCCTTCCAGGGGCACCCGAAACCTTTGATGACACGGACGCCCCAGAATCCTCCGGCACCACGCAAACGCAAACGCATATCCCCATATCCCGCATACCAGTCGTACGACGGGCTGCTCCTCGACTTCGGAGCGCGCTTCCACGGCTTCATTGAAGCGCAATCGTATTACTTCCTCGTCCGGGATCGTGGCTCGCAGCCGCAAGCCCAGTCCATGTTTGACTTCAGCGGGGAGTTCTCTGTCGTTGCCTCTGACCTCGACATTATCGGGCGGAAAGCGGAGGTGGAGATGGATGTGCATGCCATCAAGGACGCCGTCGCGCGCGCGAGTGGTCTCGACTTCAGCCCGACGAGCTGGGTCAGCATTCTTGGGAATCCGGGCGGCATCGTCACTCGTTTTGCGTGTGTCCATCTCGTCAGTGTTTTCCTTCCAATCAATGTTCCGCCGGGGTATCCGCCAAATCCCGCTCGTCCCAAGAGCATGCAGGGGGAGCTGGAGATCGCGGTGGTTCCGGACGAGTCGCACAAGTATTTTCCCGGCCAGAAGACCATCGTGAGGTTTCGGTTAGTTGGGTGAATGTTTTTATACGTATTATATATCATCTTGCTGTTTGTTAGTTTTGGATAGTCTACGCATACATAGTCAATCAAATAACTTGTACTTTTATGGACGCAAGAGCGATGTCCCACCCAAAACAAAATATTGGCGAGTTTTTTTCTATTTCCCCTTTCTCGGGTTCTGATCGGCTATCCATTTCTCCCTCTGCAATTAGGGGAAGCCCTGCAGATAGGTATGATTTTCTCAAGTCACTGCGTATTCTCAAAAGTTTCTTTGCGCGAGATAGGCCGAGGGGGCTTGAATATCCCAGTTATTTTTGTAGTATCGTAGGTATCACTTCTTGGGATAACGGAGCAAGTTCGGGTAGACAAAGCGACGGATATTTGAGGTATCAGATCAGTATCCGGCCCGAGATAGACAAACTACTCCAAATATCTGTCAACCAATCCCGACCTCCGCTCATTTGGTTCGCCCTTGAATTGTCTAAGTGAGATACCCCGGCTTGCTCAGCTATCCTGACGGGGGACTTTCCTGCCTGCATTCACTTAAAACTGGCATGTCTCAAATTTCTGCTAAGTCCACCATGCCACGCACTTACACACAAAAACAGGTCACCTTCGGCTCTGCCCGCCTTCCTCTTGTCCACCGAATCAGCGACTCTAAATATGCGCAGCGACTCCGGGCCACTGGCTATGCAGTTCACGAACACCTCGACAAATGGCTGCTGGACAGTATTGGCTCTGTGGGCTATTTTACTTTTCCCATATTGAAACCATTTGCAGCGGCGAGATCAAAGCGGGGGAAGTGGCTGTAGTCGTTCAGTTCGAAGGCATTGCCCTGGTAAATGCGTGTAAGCTCAACTCTGCCTTAAGAGCGTACGACGGACCATTTCACCGGAGGTATTATGTTTGGTGGCTTCAAAAGGCGCGTAGTTCTGGTTTGGTTTTGCTCCATTTATGTAATTTGACTGAAGAAGACAATCTTTGTTTCTCAGAGCCACCAGCTCACAAGAGGTGTGATATCGGCCCCCCTTCAATTGCATATGCTGAGACACTACAATTGATATGCCAATGTGACGAGCATACTGCGCACGGCGGCATTATAGTGAGCATCACAAATGGTGTTTATTGCGATTGCTTCTGATTCAGGCACCACAGCAGAGCGCTGATCGTTCGGGGCCATTCTGGATAGGGCGCCAGTCCTGAGCGCGCTACAAGCATGGTGCTCCTATCAAGAACAAAAGAAATAGTGAGACTCCGAAATTTGTGTTATTGGTGCCTGCTTCTGAATCAAACACTAGGTACAGGAGAGCGTGCTCCAAGCATGTCGCACATCACTGGACGAGAGAAGATCATTGGGACTGCTTGCTGGTTGGGATGGATCGAAAATAGCTGCGGAGGAGCGGGACGGCGGAAGAATCGGACCGTTTACAATCTAATCGTATCTCCAATCTTATCAGGCATATGAATCTAAATCTTATCAGCTCGTGAATCAAACTATTCCGTGAGGGATAGTTGGCCTTGACCACTTGAGATAGGCAAGACATCAGAAATATCCAACACGCGAATATCTCTGAGTCTTGAGGTATCTGAGCGAATATTCTAGACCTATATTTGCAGTATTCATAGGTAAATAGATTGACTATCTTGGGGTTCGGATACTACAGACTACTTGAGCTATCGAATAGGTATCCCTGCATGGGATAACTTCGAGAATATGCAGTGAGTGTTCACATAGATCAAAGCTAGACTATCACAGAGCTAGTATTTCGAAAGTCGGCCTTCAGGTTCAGGCAAGTCATGGGATCGTCATCTACAGTGTAGCCACGCACGCTGACAGCGTACAGGGCTGTACAAATCCGTCAGTAAGCCGAAAAAAAAATAAACGAAATGGTCATACCTGCAGGTATCAACACTGGGAGTGTTACATTATGGGAAACCTCGTACACGCCCTTCTCGACTGGGCATCTCATGTTGGCTCGGGCACTAGACCATTGGTTATTAAGCGGAACTCGATATCTGGCCCGCCACCTACCCCTCTTCGCACATATCGAATTGTTTTTGGAGCAACTTTATGAGACCAAGCTTCACGGTAACATCAACGTATGCACCGTACTGCGCAGAGTCAGCTATCTTCATGTTCGTCGAATGAACATAAACTTATCTCAATGACCGGTGACATGATCTGAACCTTGACAGTGACTGTCAGTTTTTCCCCGGCGACTGGGGGATCAGGAGAGATGGTGATTGAGATGAGTTGGATGGGATCTGTAGGCAAGCCTTGAGGAGTGAGGTGAGCATTTGTAGCTCAGAACTCCGTTCTGAACCTACCGCAGTTGGTATACGACCACCCTCCGGCCACAGCGATATCGCTCGATAACGATTGCTGCGCCGGACTGACATTGTGGCCCAGACCATGACCTACGAAGGCGGAGAGCAGAACAGGAACGAAAAACAGGCGGTACATTGAGGTGCAGTCTCAGACGATGCCACGTAGGTGCTCCATGGTGGGCTTTTATGCTAAATGGATGCACTAGATTTTTGATCGCTGACTAGTAAATCGGCAGGCAAAAGACGTACGATGTTCAACAACGTTGGGAAATGGACAGAACCGCCAAAACCGACGCGAACAATATCGGAAGGCGCTCCATGGTGCATTTTTATGCTAAATGGACGCACTAAAATTTTGATCACTGACTAGTAAAGCAGCAGGCAAGACGTACGATGTTCAACGACGCTGGGAAATGGAACAGAGCCGCCACGAAACCGACGCGAACAATATCGAGAGGCGATCTGGCCTTGTGTCGAGCACAAGATCTGCCACGACTCATTTTCCTTAGTCTCTCGTAAGCTCGTACCTCGCTTGTTAAGCATTTTCCTGCCCCACAGCCCATTGATCCTGCGGGTCGATATTTGTTACCTTCAACTCTTAAAAATGGATCAACTCTTGACTGACATTTCGCGATATGGCAGTCGAGCAACAAAGTTTGAATGGGTGCTCCAAACTTGGGATGGAGTCCTGATGGACAACAAAAATCTGCCAGAAAATTGGATTTGGCAGTCTGGACTTTTAGTGGGAAGGCAAGGTATAGGTGCTCTCCGTCCCCCGGGACGGAACCGTTAGCTTGCTAGCGGTGAGCTACCGAGTCCCACACTGCCTGTTGATGGGCGGCGTGCGTAAGCGCATTTCTCCAGGGTGGCTCGATTAAGGGGAGATAATCCCCAAACCAGCTAGTGTTCAGCGGCTCGCCACTTTGTGCACTGCTCCACGATATTCGTTACCTCACTTCGATGCCGGCAACATGTCGGGAAACACCACTGCCACGGCCGCCACGTGGCACTACCACCACACATTTCAGATGCGGAAGTGCATTGAACTGGTTGCCCATCAAGAACAATGGATTTGTCAGAGGGTCTTGGAGTATAAAAAAATAGAGAATTCATTTGTAAGACAATTCACATTGCGGCTGTGACTGGCGCAATGGGCAAGCGCCATGGTGGAGATTGTCGTACCGATAGGTGACGGGGGTGAGAACTACGCGCACGTTCGCTTCTTCGTGGCGAAGGTCACAAACCCAGGTGCTTGCCGCCGTTAATTCTGGGTATTAAATCGGCGCCCACTTCAATACGAACGCGGCATGTTTAACTTGTACAAACAGGTGGCGTACTACGTGGATCCTCACTATCCGGAGATCTTAATTTCGGATTCTCACACGTGGCATCAGAGGTACCCACCCATTCTTGCGTGAGACCCACTTGAGTCAAGTTGTCCGGTGAAACGCGCTCCGGATTTCTTCTTTTTAGCCGACGGCGCAGGTTGTCTCTCACCCTAGCGAGGTTGAGCGACCCAACGGGCACGAGAACGCTATGGTTGATGGATCCAGTAATGTTAGCGGCGGCATTGAGGTTCGTTTGTTCAATCTATAAAATTGAGCTGAATACATGTTAGTGTTTTCAAGCATATTCAATGCTGGGCCTTAGACACGCTTCTCAAATCCGCCTGGATATGATTTTTTCGGAGCATGTATTCACAGGACATTCATGTCAGAAAAAATCAGGACCCATATACGGGTCCAGGTTCCTGGAACAATCGTAACCACGGATATCAGGCAATGCCCCTTATGTGAGTCATTGAATGAAACAAACTTCCTTCATTATCTGAATAATATTAGTGCCACGTACGACATCAGGGGAATGACCCCAGCGACTGCCGATGCGCTCCAATAATAATACTGGACACAAATTTGAGGGTAATGACTTTCCCTTTGAGACATCGGAGTTACAGAGTTGCATCGCCACTCGGATATGACGTGTCTTGGCGCTTGCATTGCCACCGATTAGATTAGATCAATATTAATGATCTCACGAGAGAGACTAGGAGAGACTCGGTGAGTTGTATTCGAAACAGAAAAATCAAATCGAGCTTTCGTGGAAGGAGTCAGTAGCTTCGCGGGTCAAGTCCTGAACAACCGATGTTTGAAGAAAGATAAACAACTTGGGCCTTACGGACTTGCCAAGTTTATCGCCTATCCACGGTTTCATTGCATCTCTGCATACGTGATATATGGTGGAAGACCTCGCACTCATAGTCCACTCTCACGGTCCAAATCACCACTCTGTTCAGATTTCGCGTTGCCATCACTGGATCATGAATGCGGTGCTTAGGACCTAAGTGGGTTTGGGGCTGTTTGGGGAGGTTTGGGGGAGAAAAAAGGCACGAACGGCGTACTGAACCCGCACTCCACCGTCTTGAACCTGAATAGACTTCTACAAGCTCCGTTTGTCTGGATCCGGTATCATGAACACCTTTCCGGCTTCATTCGGAAACCTCGCGCGCAGTGCCAAGATAAACGATTGATGAGATTTCAGTAGTATCCTAGTAACCTAAACCACTCCTTCGATCCAGGTGCAGCACTGCTGCTGACACAGTGCTCGTATCCAAACTCATCTTTCGACAGTGGGCACATGTCTTCTTGGCCCTAGGGATCCTTGAAATGGAACAGTTTTTGCACCACGAATATCTAGTATTTACTGTCAATCATCGGAGGACTTCAAGAATCGGAGCGGCCATCAAAACTCAAAACAGCGGACACAAAATGTCAATGTGATCCCCATCACTTCTCCTTCCGGTAAAAAGCGGTGAAAGCTGGGAAGAGGTTTGGGTGCGTATAAATACGCGACGCGATTATGCTCAGTCTGAAACATCCTACAATGTCGGCCTCCACCTCTCAACCTCCCTCGTCGCTCTTCGTCAAGCGTCGAAGAGCATATGTGGCCTGTACCAATTGCCGTCAGCGGAAAGTCAGGGTGCGCGTTTTTATTATTTGTTGACCCATGCGGTACCGGTCTGACCTCGAGCTTGTCAGTGTGTCTCACCTTCCGAGGTTGGAGACGAGCCCTGCAATCGATGCTCAAAAAGAGGCTTGAAATGCGAATATATCGCGATTCCAGACAACCAGGAGACTTCTTCGGGGGGCGACTCTACCACAACGCCTGAGCCACTCTCTGGGAGCAACTCGCCGGATGGCCCTCCGCCTGCTCCATACACTTCAGTTTCGTCCACTCTCCCTATGGACCCCAGCTACTCCCGACGCCGCAGCAGCCATTACGCTAATGTAGCGGAACCGAGTTACTACACTCCATCGAACACACCTCCACTCAGGCCCGTTTCTTCGCAGTCGGCTAGTGGCCATCTTTCGCCAGGGCCTTATCCGAGCCTACCCTATGTCGGCCCCCTTGCTAGGAACGTCCCGACGCATCCGAGTCACATTAATACCTCAGCTTCACGCTACCCACACCAACAACCACCTCATTTTTATTCGTCTTCACCATCGACCCCTATTGAACCGCCACAACGCATATCGAACATCTCAAGACCACACCTGTACAACAATCCACGCACTGCATATCCTTCACATCCGTCATACCCGCCTGCTTCCAATACCCCTTACGCGACGAACCTACCCCACGACCCTCACGCCAATTATGAGTACTACGCGACTACTCAAACCAATGACGGGCAATCCCAATGGAACCGACAGCACAGAGGGTGAGGCATCTACCCATTGCACCCGAGCCTCTCGACTAATCAATTTTCCTGTGTAGCCACTGCTCTTGCCCACCAGGTCTCTGCTATTGCGGCTGGCGCCAGTGAATCACAGCCCCTCGGCCACCTGTGGTTGACGACGACGTCGCACTATTTATTGATGTATTTTATTGATGTATTGTCATTCTTGCTGTCCATAGAGCAATGGCATTGTAAATTATGCCATTTTGCGCCGGCGAGCGCTGAAAACTTTGCCTTTCCAGAAAGTAAAGCGCCCGAGGTTGACGAAAAAAGCGAACTGTGGGAACTTTGGGCATCAGTTGGGCAAGTGGCTGTCCCATTGACAATCAAGATTAATCAAGTTTGATTGCGGGAATCACCTCATCGGTTCGATTTGATCCAATCAAGCTTTGTACACAAAAGACAGGATTCGGAGTTTTATTGCGGTGAAACTTTCTCTCCGGATCCTGTAATCGAGGAACATGGCGAATATTGTGGATCAATTCTTAGGTCGACCCAGTCAGGTCGTTTTAAAATAAAATGAAAAAATAGAGGCAAACAAATATAAATGATCGCCTCGACGGGCAACTGCCTAGGTTTGACCGTAGCTGCAGATTCTTACTCGGAAGAATCCTAGCTATTTCAGGAAGTCTCTGAAAAAAAAAGGACCTTTGATAAAATATCCTCCCCTCAGAAGAAATGATTTATAGCAGAAAGTGGGTAACTTTCCAGCGATAAAGAATTCCTGGGGATTATTTTCGCAGTTTCCGCCGCAAGGCCGAGGCAGCTGTCAGGACCCCATCAACTTTAACGTACACGACTAGTGTGAATCTATTGTAGAAATCTGTCTAGGGGGTAGGTACCCCCTCAACAAACTTTCGTAACCTCAACATTTCCCCAAATTGAATAACCCGGTTGGGCTAATACTGCGTCTGACGTTGCGCCGGTGATCAACACTACGGACACAAACTGTTCAACTTATAAGAGAAACACCTATGCAGCATACCACAGACTGCATGTGAAGGTCTAGTAGTGCACCTGCTACGGGCGTTTGATACATTTGTTTCGTGTTCTGCACGCGTCTTTGACGTGTTTTTTCTCTTATTTTTTCAGTGGGGAATGTAAACTTGTCTGAATGTGATCCTGCTGTGGTTGGAAACGATGCTAGCAGGTTGTGCTACAAAGCTTAGACCTAAACCAAAAAAAGAAAAAAAAAAAGAAAAAAAGTCTGGACAAATGGCAAATAAAAAATATTGTCAGTTGGGCTTCCCACAAGAATATTCCAATTAAATCGATGGCCGCTATCACTGGAACTCTCAAACAAGCTCAGATACTCAGGGTTATTTTATCGTTATGGAAAGTCACCCAGTTGATGTAACTTCCAAGCAAATCGTTGTCCTTAGGTTCAAATCAGCTGAACCACTTCCAGTGGGATCCTAGAGTAGCTCATGGATATACCCCCGGTCCTGAATGAGTCTAATGAGCGTAGAAGCGTCTCTAAATGGCTGGAGATGGAGAGTGTTAATTTGTTTGTGTCTATTTTTATTTTTATTTTAAACGACCTGACCGACCCCTAATGGCAGCCAATCGAAAAATTTAAATTATGTCTCCTTCTATATGGACCTGTCGTACACTACCTCTTCAGTGCTTGCCTCATTTACCGATACGTTCTCCTGACCACCATTGATTTTTTAAAAACCGGTGACTCATCTGGATCCTGCCTGAACTGTGTACAGCCTCGTCTACGGCAAGGTAAGCACTGTACCCGGCTTATTACGCAGTCCAAATCCTGCTTTCGTCGTCGTCAGCAAAACCCCTATTTCTGGCAACGAGCGGCTCCATTGCCATCCCATTATGGAACTAGATTAGCCCTCTAAGACTGGGCCGGGCTGGCGATGCAATCTGTTCAAGTCGTCTTTCTGCTGCGTACCACGACGGCCCTTCGACCAGAATCACGGCTGTTGCTCAACAATCGTGAGTACTACATGTCTCAGATCGTAAACGTGCACCACGGCGTATAAATATTGCGCATCTTCGGACCCATGAAGTGCATGTGGATATGTTGGCGGTAGCCCCTATTTCCGGCGGCACCAGATTTGCGGCCTTGAGGCCTGGTCTGGATGTTGAGCCCCAAGAGAGACACCTCTGACTGCCACAAAAGACGATTATCTTCACCACAGGCATGTCTTGATGAGCGTTGCAGTGAACTCAGTGCGGGAGGCGATCTTCCATGACCGTCGCAGTCAATGATCCTTGATTCTGCGAAGAGAAGTCCATTAGCTATAAGCCGGTGAACTCAACAGTACAAGGAGTTCTTCCCATGACAGGTTCGACTCTTCAACGCTGAAGTGCACGATGTCATAACGATATTGATGTATAATCCTCCTTACATGGTGCATTTATTTTTGGTTCAATGTGAACCATGAAAACGTCCAATCTAGCAGTTCAGCTAAAGGCTGATAACCGGAACGCTCCCGAACGCTAGATAATATATACGGAATCTGATTACAACACATGTTCATGCCCTGGCATTTTATGAGGGTCTAAATACACATTTAATATGCCGCAAGTATTTTTGGTCTGCAGCAAGTATTTTGGATCATTTGATGCATATGCTGCAACTTTTACGCCCTTTGGGGACCTCCGAAAACATTGCGGCACCATTCGTGTTGCCGCAATTTTTCGTTTGAGGTGCGGCAACTTTTTTTCTCAAGCACCGCAACTTTCTAAGATGGTTTGGACTTGCCGCATATTCTTGTGGGACTATTTAAATAGGGAAACTTGATGATCACGGCAGTCGAGAAAAGAACGAAGTCGTAAGACCTTTTACCATTACATCAGCGTTCAAATTGACCATGCCCAAGCACCCCTATTAAACGCACACGGCCGTAAAAGTCAGTCAGCACTCTTGAGGGCCATTATGAGGGCAGCTTTGCTTTTGCCGCGATAACACTACATCTTCCACTTCACCGATCCGGAATCAATTCCCGCTCAAATAGAACAGTCTAAGAACTTCGAGGTCCTTTTTAATTCGGTTATTTTAGACCATAACATTCAGCACACTGGATCCGTACGCCAGACGGCCTAGTCGACTCGATCGTTGACTCAAAAGCTCAGGTTCGACTTGGGTGAAGGTGCTTATGAATGGCATTGATGTACCTGCATGTTTCGACACGAGTGCTCCTGTCAACACGGCGGCAAGACAGGATTTGCACAAAGCTGCACGCTGCAAGTACTACCAATATGGAAATATAGCAACGTCTTGGAGCTGTGTTCAACCTTTTAACCCATGGACCGCCCAACGCATATGTGACGCTGTACTTTCACTTCAAAATACCCAATACTAATTGATTTAATTGCTGAACTTCGTCTTCCTCTGTTCACAGACTCAGCACCAGCGACTATCAACCCAGGCTGTCACTTATTCTTCACCCTAGATTCATTCCAGATTTCTACGCTATTACGTGCCTTACCTGCGCTGCACTTCCCGTTTTAATGATATACCTCGTTGTGCTCCCATGATCAACGACACGTATATATATATGCGCGCGTAAAAAAAAAAAGTGGTACTTCCAAACCGTCTTAAAAAATTGCGGTGCTTGAGAAAAAAAAGTTGCGGCAACACGAATGGTGCCGCAGTTTTTTCGGAGGTCCCAAAAGGGCGCAAAAGTTGCGGCATATGCATCAATCACCTAAAATACTTGCGGCAGACCAAAAATACTTGCGGCGTATTAAATGTACATTTAGACCCTCATAGCATTTAAGATCGCGGTTGCATCACAATATTAATGCCATCCAGTGGTGTGGCAGTGTAACTTACCTGCGGAATAGTAAAGCTGAGCACGGGGCGACGTGGAGTGTTCCCTGCACTATAGACGAACACAGTGCCGCTCATGTAGGGGGCGGTAGATGATGCATACTTGCGACCCGCACCGACGGAGAACATGATTGATGTGTCCCCCCTTTTCTTCCCCGCTGGTTTAAATTCAAGATTGCCCCACCCGTCGGCCTATTGTCTAACTCGTGGGATGTCTACTTCCTGTACAGTAGGTTGGCTACCGCAGCGCCGTGACAGCCGATGACTGTAGCGTACATTTCACTTGCCGATCTTTTTATTGTGCCAAGCTCAACTGCTGGCACTCAAGTTTTATAACAACTTCAAGGCTCAGATCTCAGACATTAAATGGGGGTTTGAATAGGAGCAGCCTGAGCTACCTTCTACTTTCACGCCTATTGATTTTTCTATTCGGCGGAAAGAAACATATGCATATTGAGCGAAAGCCGTATCCGAAACTTGGGGACGGGTCCGCGAGTGAGGCACGAACGGCGGACGCCGGGTTTCTTGTGCGAGACCGGGCCGGCAAGCGACGGAAGGAGCAGACAAACAGCACCACACGCGTGTTTGTCTGCTCCGCTCGCTGGCCGCTACGCATCGCCCGGTCGTAGTCGTAGCACCGTCCTGTCTCTCTGTCTTTGTCCATCTGTCTCCCGCTCCGCGCACCCGCCCTTCTCGGCCTTCGAACGATGCCTCCAAGAGCCGCTAAGTCCAAGTCGGTGTCCAAAACATACGCGGGCACCCGCACGACCCGCCCAGTCGCAGTCGAACCGCCGCCGGAAGAATCGGACAGCGAAGAGGGTCTGGAACCAGAATCGGAGGATAACCAGATAGAAGACGCGCTTGAGAAAAACTTGGCGGAGCTAGAAAATGGCTGGCTGAAGAAAACGGTCTTTGGCGACATAGGATTAGGCCCCGCCCCGCGCAAGGAAGACGATATCAGTCCCCCAAGCGACGACGAGGACCCGGCGGTCGAGCGAGACGCCCAGCCATCGAGCGCCAACCGCTCCATCGACATCCAGCCGTTGAGCCCAGGAGTTGTTTACCCGCCTCCTCCCGCCAATCCTGCCCTCTTCCGTGACCCCAAACTCCGACGCCGACGACGACGACCCCATGACCAACGTCCCCGCTGCACAATCGTCTCCGCTTCGTGCCCCATCGGCTAGGCTCGCGGCCAGGGCGACACAGCCCACAACACCAAAACCGGCAGCCAAGCCACGCCGCAAACGGCAGCCTTCTACGCCGGCAGCCAACACACCAGCCTCCCCTGCCAAAAGGCCCGCCAAGAAAGCGAAGGCGAAACATACCGCGCCAGCGCCCGCGACAGCACCCATTTCCCTGGCACAGGCCGAAGCAGCCATGGGCAATCCGACCACCCACCACAACCAACGCCGTGTCTCTTTCTCAACAAACCCAGTCTTCATCGATACACGCGACCAGTTTTCGTACTACGACACGCACTTTCCCCCAATCCCCCAATCCCCCGCTACTCCAGCTGCAGCTTCCAGAGGCTCGTCGGCCGCAGCGGAGTTCAGCCAAAGCGAGGATGAAGGGGAACTGATCACGCTGTCCAAGGCGGAGCTCCGTCGCATGCTAAACAAGTCGGGCGACTCAAAGATGAGCGACCTCACAGCGCACGCACACAACCCAGGTAAGAATCATTTCCTTTTTTCGCCACCGTAGCGCACAGGGGACGCGTCGCCGGCCGCCGGCGTCGCGCCCCTTCCCTGCGCACACTCAGGCACGCCTCATCATCGGGCGTGCCAAGCCGAGACACGTCCCATCATCGGGCGTGTCAAACCGCACGAGTGTACACACTCGCGCGGCGGCTCTAGCCATAGGCACCCTCCGACGTCGCCGTAGGCGGCGCCGGCGCCTCACCCCGCAGGGGAAGGCATTAACCACACCCTTTTCCATTGGGACGGTCGTACGTCTACGCGAGGCAACTCCAAGCACGGTGATTGCTCGCTAGCTGCTTAACCCCTCTAGGGGTGACGTCCGCCTCATCCTCCACTTGGCGCAATCCCAACGCTCACCGTTTCCAGAGCCCCACAGCCTGGTCATCCGCATGCCTGCCGCTTCGTCCACAGACACACGCACCAAGCGCCATCTGAACCTCACCCAAAAACGGCAGATTTCTGCGCATAGGACCTCCGTACCGTGGTCTATCCAAAACAACCTCAGCGAAGGTTTAGTCCGAATGATCTGGCTGTCCGACATCACACCGAAAAAGTGCGATGCAGCGCGCAAAGGCAAGGACATCAAGCCCGCCGGCAAGATCGTCGTGGGGGACGACGGCACTATCGAAACTCGCATCATCCGTGAGGACGGCTCAGCCGACGCCCTTCTCACGTCAACAGAATTCATCATGGCCAGCGACAATCTATGCAACGCCATACAGCGTTACCTAAAGCCAGCGGAGACGGGCCTGCTGCTCACGTCCCAGCTCAGGCGACACTTCCATGTCATCCGCCATCGCAACGACTTTGAGTCGAACTTCCAGAGATATCGCATGTACCACAACGCGGTGTTCCAGGCGCTCATTGACGACCGTAACTTCGATGTTTCAGACTGGCAAGAGCACCTCTGGGACGATGCGTTCAAGACGGACCTAGAGAACGAGATCAAAGCGCGCCTTGGCGGAGCCGCTCCCATCCACCAGTCCTCCTCTGCCGCCCCCTACCAGCCCAATAGTTTTCCCGCGCAAGCCCAGTCCTTTCGGCCCTCATCGCCAGCACGAAAAAAACCGGCGGCCGCAGGTCAGCAACCAAAACGCGACGACCCCAAGCTCCGTTGCATGTGGTGCGGCCTCGTCGGCCACTCGGGTCGCAAATGTCGCACCGAGGCCGCTCCCTGGGCCCGCCGCTCTGGCCGTAACGGCGGCTTCGCTCCCCCATCCGGCGATTACCAGCCGTGCTTCCGTTTCAACAACAAGGGATGCACGGACGACCCCTGCAAATACACCCACGTCTGCACGCTGTGTGGAGCCGGCGCACCCGGATCGGCAGGCCACGCCCACTCGGCACAGGCCTGCACTGCCGCCTGAGCTGTTCCCCATCGTGACGCCCCTCCGAGCGGACCGATGGCAACATTGGATCGTAAAGACGGGGTTGGCGTCCATGTACGGGGATGTTCCAAAAGGCATCCGCTCTGGCTTCTCGCACAGACTCGACCCAGCTCAACGTATTGCTAAGACCTTTATTCCCAAGAACCTCTCTTCCGCACTCGACCATCCAGACGTCATCCAGAAATATCTAGAAAGCGAACAGGCGCTTGGCCGTATATCGCCCGGCTACGACGCCGCATATCTTGAGAGCCGAATAGGCCCCTTCCGTTGCTCGCCAATCGGCTGCGTTCAGAAGAACCCGCCGTCCGGGAAGTGGAGGATGTTCAACCACCACTCCTTTCCCTACAACGACCCATCCATTCCCTCCGTCAACTCGCAAATTGACAAAAACGACTTCCCTTGCGACTGGGGCTCTTTTGCCCAATGTTATCTCATTCTTGCCCGCGCTCCGGCCGGCACACAGGTGAGACCCGTCATTCAGACGTGCCCCTTCCACCCTAACCAGCCATAGGCTTCCGTCTTTGATGTCAAAAGCGCATTTCGCATAGTCCCCACAACGCCGATCGACCGGACACAACTAATGATCGAATGGGACGGCAAAGTCCATTTGGACAATGCGTTCTCGTTCGGGGCTTCCAGCGCACCGGGCACCTTCGGGCGCCTGGCAGACCTCTTGGTGCACATCCTCAAATTCCTCGACGTCGAAGATATCCTCAAATGGGTCGACGATTTCGTATTTTTCCGCTACCCACAGGGCACGTCCAAGGGCAAATACGTCTACAAATACGACGAGAAACTGTTTTTCGAACTGGCGGACGACCTCGGCTGGCCATGGGAGCTTTCGAAACACACGCCGTTCAACCACCTATTCGCCTACATCGGTTTTGACTGGGACGCGGCGGCACGCATCGTCTCGCTGCCAACCGCCAAGCAAGCGAAATATCTCCAAAAGCTCGTGGAGTGGGCGGCGGCAACAACGGTAACGAGCAAAGACACGGAAAACCTCGTCGGCACGCTCAACCACGTCGCCCTGATAGTTACCCAGGGACATTCACGCCTGGTCCATCTATACCGACTCTCAGCTTCGTTTAGCAGTTCGCCCAACCCCTTCATGCGGCACAAGATCCCGGACAAGGTCCACGCCGACCTAAACTGGTGGCAGAACGAACTCCGGCGCGAAAAGGTCTTCCTCAAGATTGTCGAACCGCCCCCGCCGCTCGACGACGAGATCTTCGTTGATGCGTCAACCAGCTGGGGCATAGGCCTGGTGTTCAAGGGCCGCTGGCTAGCGTGGAGGTACAAGGAGGGCTGGTTCGGCGAGGGTAGATGCATAGGATGGGGTGAGATGGTGGCCATCGAGCTAGCCCTGCGCACCATCATCGCCTCCAACCTCACCAAGGTCCACCTGCGCCTACGTTCCGACAACCAAGGCGTCATAGGCGCACTTGCAGCGGGCAAGTCGTACAACATTCAGGAAAACGCCATCCTTCAGCACATTCTGAGGCTCTACCATGAACACTCTATTTGGTTTTCCATTTCCTGGATCGCGTCGGAGGATAACCCAGCGGACGCGCCTTCCCGCGGTAAATTTGGCCACAAGCGCGATCTCTATCCAAACCCGCCAAGGATACCAGGACACCTAGCCAATTACGTAGAGCATTCCGTCGCATACAATGAACTGTAGTAGCTACAAATTAAGCTAAACGTAGTATTGCGCGCCTGCTAAAGGTCGCCCGAACCGGTCACGGGACCGCTAGCCACTCTCTCGTCTCGCCGTCCGTCACACAGCGACAATGCACCACACCGCGACGAACCACACGGCGGCCCGCCTTAGATACGCCAGCCTCGTACCGGGCGTTCACGTGCGTTCCGACCGCAGGAAACACCGCTACGGACTCTCGGCAAACGCTCGGGCGAAGGTCGAGCTGGCGATACAGCACGCGTGGGCCGACTCCACACTCGGGAAGTACGGCCACGGCCTCACGGCCTTCCACCGGTTTTGCGAATCGGAAAACATAGCCAGCTCCCAACGCCTTCCCGCGAATGAGTTCCTACTGTGTGCCTTTGCAGCGTCGCGCGCCGGGGAGATAGCCGGAGTCACAGCCCGTGGAGCCATAGCAGCTGTCAAAGCCTGGCATATCGTGCACGACGAACCCTGGCAAGGCGGCGCCCGCCTCCGCTACACCCTCAAAGGAGTAGACAACCTAACGCCGGACAGCTCAAAGCGAGCCAAGCGACCCCCCGTCACGGCGACCATGCTCGAATGCCTAGAAGCAGGACTCGACCCGAATAACCCCCACGACGCCGCCGTCTTCGCAGCGGCCAGCTGTGCTTTCTGGGGACAGATCCGGTTAGGCGAAATCCTGTCAAACGCCCAGTCTACGTTCCTTCGCGGCCGCATTCCCTTGGCCTCGGACCTCCTCCCACCTTCTACACGCGCGGGATCGCGGGTCCTCCAACTCCCCCACACGAAGACAAAAGGGGCCGGCGGCGACATAGCTATGCTCTGTCGCCAGAACGGCACCTCGGACCCCATTCGCGCCATTTCCAACCACCTCCACGCCAATAACATACCACACGACCTCCCCATCTTCTCGCACCACAAGCCTAACGGAGACCTAATCTGTCTCACCCGGAAGAGCATGCTCAAGCGCTGCAACGAAGTGTGGAGCAGACACGGGTACCCCAAACGCACCGGTCACAGCTTTCGCATCGGCGGCACGACGGAGCTCCTGCTAGCTGGGGTCAGCCCCGAGGTCGTTCAGGCCATGGGCCGATGGAGGTCGGACGCTTTCATGGTATATTGGCGCCGCCTCGACTTGCTCGCGCCACTCCACGCGGAGTTCCTCACAGTGTAAAATTCCATAGCTTTGTAAATTCCGTGTTTCTACGAATATAGGGCTGTTGGCTTTTTTCTGGGGTGTCCCACCGCGCGCTGCGCCGGGGACGCGCCTCCAGCTTGTCTCCGGGTTGTCCCAGCGGCACGCGCGTTGCTCCCGGCGGAACCAGCCGTAGTTCCGCCCGGATCACCCCAGACACCGGCAGCATCTTCGGTACGAAGTGCGCCTCACTCACCAGAAGGACAGGTCGACGACTGCAAGAAAGGGACGGGTCCGCGAGTGAGGCACGAACGGCGGACGCCGGGTTTCTTGTGCGAGACCGGGCCGGCAAGCGACGGAAGGAGCAGACAAACAGCACCACACGCGTGTTTGTCTGCTCCGCTCGCTGGCCGCTACGCATCGCCCGGTCGTAGTCGTAGCACCGTCCTGTCTCTCTGTCTTCCCACCCACCACACTCCTTTTTCTGGTTTGTTTTGTTTTTTCCCTGTTCTCCTTCGCCCCTCCCCGCGAGCCACTGCTCGCCGAAGGGTCTGCCGGAGCCGTGCCGTTTGGGTTGTCCCAGCGGCACGCGCGTTGCTCCCGGCGGAACCAGCCGTAGTTCCGCCCGGATCACCCCAGACACCGGCAGCATCTTCGGTACGAAGTGCGCCTCACTCACCAGAAGGACAGGTCGACGACTGCAAGAAAGTAGCTGATCCGAGCCCAAGCAGAAGTCGTGCAAGTAGCACTGGAATAAATCTCCGCACGAGCAAAAGAAGGTTGGTCTCAAGGTAGCCGGAAACAGATGCAATTTACACCGTTCATAGCGTGGGCCGATGTAGGGTATCCGCATCACTGTGCCAGGGAACCCATGAGACTCTCTCCCAATGGCGAATACTACTGTATCCTCACGGCCACCATCTGGATCTGAGACAAACCGTAAGTCGTAAATGGGTTTACAGACTTATATATTCAGGCGCGGAACTACTGTACATAACTCATTCTCCACACGCAATGACTATGTTCATGTTATGAAATATTTCGCTCATCGCATCACGCTGGTGGTCCGGTATAAGTTGGCCAGTTCTCGAACCCAAGGTCAACCGCTATGGGAAATAATTGTTAGTCGCTGCCCCGAGAATTAAGTGATTGCTACGTACGCCACGGGGGCATGATGAATCTGCCAAAAAAAAAATTGGCTTCAGCAAACATACACAGATCAAAGAACAGGCTACGAACCGCTTCTGCTTTCCTGCAGCCGCGAGCCCGTCTATCTTCTCGATGTCAGCTGGCTGCATTTTTGCCAAGGCGGCCAAAGAGCCAGAGACATTGGACGCAATCCGCGCGGGCGTGACGGACTTGGGGAGGGCGATGACGTCCTTCGCGACTAAGTTGAAGTGAATTTACTTAATGGGTTAATATGGGAAATTGAAATAAGTAGCGTACGGAGGTATCCGATGAGAACATCTGTGGGCTGGAGGTCGTACTTGGCAGCGATCTCAGTGACGGTCTCGTCCTTGCTGAGGGGCGAGTTGGTGGAGCCGAGAGGAGAGTAGGCCTGAGGGTGGATGCCCTTGGAACGAAGGTATGCGAGCAACTTGTGTTGAGGGTTGTAAACGTGGAGTTCGAGCTTTCAACTCGCCGGTAAGTCCAATATAAACATGCCAAGCAGTGCATTTATACCTGGTCGACGGCGGGCACAATCTCTGCAGTGGGAAGGATTTTCTCGAGGTTCATCTGAGAAAAATTTGATACGCCGATAGACCTGACTTTGCCTTGGTGCAATATTTAGCGGGTGTCATCCGAACTTTGGTGAACAGCCAACCTTTCTTCACCATCGCTTCCATCTGCTTCCAAGTATCTCTGAGGTCCCACGAATGGTCGACTTCGCGGAGGCCGTTCGGGAGAGTCGGGAAGAAGGGATCGTTTCCATTGGGGTTCATGGCCACAGGCCAGTGAATCAGATACACTATCAACGGTAGGTTTTCAACACCGAGCGCTAAGATCGTAGAAATCACACACGGTCGAGGTAATCAGTGCCCAGGTTCGCTAAAGTCTGGTCGAGACATTCCTCGACGCGCGAATGCCAGGTCCCCCATAGTTTACTTGTGATCTTCGGGCGAAAGTCAAAATGATTTTCCTGGGGATTTTAGGGGGATTTTAAATAGACGTACAAATATCTCGGACCTGGGAACACCTGAAGCGGCGATACCAGCACCAACATACTTTTCGTTGCCGTACCTGCCAGTGGGTAGTTTTAGATAAACATAATGAATGCCTCGTGTAAAAGCGCACCCAAATGCGCAGTCGATGTGTTTCGATCCGCTTTCCTTCAGAGCGAAAGCCACTGCGGCGGAAACTTCCTCAGGTTTGGATTGCCAGGTTCCTGTTTTATCGTGAGTTGAGAGCACTGCATGGTCAAATGGCTGATGAACCAAGGCCGACGATGGGAATCTCATATCCACTATTTAGCTTGACTTTGGGAACGGTCATGGTGAGATGAATCAAGGATGAAATCCGATTACAGATGCTGCGGAGTTTAAATATCGGCCCGCGGTCGATAGCGGTCCGGCGGCAAAGTCGCCCCGAATCGGATTTGTTTTTACATTTTTCGCAAAAGAAATAAACCACTATGATTTGGGCTACTGTGCGTAGTTTGGAGGACCATCTCCGTAAGAAACTGGACGCGTATGTCCATTAAGGCCATGGTTTTCCCCCGGCACATGCCTCGGCCCTTGAGGCGTTGGGAGTGTCGATACACCAGGCCCGCCAGTGAGCCGCCAGGGATCAAATTGGGTAGTCAGGAGAGGTCCTGCGTTGTGGCTGGGGTTTGACGAAGGTGAGGGAGAGCTGTAGCTGCGATTTGGGTTCGACGTTATGGATCCTGCTTCAACCGGATGTGCTGAAGCTAGAGGGGTTGAAGGAAATGGTGCAGTGTAATGCGACATGTCGACTAGGAGGCGAGGATTAGGACATCGACAAAGCTGAAATATAGGCCGTACCACTAGCCACCTCCTGCAAGCGTCGTCTCTGTCGGCAAAAAATAAAAAATGCCGTAACTACGAGGGCGGCGAAGAACAAAGGGCCGACAACGGCCTCGGCAATTACCCCAGCGGAGGGTGATTTTTTTGATGAAGGGGAAGCAGTCGGGGAAGGTGAAGATGAGGACTCGGATACGGTAGAAGTGAAAGGGAGAGAAGATGTTGGAGCGGGTAGGACGGGATTGGATGCAGGCGGTGTGTTCGGAATGACGAGAAGGTAATCGATCCACAGGGCATTGTTATTTTCGGAGGTAACGACAAGGGTGTGGCTGCCCTCCGATAGGTCGTTCGACTTGAACATGAGGTTGTTGGTTGTGACGGCGGCGGATTGCTGGTCAGGAATAAAAATAACTGGACGCCCGCCGTCAATAACTATAGAGGCCTTCGGCATCTGTGCGACCGTGCCATTCACAATACCTCCATAATACGACACCGACTTTCCTGCGGTTCATATGAATCAGTTATCAGTCTTCAAGCTTCAGTGCAAACCAGGTACGACTCACCCTCAAATTTGAAGGTGAACTTATCCCCCGCAGATGTGCTTGCCTGCGATGTATGCTGAAAGTCCTGTTCAGATCCAAAGCGCTGCCACGACGGAGTGTACGTTATCTGCGGGTCGCGATCGTCGATAAAGTACGCGTTCACTGCGTTAGATGTAGTGGTGTACATCAAATAATCGAGGTAGAGGACTCCGCGCGTCTGGGCGGTAGATTGAGTGATCGTTAGCGTATGGGAGCCAATGGCCATCGTAGGGGATGTCCATATTGCTTCGTGGTGAATGTCTGAAGTCACGCCCGCAGGTGTGTATTCGCCAACTTTGGAGCCATCTATCGCAAAATCCCAACTGGCCAGGGGAGGGTCTATTGCGGCAATCGTCCGTACACAGTGATTGAGGTGCCTAATTCCTTATTAGATGAATGTGGTAAACCAACACCATGGGGCATCGGCGTACCAACGAATGTAAATGACACTGTGGACCCGGCATTTGAAGAAAATCTCGTTGTGCCCATGAACTCCTCGGAGGCACCTGCATTGTCCCAGACGCCACTATAGCGTATACTTAGATCTCGGTCGTCGACGATAGCGACGTTAGTGGACATGTCGCGCCAGAATCAAAGAGGACGAAGGAAAAGAAGCCAAGTGCGAAAGATCTGAAACGCAAGGAGCTGTAAGTTCCTTGTTTGGATGTTGAATTCTGATGCAGATCACTGGCATCTCGTCATTGGCGGTAGACTCGAACCAGTATCTTTTGTGGCCAGCGAGAAATTGATGACAGTCGATCAATTCGCAAGCTAAAAAGAGACTGGAGCTTTTTAACCGGCGGGTAGTACGGTCGGGAGTTGCCGGCGTACAGTTGTTTTGACTTAGAAAATTTTCGTGAAATGAAAATTCAAACTCTCGGAAACAAAATTCTGAAGAGACAGTTCTGTATTAAATTGTTTTACCTACTCATTCCACTTGTATTAAAGATAACAACCCAAGAATTGAGGGCGACGCAACGAAAATTAAGACGGCTCGTCCATGTCTATTATTATCCATGAGGGCATGTGATGGATCACCGCCTGATGCAATAGCACCCGAAAGAATGCCAAGCTCTACAATTATTTCTGCTCGTCTTCATTTTCCTTCCAGTTCCCTCAATCCTCGGAATATTCTAATGAAAACTAGTGGATTGAGCTAGTGGAGAAATTAGGCATAAAACTGTCTCTTTAGAATTCCGCCTTTGATGGTTTGAATTTTCGATTCACGAAATTTTTCCAAGTCAAAACAACTATACGCCGGCAACTCCCGACCGTACTACCCGCCGGTTAAAAAGCTCCAGTCGCTTCGCCATCACCCTTGATCGACTGTCATCAAGATTGGTGCTGGCGTCCTACTGGGTTCGAGTCTACATTGGCGGAGGCAATACAGGATACTTCTCACGCCTTAGTTCAACGCTATTCGATGACAACGTAGCCTAACGTGTAGCGCATTCATCAGAGTTCAGAGAAACGAAAAGTCAGTGCAGTTGATGAACTTGACTCAGTGCACCGGTACCGTTATTGCATCCTTCAATGAATCGGAATCAATATTCTTCAAAGGCTGCGCTCGGTGACGTCTTGAAGGCGGTATCTACAACGGAAGTTCAAAGCTCGCGAGTGACTTGACAAAGAACAACTTTTTTCAACTGGTCTCCAAGGGCGAAGTCCTCAGGATCAAACAGAGTGACAGACACCATCATCTGAGAAAATAATTTTAATGTATGTGATGTAAGTAATCCTCGTCAAAAATATTACAGCTCGTCCCTTGGGTTCTCATCCTTCTGTACATTCGCGTCCTCTAAGGGCGGCTTTTCCTCCGATTTGTCCGATGGAGCGCTCACTTGAGGTGTTCCAGCAAGCGCATTCGCATCGGCGGCAACTATGCGCGAACGGATTATTCCGTCCTCAGCGAGTTTCTTGGCGAATTTAGAAATCTCCCCATCGTATTCCTCCCATTCGGGGATTTGCCGTGCTCGAGCAAGCTTGGGCTCTTTCTAGGGGCGAAGTCAGCCATTGAGCGACAATCTTTGCGAGGACGCACCGTAAGAGGATTTTGACACAGATCTATGGTCTTTGCGCGGTGTAGGCGATCTTTGCTGCCTGTATGACTGAATGAGAAGATAGCAGAACAGGATATACGGAGGGCGTACACCAGGTTTCACACTGGATGGAAGATCAGTTTGCGTCAAGAACAGTTTATGTGAAGGCGTACCCATAGCCAGTCTTCGTGCAAGGAGAACTGTATATTGAATCAGTCGCAAGTGAGTGATGTCTCCGGTTTGCTCTTACGATGGGGACTTCGCGCTGTAGATTATTCGGAAGATCTGGACAACGATTATTTACAATGGTACCACGTCGGAGAAGTGAACGGACCTTGGTCGAGGTTGGCTAAAGACCCCGGGTCAGCAGAGAGCTGTTGATATTGACCTCGAAGAATGTCCTAGGGATGATGAGTCCAAAGGAAAATAAAGCCAAAATAGGAAATAATACCCCTGCTGCGAGCTACGCAATACATGAGCAGGGCCAATGACTAGACGTACACCACATACCTGACGGAATCGAACGAGGTCGATAACATACAGTGCGCTGGAACGACGTCAGGCTTGCATAACAATCAAAAATAACGACTTGCCTAATATGGTATGGACGACCTTGCAAGAACTCTTTCCAGTAGCCGGTCTTCCAGAAGCGGAACCCTTCCATGTCGGTGTTGTCGTCACCCATGGGAGTGTACCCATAAGGCGCCCCCTGCAGGTCAATATCGACGAGCTCCTTCAAGTCCGCGCGAACGATCTGGTCTGCATCGACAAAAATGACTTTTTTGAGGTCCATGGGGAAGAGGACATCCAAGAACAGAATCTTGTACGCCCAGATGATTCTCTGTTTTTCCTTCTGCGCTCGGAGCCAAGTCGGCCATTTGTAGGTGACCAACTCGTATTGAAAGTTGTACGCCTCCGCCAGGTGCGGTATAAATTCCTGATTGAAGATTAGGAGCCGTGCAAAGGCTGTGGCAGCGATACATACCAGGAAAGAGGGCGACAGGAAGTTTTCGATAAACCAAAACTTGACGGTGTTGTTGGTATTGCGCAGCACACTAAGGATCATGATGGACACAAAGCGCTGAAAGGTCCGAGTGAGTGGCTAAACATCTGGCGGGAACGAAAGGAAGGGAACGTACCTCGTAAAGTAGCCCAGAGGCTACAGTAAAGATATTGATATCCGCTTGACTAGAAACAGGCACCAGCCCCGTTGGTGCCTCAGTATCCTTAGCATTGAATATCGACTTTACACTTGAAGAAGATAGTCAATGCATGAAGACGCAAGTGATGTAAAGATCATACCGAGACGCCAAGCCTCCAAAAATGCCCGACGACGGGGAATCAGACTCTTCTTCTGGAACGGCAAGAACATCCTCGGACTCCATCCCTGGGACCCTGCGGAGCCGGGGGTAGATGGTCAAGCCCTCGAAGCTCGTCACAGTGATGCCGGTCCCCACTTCGGCGACCGTCCGACTCGCCAGCCCCTCGTTGCCAACGCTTTCCATCGTGAAGATATCCCGACCCCGGCCCTCGCGAATCTCCAGCTGGAAGATCCCTGGCTTCGCCTTGAACTGCAGGTAACCCAAGTTCGCCACGACTTGGGTGTCATCCACAGGACTTGAGTCGCCGTTGAGGAGCTGCAGCTGCACGCCGCGGGGCGGAGCATTGGTGAGTGGGTCGCGAGCGTGCCCCTCCACCACAAGGTAATCAAGGTCGAATACCGCATCAACGCTGGTGTCTTCCGGGGCAAGGTTGCCGAGCTGGATGTTGTCCAAGTCGTAAAGCGCCTCACGCGGCCGCACGAGCCAGGATGTCGGAACATCCATGGCGAGGGTGTATATTGGCTCGATGGGCAGGCCTTCGAAGACAGCTTGGGCGTGGACCTCGGATCTAAGCCTAATAAGTCGCAGCTACAGTCAAAGAAGAGTGCTCATACCCGTCGGTATCGAATGACAGAGCAGGAATGAGATTGTAGCGATAGAAGCGTTTGAGTGGGATCTATTCACGTGTGGAGGTGAGTCGGAGTGGGACGCTGGAAGACATGGTGCAGACCTCCTTGTGCCCGGCAGGGTTCGTATACACTTTGATGTATATGTCAGGAATATGGGCCAGCCACTGCGCTTGGTGTTAATAATCCGTAATGGTGTCGAGGGACGTTCGTACCTCTAGAAGGCTAGACCACCTCTGGGCCGTCTCGCTCAAGGGGTCCAATAGCACCGCGATGTGATATAAGGCAGTGGAATTATCTCCGAAATGGAAAGATCTGTGGGACATGAGTGGGTTAGACAGGAGGGAGCAGATGCCACTTACGAGTATTCATCTTGCAGCTGCAAGTAACTGCGTTGGCGGGGTCGCTTCGGCGCGTCGAAAATGCCGCCGCCGTTTTCCTCCGGCGCTTGTAGTGCGGCAAGTACGGAGGCGGCCATGGAAATGAGATTCGCGGAGGATGCGCTGAGCCACAGGTATTAGTGAAAGGGAGGGCCTGGTGGACCCGTCAGACTTACCGATCGGCTTGCGCGAAAGATGGCCGGATGCTCTCGAGCGCCGTAAGGGCCGGCTCCGTCCTCCTACGCAGCTCGTAAGTCGCCAATGTCTTAAAGTCGAGCGTCCGGAAATCTCCAGCGCGAATAGAGCCAATTACCTGAGGAGATGTCAGCACACCTTGTCAAAATAGGATTGTCGGTGTGCTTACCCGGCCATTGACGATGAGCGCTAGCTCCCCTGGGACAATTTGAAGGTTGCGTGCCACCAAGCGGCAGCTCTTCACATACTTGTCATAGTCGTCCGAGCTGTACCCAGAGATCCCTACGCCGTCCGTGAGGCCATCGTCAGAGAGCGGGATCTGACTACCCTCGGTCTGGATGACAGAGTCCGCCACTCCCAGAGCTTTAAGGAGCCGCGCCGGAGACGCCTTCGAAAGAAGATTCCTCCCGAGGAGATGCGATATGAGCCAAGACGCGGGGGGTCTGGCCCCGGGTTCCCTGTCGATGGTGGTCGGGTTGTGTATGAAGGAAACACGCATCTTGGATGCACTGTCCTGCTCAAGAGCATTAGAGGACGCGCGAGTACAGTCACAAGGGATACGCACAATGGAATTGAGTGCCTCTGTCACAAGGCCCAACCCCGCCTCCGTGTCGAGGTCCCCGACGATGTATAGCGTCAGCGGGATGAGCTCCGCCTCGGCTGGGACCGAGAATCAGACAAAGCGGCAGCTGATGCAGGGAGCTACGTACGAGGATACACAAACGTCGACGGTGCAACGCGGAACCCGCTGCGTCGGAAGAGGTCCGGAAGATCGACGACCTGCAGGGCACCGGACGCAGGGAATATGTACTGATTCCTGCGTAGACTGCTGGTGGGCAGATCATAAAAGTACGTCGCGATCCCGGCCGTGGTCTCATCCGAGATCTTCCCGCTGTAGAGCTGAAGAATGTCATGAATTTCATGCATGGGAATAGATAGATGGAGCTTACTCACCGTCTCCTGAAAGTGCTGCAGCTGCTGGCCAATTTCGCCCTGCATGGCGCGCCAAAAGTTCTGAAGGCTGTGTGAGCAGGTAGTGGGGGGGAATAATGAGGAGGGGAACACACGTCATCCATGTCGAGGTGTTTGCCATTAACGAAGCCATGTCCGCCGGGGCACGCTGCCAAACCCGCGCTGAGGCGCTCCGTGTAGACGCGCCCCTTGTCAAGCGAAACAGAGTCGGGGTCATCCCCACGGATGATTGCGGCGAAGTCGAGCTCTGGAGTCTCAGTCTCGTCCGCGGCGGACCCCTCTGCTACCATTTGGCCGAACTCTGCCTCGATGGCGGCCCAGTCGAGCTTCTGCTCCTGGGTGGGCGGCCCGAGCGCGGCGGTGACCTGGAGCAATATAACTGGTCGACGGACGTTCTAGCAGCGGAAAAGGTAAGAACACACCTTCTTCAAGAAGTCCATGGTCCTCTTCCGTCCATAGTTGCGCACGAGATAGTAGAACAGCCGCGCCATCTTCGTGCCTGCAAAGGTCATCATCAGTCACAAGTAGTGAAAGGAACGGTAAACGTGCCATCCTCGGTCTCCGCAAGGGGCACGATTCCGAATCGCAGGGGGATGTTGCGCGAGATGATGTTGGCGACGGCGCTTGTGACGGTCATCAAGCTGCTGGGGTGCGAGAGGTCGAGCACGAGAATGACATTGAAAAGATTCAATTTGATGTTGTGGAATTGGCCCGGATACAAAGGGCGCAAGATCTAGGCATCGGATGTCAGAGGGAACAGCTCTTGAAACCAGATGCGCCGACGTACGACATGAATCGACGAGGGCCACTCAGAATACCTAAGAGGGGGTTGAGCAGGGGTCAACTACAGAGATGAAGGTTCCAACCGGCTATCTTTCTCGATATCATTCCACCATACGATAACGCCCCCATCCTCTGGCCGGTCACTAGCGTCGAACACGTTATCGAGCACGTCTGCGTTGCTCTGCGAAGCAGTAACGGCGGGATGGGTCAGGAGCTCCACGGCCTCCGATGGCGCAAGCCCCAGAGAAGTCAGGGATGTCAGGATGCCCCGCTCCTTCCGCAGCAGGCGGAGTAGGCTGAGAGGATTTATGTCCTTCTCGACGACCGCCGCGCCGTTCAGCCAGAGTATATTCAGTCCCGCTTGAGCCTTGAGTTGGTTGCTGTGGATCTCCTCCTGCAGACTCTCGTTTACGACTACGCGCCGGGAAAGCGCGGTCATGTATTTAGGGAAGTTTTGCGAGAGCTGCGTGAGGGTGGCCAGTGGCTCCGACGAGTCCGCTATGAGCTGCGTCGCCTGGAACCCGAGCCCTGGGAGATTTAAGCAAAGTAACAAAAAATACATCGCGAAAAACGGCGATACCTAAAATATCTTCTTCCGAGAGCGCCGGGTCGTCCGAGGTGATTTCGCGCTCTGGGTAGCCCTCGATGAGCGTCGTGAGCGAATCCACTAATGGGACGTCCGCTTCCGCGCTGGTATCAACATCCACACGACGACCGATATTTCTGTCATCCACTGCCAGATAATCCATCTTCTTCAGATCGAGGGCGACGCCATAACCGGAGAGAAAACTGCGAGGAGGTGTCGCTTCCGCGGACTTGGGTGGGATGTGTCGGAATATGTATTCGGTCGACGGCGATGGTTTTTCTGCGAGGGCGAATAAATACGAATGAAGCTCGCGGAAGTTAGGAGACGTGAGGTCGGCGTAGAATATGGCGGTACGTGAAGGACGATCGAGCGTCCGTGCGGGGTTGGGGTGGATGTGATCGAATGAGAGAACTGGGGGGCGCATGAAGGAGGTCCTGCCAGTATCTGGAGTCAATCGCAAATGATGATCAAGTACCATGAGACTCACGAGTCCACGGTCATGTTGGGTGCATCTATGGTGTCTATTCCCGCCAAATGGGAGAGTTGTTTTACGTCGCATACGACCTCGCCGTACCAATCGACCCAGGAGCCGCAGGTCACATCTGCAGCCTTGGTAAGATAATGGTGGTAAAAGGCTTCGATCTTGGGCGTCGCCGTATGGAGCCCGAGGTTCATCTCCAGCGACCCCAGTGAGCCTGATTTGGACAGGAATCCATGTGTGGCGGCAACCTCAAGGGCAAATTGATGCATGGCCTCGTCGGTCATCGATTTCGGTGAAGCAAGGATATCCGGGTCTGTAACACGGTCCACGAGCGAGAAGAAAGCGTCTGGATTCTCCAGCGATATGGTTTCACTGTGTTAATCAGGAAAATTAGAAATTGCCGAGCGTCATGAGGGGCAAACCTACATGATCTCCAGAAGAAGCGGTGGTGCAGGCCAAGAAGACCGCAGGGTCACCTTGACTGGTGGACTGGCGGCATGAGCCGCAAGAAACCCCCAGGAAGTAGCAAAGATTCCGATTCCTTTCAGTTTCCGCCTCATTTTAAAGGAGAAACAGGTGGAACCAGCGCAGCACAAGGCTCAAGCCCAAGTTCGCGAGCAGCAGCTAGTCAAGGGTGTCTCCGTAGTAAAAGGAGCAATACCGATGCAATACGTGGTCACGATCATCGGACACGTCAAGGCCTAAACACGGCCAAAGAACGCGTCAACACCCCAATGGCCCCTGATTCAAATAAACACACCTGTTGTCGCGCTTCCACGACACAAAATCGCAAGTGTGCCTTGCTGAAGATTCCTCAAATCTCAGTAAAGGGAGAGATCATCCCTGGGTCTCACTTTCTGGGATCCAGTGACTGACGTGCAGCTGGCCAGCGCCCAATTGCTGGTGATAGGGCCAACTTGAGGCCAACTCCTGGGCAAGGGAAAGGGAAACATGCCTCTGAATACTGGGACTGACCATTGAACGCGCGGAGCTAAGCATCAGATAAAGCATTGAAACACCATTGGACTTGGATCAGTCATGTCATTCAGGCTACCAAATTACTTAGACCCTTGCTTACAAACACAGCACCCATTGCGCATATAAATATAGATTGAGGCTCCACTCTGAGTGTGTAATCTACCAAGCGCGAACAAAACGCTGCCCAGGATATTTTGCACCCTCAGAGTTCACCTGGGCGGAGAAAGCCTTTATGCCAACAGCCGCATCTAAGAACCAGATCAAAAGGCCCATTCAAGATTTGAACTTTGTGATTTACCCCATGGATATTTTCGTGAGTGCCAGTGGAGCTAGTCGGCCCCTGCGGTCAGCGTGTTTTGCTTCCCATCTTCACCGGGGCCATGTCTCATGTTGCCGGACGGCCAACTGGTTTCCGCCTGTGGATCTTGTCGTCTTCCCAAACTCCCGGTCCTGTTGAAAGGCTTCCCTTCTGCACGTTTGCACTGTCGAAATTTGCGTGGCATCGCGCTATTTTTATCGTGAAACCACCTGTGACTACCCGTACTGGTTTCAGGTACAAAATGCCATACTTGTTGAGGACATATCTGAGCCTGCGAGCAGCATATTCAACCTCTTGAAACGTTGAACGACAACCTGTGCTCATATATATATTCTCTGAAAGCGCAGGCAAACCTGACAGTATTCATTTACGCGGGAAGCGATTCAACTAAACTGGAATCCAGCTGGCGCCAATCACTGTATCCAACTTCTCCTTATCGCCCCCAGAATCCAGATCAATTACTTTTTTTCACCACGGGACACCCGATGACTCGCCGACCAAGGTCGTGGCGTCATCCTTTCCCTGGGATCCGTACGTACCAAGGAGGTGGCGCGCCTCACATAAGTACGAGCGCCGCGAGATCGCCGCGTAGCCAAGCACCAATCCCCTGGTTTTTCGACACTTTCATACCGTTGAGAATTGGCCGCCGGAGTCCAGGCTTTGGAGCTAAGGGAAGAAGGGGCACCTGCTATCGTAGAGGCAATATGTATAGACACCATATCGCTGCGTCCAGTATGTACGGCCCCGCGCGTAAACTCCTTTGCAGAGCCAGACCCATCTCATGGCTTTGAAAATTCTTTCTCAAGTTCTGGTCACAATTAACCCTGGAACTGGGACGGCGAATGGTTTCAGCTGATTGAATGCGAAGAAAACACTCAAGAGTAGCCTGTAGCGGCCTCGTAATTGCTGCTAAATTTGCACCGTTCATTCTCGCGGAGGATTGACTTATTAGTATTTCTGTTTGCCAGATAAGTCTACTTGTGAACGACAACTCGGCCTGCAGCTCGGCGCACCGCGTGTTTTTTGACTTCGTGATATCTGGTGGTGCCAAATTGGAGTGGCCGTACTATTTTTGATTTTTCCCACACGCCAAGCAGACAGATTACGCGGAGTGCGCCTTGGAATGTACGCCTTGAATAGAGTCAGCGACTCTCTCCTTGGCCTCGATTGTGATATTGACTGAGATAAACTTCAGACTTCTGCCGGTGTAGTGCTATCTTAGAAGAGGGCGATGAGCACGGGCTGATCTGTCGTGTTAATGTGTTAGAATTAACTCGGAGCCATAAGGATTGGCAGCAAGAAACAGTGTGCATCGACAGCGCGTCAACATTTCCCAGCTCGGGAAGTCCAGAGCTTACTAACAAGATTCGGGAGACTGGACTTAGCGAGAGCTGGAGAACTCAAGGTCTTCGGGCGAGGCCATCATCGCGGTTTTCAGCGGCTGTGGAGGTGCGAAGAAAGCATAGCATACACCTGACAGTGAGCCAATGGCTGCTTACCGCCTGATTCACGGCGGCGGCAGTCTGTTTCTGGGACAGATTTTACCAATGCGGCGCCGACGATCGACAAGGAACCTCCCTAAAGCGATGATCATCTCTCATAAGTACGCCTAAAAGACGAAGAGAGGCGATTGGATATCACGTACATAGCGTTAAGATCTGCGATACTCTGCAAGCGGAAGCCATACCGCTCCAAGAAAAACGGGGTCCAGATGGTGGCGAAAAAGGGCGACATTCTGGGCCAGGTCGAGGCAGGGAATTGCCACCGGAATGAATGGTGGCCGCCACACTTCGAAAAGGATATCATGACGGATGTCGATGTCGGAGGAGAACCTGAAGACGTGGGTGAAAAAGCCAGGGGAATAGGTAAAGCACCGCGCAGTCGCGGAGCCACGCGCGATACGCACAGAATAACACGGGTGTTCCTCAATTGAATGTTCTCCTATGGAATCACAAACGAGAAGAAGCGATTGAGACCCTGATCGAGCATCTTAGCCATGCCTTATGTATCGAGATACTGAGGAGCGCCTACCAGATACTTACAGCCGCTGCTTTAGAAATAGGACGTGATCAAGAGAACAAAGTCACCGCTTAGACTCTGAGGATTGACCTCCGATTTCGCGCCTTGAGGCGCTAGAAGAATAAACATTAAATGAAGCCTGAATCTGGGAAAACGCAGGGGGCCTCTTGGAGCGCAGCGCACTCGAACTTGTGCGGGGTTCCAGAACATCTAGAAGAGGGCATTGCCGAAGCTGTTGATAGATTATCCCAAGACGAGGGCTTCCAAAGACATGCCCTGGGTCCAACTGGTTTCGGTCAAGTTTTGGGCCTGTCTTCCTTACGTCAGTGTCATGGCTTGTTATGGCACGTTCAACAAACTCTAGTCCACGACTCCCGATGAGCGGGATCCCCCGCTTCCTACGCCTATTCCTGCGCCTGCCCATTAGGGAGATCCTCATGAACTTGCTGCGGGCTCATGAGCGGAGACAGGCTCCGAAGGCATATAAATGAGTCCTTCGTTGTGTCCTTGTCAGCCAGCGAATCAGCATCATGAACCATTCAGCAGCAGGGTTCACATTCTTTGGGCACGTCGAAACCACTGTCGATGCCCTGCGTGTAGTTTACGCTGCCCACGTTGGCGTTATTCCTCGTGTCCGAAAACGATTCACAAGCCAGCAGCGCAAGGCGTACATCATCAGTGGTGGAGTGTTTGTTTTTCACGAGAGGGAAAGCGGGATGAATCGATGGACAGGCAAGTATTTCTAGAGAAACTTCCGCAGTAGTATTCATTTTTCTTAGATGGATTGTCTTGGTCGCCTTCCCGCGTGGACGGAAATTTCTTGGTGAGAGTTGCCTGCTCGAAAGGACGATTTTAATGGTCTGTTAGATCTACCAGGAAATGCAGGAAGTGCCTGCAACGAATGACCAGGAAAGAACAAAAGTGGAGAAGAGGAACGGTCTCCGCAAACGAGTAGGTGAACAATTTGAACATTTGGCCGATGCTGAAGTTGCTAAATTATTAGACACTGTGCGTGACAATCAGAGGCAATACAAGACAAAACGACCATATCCTTCATCTCATATGCTATTTCAAGCAAGATCACGTCGTCTCGAATGCAATCATGGTTGTATCTTAGCTAGAATGCAATTCACATACTGACGAGTTGGAAACTAGCGCCCATCCTTCCATCCAGACATCATGGCTTTCCGTCTTCCGCCGGAAATCTTTCAATTGGATGAGCTAAGGTCGCCGTCCACAGTGGTGACTGGACCTGACGGAATGCAAAAATTGTAGGCTTGGTCCCAGCTCGAGTTTTTCTTGCAACTGACTGTGTCACTTGAAGTGTCGAGATGGAAGAAACTGATCCAGTACACCTCACTCCCATGTACTTCCCTGCCGCCGACCATGATACTCCCAAGTCAGTGGGAAATTATATGACCGGCTCACCCAGGGCACCATACGACCCGTACAGGTCAGAACTTGCGCTTGCTGCGCTGGATATAGCCGCATCAAACGTCTCGAACCCGCAAGGTATGCCTCTACAAACCACGCCTTTGCCCTCATCTTACCTTCCACAGGAAGCCATGGAGTAAATTTGGTTAACATTGATGGTGTTCATTACACATATAACATGTACTGGGGATAGCTCCTCCGAATCATTATGTGACCCTTCGCATGTACAAATACTTCAGTACGATGATTTCGTTTCTGCAATTCACCTCCTGCATGAGAATGGCTCACAGGACTCCGACGTCGTTGGGGTCTATCTATACTTCGGCGCGGAGCCAGCGCGCGCGTTTTCGCCTAGTTGTATTTCAATTTAGTCTTGGAATACCTCCGGGGTGAGAGGCACAACAAAGTAACATATGCTGAGTACTACTGTACATTGTTTGCAGAGTACCAGTCCGTCATGGTAAACTGCTTCCGTCTCGGCTGCCAGGAAGGATCCCGATTTCCATTGAACCAATATCAAAATACGGCAGGGGTATCTCATTTCGCTGTGCTGAATCCGACATTGGCGGGCAGCCTGAGGATGGCATATTTATCAGGACTGCCATCCGTGAGAGTACATATATATTGAAATTAGAAGTGGCGTCTCCTTTGGTTGGGGGAAGAGTTGCGTTGGAAGTCGATACGGACAGTGGCTTTTTTTCCAAAATAAAACGTGAGCGCAAATGAAAACAACGAGGAGACAAAATATATTTACCATGAGGTCTTCCCATGGCCATTCTGGAGGCATTTTGTGCGTACTTTCGCAAGAAACAAAGTGCACATCAAACAGCTTGGGGGGTTCGATATCGAAAACGGAGTGGGCTACCAGGCTTCGCGCAAGGAGTCTTCTGCGTCTCTCAATGCGTGAGCGGAAGAAGACCGTAAGGAATATGGCTGCGAAGAGGAAAGTAGCGCCGAATATGCCATAGTAACCTGCCAAAGATTCGGATTTGATACTATAGAAATGCCGCGACCCACTGCGACCTACGATAAGCAGCTGGTATCGATGTTCCACTGTTCGACGACATTTCAGATAGTACAGCCTCCGGGGCGGCAATGTCGGTGGTCGGTCCAAATCGCCACTGCTCGGAGGATGTCCGTTGCAATGGTACAACCCAGAGCCCCGAATGCGTTCTAGAGCCACGGTCGAACACACAGATACCCGTCTCCTACAGCAGGTGAGGCCTGAGGCCTGCTCCCGTTTGCCAAGATGGAGGCTGCCAAGAGGAAGAGCGCGTATCAGATCATAACAAGAAACAACACCGGAGAGTTCCGGCGCGCAGTTTTTTTCAACCAAATTGGTCTCAAAGACTGCAGGCATGGTTGTGATGTTTTCTGCGCTCGTAGAATTCATTGGTCACTCTGAAGTTCGAAAATGTAGCGGGAGAAAAATCGTTAACTATGTAGGTCATAGTTGGGGGAAATTTAAGGTGCTGAACTGTTAGATTTAAGCAGTTCCCAATTGGGACTTGACACACGCGAGCTGTTTAAATTGTACAGTAAGATTCGACGGCTGATCCGTGGCTATTGCACGTTTCACAGCTACCCATATGTCTGACAATGTTTGATTGAAATCCCTCGCTTGGACCAATCCTTAAGTTTAATATATGAGCACAGAAGCTCACGAAGGAGCGACCAGAAACCTATTTAAATAGATTAAATTGAAATCCTTAAATAGCACCGCGCAGCGGAAGAAAATTCGTTCTAAAGAGAGATAATAGGGAAGTCCATGAAATGGTTGTTCATGAGCTTGCTCAGCTCACTCAACTCTGAGAAAGATCTGAATTGGTCAGCGTGTACGCCGGCGCTTCTCTGGTAATTTCACAGCCGGGTCAACATGGTCGGAAACCGGGCAAGGTGTTGCAACAGTCCCGCGCATTCCGCGCAGCGGAGAGAAAAAATGATACCCACCACCATAGTTTCTTTTCGCAACGCCGAGCCACCAAGCTATCGACTAGTACCTCATTTGCGGTTGGACAATATTGGCATGGGTCTACTGCTAGGTATACCACTTTTTATATTAAATTTGTAGTAATGGAACTGTAAAACTTGAACAGTCCGCAGGTGTCAACTGTAGTATTTGAACAGTTGGTAAGGGGACTAAATTTCCGGGAACTATGCGGCAAGTATGTAGTGACTATGTTGAGATTTAAGCAAAATTTAGGGCAGATTTAAGCCGCCAAAAATATTAAGAGCATGAGTTTGGACCGTCCTGCTGACCCACATTTTACGGGATAAATTTCTATTGGCCATTTATCATCTACGGAGTCATACAATATGGCTGCCCAGCGGCTTTGACGGGTGTAAATATAGGTAGTAGGTCGATGAAGCAGGCATTTATCTAAGCAGGCATGCTTGAGGCCTATAATTGCAACACTTGAGGCTGAGATGTAGACTTTGCACAGTCATGGGTGGAAGATGGAAGTGTCCAATTCTTACAGGTGGATCTTGACTGTACATTTGATCCAGTTGCACCAAGTGTCCAGTTTCAACACCTCACTTCGAACAGTGCACTTTACACTGCTCATACACCAACCACTCAACTGTCGAGATCATACACCCCACGCGAACCGTAGATTTAAGACACATCAGCCGCCTGCCAAATCTCTTAAATCTGCGGCACTATGTGCACGCAGCTCTATTTGAAAAAATACCTAAGGAGAAAAGCATGTCGGTGCAATTAAAAATTAACGAGGCTCGCACGATAAGCGGATGAATGCTTAAAGAAAGAGAAGAGTTCCGGATCTGAGAGCAGAAATACCAGGCAGAACCTATAGCTAGATGAATCATGGTCGATCTACGCGTCGGTTGGGAGTCAAACCCATGGCCAGTCGTGCGAACTTGCACGTATTTTCACCATTCATGTCGAGACATGGGGTTGGCCGGGGCAACGAGCGGTTACGCGAAATTCGCCTTCAGTCATGAACCCAGTGGGCCCAGAGATAGGAAGAGCTGTTGCTCGGAGTATAAGATTTACCGAACTGCGGTCTCAGAACGAGGACCAAGCCCAGATTCAAAGTGAACGAATGTGATTCAAGTTAGAATTACCATATATGTTTAATTATCGCCACTGCGGGCCCAATGTATGTAGAGTAAGAAGGATTGTCCGGCGTCACTACGCTCCAGTACACCAACGGCCTCTGCAGCTCGCCGCGCCGTATGCATCGGGGTATAGAGAGATTGTCGGCGTCACTACGGGCCAGTGCACACCTTCAACGGTGTCTGCAGCTCCATCTTCGCCGCGCCATATGCATCGGGGTACGGGCACCCCTGCACAGCTGTCGCAATCGGTGTCTTATCCCCCTTGTCGAACCACCCAGCCGGCGTCGTAACGGTCGGTGTTGCGGCGTCTTTTGCAACGGTTGCGTACGTGAGCGTCGGGATCGCGCCCGTCGCGGTGTATGTCGGCAGCACCGTCATCGACGCGGCGTCCACGCCCGAGATCGTCGCGGGCGGCCACTTCCCGAACTGTGCGACAGCATCCGCCGCGATAGTCCCCGCACCCTTGCCACCGGTCTGCCACGCGGAGTACGTGCCGTCGAAGGGCGCGATCTCGACACCGATGGACGCGCACTTGCCCTCCGCCTCGCGCGGGTCCGTGGGCATCCACCCGCCCTCGAGCCCGAGCTTGTAGGACCACAGTGGCGCACGAACGCTACCGATCCCCGCCGCGCCGATCTGCACATGACATAAAAAAATGAGAAAATGACATTCAAAAATCGATTATGCAGGAAAGAGACGATGCGCACCTTCCACGTCCAAAAGAACCAGTTCTGCAGCGCGTCCATGCTTGCGAGCGCATACGCCTTGACACCCGCCTTAGTCTCCGCGCTCCACCCCGTAGAGTCCTTCCACTGCTCGCAGTCGCCCCCATAGTGCGGAATCCCCTGCGTGCCCAAGAGGAACAGGCCGCAGTCATTGAACCCGTTACTGAACTCCCCAGCGACCGTAATGCCGAAGTCCTTCCGGCTGCGGCCAAACGGTCAGAGAATAAATAAAAAGCTCCAGTAGACACACCTCTTGGTAGTCGACGGCCCCCAAGTACTGCAGGCCTGCGCGGGCCACTTGCCGCCCGCCGTCAGGGGGTCCGTCCCCGTCGCAATGGTTTCGTTATTGGGTTGGCCATCGAATGCAAAATCTGTAAATATGGGTGAGTACAGCGAGTGAAAGAGGGGACAAATAGCACGAACAGGGGTGCGTGTCGAGGATGACGCGGTCCGCGCCCGGGAGGAAGCCCTTCCAGGACGCGACGCCCACGAAGCCGTCGTGGATGCTGATGTAGGGGCCTTTGCCTGTACCAACACCCGTGATCCCGCGAATCATGTTGTGCGCTTCGAGGTAACTGCGAGGAGGGCGTCAGTATGCATACATATGCAAGAGGGGACAAACGGACAAGGAGGTGAGCTGGTCTTGCCCGATGGTGTGCAGGACCGCTGGGAACATGATATTAACTAAGAAGAAGTGAGGAAGGACGAAAAGCACGCACCCTCGTTGATGATGCCAAACATGGGAACGACCTGGGCGTACTCGGGCTGCAAGATAAATTCGGTGATGATGCGGATGTAATCGAGGAGGCGCTGCGCGTTCGCGATGCCCATGGGCCCGTTGAGGAAGTTGATTTGGCCGTTTTTGCCCGAGTGGTTGTATCCTGGAAGCGGGTATTAGGCCGAGAACAAAAAATGAAACCAAACGCAAAACACCCACCATTCTGCGACCCAGGCGCGGTGTGCAGATCAAGATTAACCCGCAGCCCGTACTTGCGCGCCCAGTCGAAAAGTCGAACGATATATCTACAAGGAAGAAAATTGTGGACGTCAGCAGCGCAGACTAGAAAAATGAGAGACACTGGCACTCGAGCTCTGAAACGTGTTAAAAGGTAAAACGAGGTGTTCCCCCTCAAATCTGCGTTCAGCACCTCCTCCTCCCCAAAAATCCAAAGCGCCCTCCAGAAAAAAGAAAAAGAGCTGCAAAAGAGAAAAAGAAGGGGAGAAGAAGAAAAACACTCACTTCCAACACGCGCCCTCCAAAAACGGCTCCCCCACCGTCGTGCCCTGCGCATCCTTGCCGACGTCCGCCCAGGTGCTGACGGCCCAGAAGGGGATGGGGAGGCGCACCCAGTTCAGCCCCGCGCCCGCGATTTGCGCGATGTCTTCTTCCGTCTGTGGGGGGAGGAGCCGGAAGGGTGAGTCTCAATACCAAAGATGGATCACCGAGACGAAAACAAAATGCCGGGAACTCGAAGTCAAGACAAAGACTCGGGAACGCGAGTTCGCGATAATGATTGATGTCCGCCAGCGATTGAATAAGTAGGCAATGGGATAACAAAGGAAAGATAAAAGAAAAGGGAAAAGGCGAAGGACAAGTAAATCGAGGCTAAAAGCCAAGAAGTCGGGCTCATATTCCCAACATCAGCCAAAGAGAAGATGCTCCCAATCACAGCCCACGCTCGGTAAAAGGAGAAAGAGACAAATCCTTAATGAAACAAAAAGAAAAAGAAAACAGAAAATCACGCACGATAAACTCATCGTAATGCTTCTCCATCGTCTTCTCGAGCGTACCATCCGCGCGCATGGCCTCTGAGAGAGTCCACTCGTCGGATGCGTTGGGGTAGGCCTGGAAGAGCGCGGGGGTGATGACTGCGATCCGAAGAAGAGTCAGTATTTATGTATGAAGGAATGGTAAAGGTAAGGAAGAAGAGCGAGGGTGTACGAATGCGCGCGGGGGAAAAATAGAGGGTGAGGGATGGGCCGGGCGAAGACGCAACTCGTCAGGGGCGGGTAAAGAGGTCCCAAGAATAATAAATATGTGCAGGAAAGCAGGGCGATGGGGAGAGGAGGGAATAAAATGAAGAGAGAAAGATAGGAAAAACAACGACGCACATGGCTCTAAGACGAACCATCCGCCGAGATTGACGCCGTACACCTTGTCCTTGGTCCAGTCCCACGACTGGTTGAGCGGGGTCGTCCAGGAGTTGGCGCGCGAAGCGGTAAGAAAGGGGTCGGAGGAATCGGAAGCCCCTGGGATGAGTGTACATGTCAGCGATGAAGACTCGGAAGAGCTGAAAACTCACAATACCCCCCCGAACTTATTCTGATACACAAACGTCGAGCCATCCGGCTTCGTCACCGTGCTCCCGTCCGCACCCATTTGCACCCCGGGGGGCACGCCCTTCGCCTTGCCATCGACATTGTTCCCGCCGGAGGCGGCCGCCGCGCTCTTGTCGCTGTGCTTTTTGATGACGAGAAAGTACACGGGCAAGAATACTGCGAGCGCTACAGCGAGGAGCGCTAGGGTGGCGAGGCCCAGGGTACGCTGCCTCCCCTTTCCCTTTTTGGATACGGTATTGTCAGTGGGCAGCATGACGCTGAGAGCGTAATGTGAAGGAGGGTATGTGGGGCTCAAGGCTAAATATGCACGGCGAAGGCGAGGGACGCAGGGAGAGGGGGGAGAAATGGGGTATTAGAATAGGGTCCAGACATACAGAATATATAGTAAATCATTGTGAAAGGGGTCGGAATGGAAGAGTGCGAGTCTAAGACAGTAGGCAGTGCAATAGCCGTATAAAATGTTGAATAATATCCTGAGGCTGTGAGCGGCCGAGGCCGGGAGTGTCAGTCGTCGGAATGCGTCGCAGTGGTGGTGGAGGAAGGCGCGTATGATCCGCCGATCATGAGCGTGATCAGGTCGGGAGTTCAAGTTGGCTTTGATATTGTTGGAGTACGACTAGTGAAAACAACCGATCTGAAAACAACACAAAATGCTCACAGCACTTACGCAGCGCAATTTGTGGATGTACTTACTAAGAACGCACAAACGGCCTGACCAGCAGCGGGAGCTGGTTCCCCGCCGCAACGTCAGTCAACACGATGGGACGGCGCACAATCGGCGTCATCTTGATGCCAATGTCGGCCGCGGGGACGGCCAGTTCAAACTCCAGCCCACGAACCAGGGTGAACAGGAGAGCCTTCAGCCTGGCGGATGGATGTCAGCACCACGAAGGTTCCCAGTGCATTGAATATTATTTACTCGACGAGTGAGAAGCGATATCCGATGCAACCTCGCATGAGGGGTCAGATTATTTAGGAGGCTTGCGAGGGGAGTTTCACCGACCTCGCGGGCCGCCGAGGAAGGTCAGCATGTGGCCCCACACCCCTGGGATGGCGTTGTTGATTGGTGTCGAGGACTCCCATCGTTCCGGTCTGAATTCGATTCTGGTGAGTGTGGGGGCGATAAAACACAGCAGAGCGCAACCTGAACTCCGATGCATCTGGGCCCCAGATTTCGGGGTCGCGGTTCAGTGCGAAGATGGGGATTGTGACTGTCTGGCCCTTGCCGATGCTGCACATCCGTCAGACAGATCAGGGAGCAGAGGTGTAAACCTACTGAAGGCCGTCGTGTACCCTGCCGTTGGTGTCAGTGTACGGGGTGCCCAGCGGGACCACATCTTCGTGCATCGAGATCCGGCCTGCGAGGATCGTCAATATGAGGGGGAGCGTAAGTAGGTGAAAAATTCGAACTGGTTCCGGTGACCGGTGCGTCCAGGCGGAGAGTCTCACGTACTACACAGTCAAGGAATGGGAGTGCGTTGAGCTCATCCATGGTAGGGTTGTCCGTAGAAATCGTTAATAGCTCATCACGCAGCCGCGTCTGAACTGCCATGTTTTGAGTCAGGGCGAAGAGTGCCCACGTTGCCGCAGTACTATATATCAAATGAGCTGTAAATGCAGCGAGTGGACGCGACGCAATACCTCGTGGTCTCGTGTCCAGCGACCAAGAATGTTGGCACCTCTATTTCGCTCTTTCAGTGCTAAATCGGACATGGCATATAGGCGCTCACGAGCAAGGACGTCCTCGTCCGAGAGCCGTTGACTGGGCGGAAGCTCGCTGGCTGTGTTGGCGCGGACGAGTAGGGAAAGCAGATCTCGACCCCGCCTGTTTTCGTTCGTTTTCATGTCTTTCTTGCTCTCGTGAAGGAGCTGCCGTCCAATTCGCATGATGACTTCCTGAGATTCCCGAACAGTCGCGTCCCACTTTGTCGGCTTCGCACGTCGTTCAACTATCCGTCTGTCCACTTGCAAAAAAAAATACAGCGCTTACCAAAACACGGAATATTGGAAATCGTGCTTGGAGGAAATCCAGAGAGCTCATTTTAGTTGAGGTAATCGTGGTGAAGGCCTCGACAAACTCGTCTCGCTTCTTGCTTACATCGAGGGTGTTGAAATCGTAGCTGAAGCCTGTGGATCGTGAGTTTCGTGATCTGAAGAAAGAAAGAATGAGTTTGCCTGCCAAGCCAATAATATCGAGGGTAGCCCTGCTAAGCCACGACAGGGCGTCAACCTTCCCCACTCCAGCGTTTTGGGCAGCTTCTGCGATCCAAATATCTCGAAGCTAGATTGATTAAACGGGCGGCTCTTGCAGAAATGAATGATCTCACATACTTGTATCGACTTCTCCACAAATATACCAGTAAGCTCCCTGACTTGTGGAGCTCCAAAGGCAGGGTTCTAGCAGAAAAAAACCATAATCATAAACCCATGCATGTTCGTTCGAGAGTCCTACCATGATCTTCCGCTATAGGTACCGAGTCAATAACCGTGTCTTTCAAGTCCGTAAATCTAACCTGTTGCTTATGATCGTCTCCTTCAACGACAAGAATGCCTGAATTAAAGTCGTAAGTGTTGATCTATCAAGCGTGATGGAGAAATCACCCGGCCCTACGATACATCCAAGATAATACCGCGACATGGCGGATTTCTGGTAAATATGGTTATTGGAGAGAATGTGATGCAACGCCTTGGGATCCGAAAGATATAATTCGGTAAACTACGAATGTCGCCATGTCAGACTTGCATTCCGTTGGAGACATGTCCAAGCACTGAGAGCTCACACCAAAGAATCCATTGAATCTCAGTATGCGCCCGTACTGCTTCGCCCATTGTAGTTCGAGACGGCTGTCCTTCTAGAGTGAAGATGTTGGAATATGATTGGATTATATAGGGGAGCACCTACATCGAGCGCCAGTTGCACGTAGTTGCCGTAGAGCCAATGTGCCGATTTGGGCCCTGGCAGGGATCGGAGGGAGGATGTGAGTTCTCCGTAGACGATCTTGAGGAGTTCGTAGAACGCGTATGCCCCGAGGGCGGACGCAAAGAATTTAACCACAGCCATGATGGGGACAGTCAATTCAGGCTGCAGTTCTTAAGTGTAATGAGTCGCCTTCGGATCTTCTCGGACGGAGAAAGACGGGATCACTGCATACGTGTACTGTGCACGTCGGCGGATACCGCAACTAAGGTGCCCGACGGCGAAGTCCAATGTGTCTGAGAGTACGCCGCTCGAAGAGCCGGAGTCCAACTGGAGTCGGTGAAAACAAGCTACAAGGAGGTCTGGTTGCGCCTGTCTGGTTAAACTGGTGGTGGTAAACACGACCACTCCTTTCTGAACAGCCACCACTTGTAAGTTGTGGGGGACCTCAAAGATATCTACCCAATGGCATAATAGGTAGTAAGTGTCTCTAGATACATTGCTGGCTCAAATTGAGGCTTGGATTGCTTCTTGGACGACTTGGAAGCCTGCCGAAGAATTGATCGCCCAGTCGTTAGCGCGCTCTTCGCACACCCTTATCTAGAATAGTCAGGGCTCCTATACCAGAAATATTTTTCACTATGAATCATAGAAGCCCCTGATAACATAATTTTTTTTTATGTTTTTTCCAGCCGGACAGGCAACTGTAACACAGGCAATAAATATAAGACACTCTTCATACTATATAGCCTCCCTTGGATTTAGGGTGTAAGAAATTTTGAGAATGAAGTCCACTTACTGCGCTTGGAAACGACCCGAAATCGGAGAAATTGCGGGAAGTCCTAAAAAAGAAAAGAAAGACTCATCAGAGACAATATTAAACAGGCCTGCTCGGGGCCCAAAATCCCCATATTCCATGTATGTATCTATGGTGCGAGAAATTCGCAGCGGGCCAATTCAGTCAGTTCACCATCACTGACCTTGATTTGTTTCGGGAACATTCGTGAGAAAAAGTAAAGAAAAAAATTCCATGGGCTACGAAGGGATTCAGTCGGCTTCTATAATCCTCTCTCTATAGATACTCAACTGCCCTTGCTCAAACATTGATTCTGGCTGTTTGTTCTATGATATTTGCCGTTTATACTTCCAAAGTGTCGATTGATGGCAGCCAAACATGCCACCGCGTCTCTTTCTCTCGACGACCACCATGCATGCGCCGGCACAATTTCTGAATGGGACATCAACTTCAATTCAATATCCTGGGGTTCCTTCCACTGCCTGCCACTTCCCAGCAGCCACTTTGCGCGTTTCGCGTTGCCCGAGTCTAACGCGTGGCACTGTTTGAGATTGAGTCAATCTACTCTTGCAACTGCTCTGCTGCTTTCGCATCTGTCCCAAGTCTCGGTGGGAATCTATTGGAAGTGACTACTGATTGCTGGAGCTTGAGTCATCGATTTCCGCGTGCGGTGGCCTTGATTTGTCTTGATCCATAGGGTGATTTCGAGCTTGAGTCTGCTTATGCTCTCCATGAGCAGGTATCGAGAACGGAGTCGTAGCTTAAATTTGCGGGCACCGGTAGCGAGTATCGAGATAGAGCAGAAAACTCAAGCTGGCTCAAGTGCTGTCGTTTGGGTTGGCTGGATAACGGGTGGAGTTCAAGCGCAGACGCGACGTTGAGCCGGCTCAATACTACGGTGTATATTTACAGTGTATATGTTATTTTATACGGCTTAAGCCAGCTCAGCTTAGAATCCAGCTTAAGATTTCTCTATTGACACACTCCCAGCTTAAGCTAAGACGGAGGGGATTCATGTCACCACGTCCCAACTCTTTAGACTTCACTGTCAAGGCATATATTGGGGGTTTTTAGGGTCACAAATTCCGAATATGGCTACACCGAGTCGTCGAATTTATTTCCTGAGGCACAATTTACGACTTTGTAGTGTTTCGCTTCCCAGTAATTGATCAAATTTGATGGTTCCACTAAATGAGCCCCGTTCTCCACCATTTCTGCATCAAATAATCCAAACTTTTGAATAGGCATGTAGCCCCAGAATAGATGTATTAACTAGAAAAATAGTTTAACGGAAATCAGTCTCCATCGCAGAGGTAATCGCTGTAGCGCCAAATCATTTCGCCTCCCGGTTAAAGACTGTATTCCTCTAGCTATAAAAATGAGGGAAAAAGTGGTAAAAGCAAATCGAAATAGGAGGGACCTCCGGAGCTTCGAAAGAATGGTTAAATTAAAACTTACTAAAGTGCAACACCGCCTGCTGAATATTTGGAATGGGGGTACATATGGCATTCAGCGCCGTGCGGGAACCAAAGGAGACACAGTCCATATAGACATATTTGAAGCCTTGTATGTGATGCTAGCAATGGGGAGACTCGTTTCGGATCCGAAAGTGTGAACCTGCCAGAACGGATGAATCCCAAAATGAACACGGCATATGAGCTCTTCACCAAGGTGCGTCCTCATGAACCCGTTGGAGATAACGAATGTCGTTGGACCGTACTAACCGTTCAACCCAGCTTAAATTATAAAATTCGAAGCGGCGGTATCCGAAAATCCTTGAATTCCCTTCTAACTTCCATCATTTCTGCTCGAAAAATCTTTAACAATCGTTCCGAAAAAGTTATGGCTTATCATAGCCTGAGTAATCTCTCAATCGGTAATTTTATTTCCAAAATTGCACTGTTCCTTGTCACTTGGATTCCTCACATTTACAACCCCAAAATATATTGTAGGGCCCTGCAACCGTGTATAAAATATCAGCTGTTTGTACTACCCAGTATTATTCAATTGCCATAGATATGGTGCGAGTACAGACAAATCCGCCTAATCGATTTATTTAGATGTAACTTGAATGGAGGTTGCGCTATTCAAAGTTTTCAACCGGTAAAAAAAATTAAAGGTGGGGGATTTCACGCATGTTGACAAAAGTTACAACGATTGTGTGGTTTGCTTTTTCAACTGTTAATGGTATAACAAACTCTTCGCGTTTCATGAATCCACCAGGCTACCGCAAGCGCTTATTTCCTTTTGGTTGAAGCGGGTCGCGCGGTCCAATAGGTTAAGCGATGTCAATTAAATGAGCGTGGTGTTCTCGATTTCCATACAAGAGCGGTGTAGCGGACTAGAAAAAAACAGTATGCGGAGATTCTGCGGAGCGTGAGCCACACCTGCTCGGCCGCCGCTTTGGTTGTGAGGAGATGATCTATCCGACATGACAGACTAAATGTAATTGACTTTTTTTCCCATGGAGTCAGACGAACCTGAAGGGCGCCGAGTATTGGACTGATCAGTGACTATACAGTGAGAGTCTCACAAGCAAATAAGTTGCCACCAAGGGCGTTAGGGAGCTGATTGTCTCATACTTCTGGGCTGGCGCCGTAAGTGGAGTGAGGTGATATGCCAACAAGCGCCCACAACTGTCAACATTCCTCATCAATCATCTCGAGCCTATTTATATTAAGTCAAGGACAAAGTGCGCACCGTCCGGAGACTCACGCTCATTTGCACGCTGGAATTGGAATGCTTGGTTTGTTTCAATATTTCACTGATCATTGAAGACTATAATAATAATAACTTACATGCCCACTGGGAAAGATAAGGTAAATAGTACAATAATTAGCTTTGTATTTTATCGCTTTGTGGGGGGGGGGGGGGGGGGGGGGGGGGCTTCTGATGGAACTGTGTTCGTTCTAATGTTATCAAACAGACTCGTCAGCTCGATCCACAGCACGAATCTGCGGTTGCCGATCTTGTACGAAATGAAGGGACTCGAGTTGTGTCGAGTCGCTGTTTTCGCGGCTTTGGCTTGCTCCCTCTATATGGGCTGCTTCGTGCAAATTGAGCATCAGGCGGCATAACAAGGACGTTGATAGACTGTCGGATGTGCGTGTGTAGTCAGAAGCCATGTAAAATAGACAAAATTTGGCGCACGCTGTGGCGAACCAACAGAGGATTCCGGAAAGCAGGATCTGCGGAAATTATCAAACTCAAGTATGTGAAATAACAGGGCCAATTTGTACATCACCAAGCTGTATAACGTGAGCCAGGTGTAGAATGATAGAAGTGCAGTTTTACGCACATAGATCGTCAAAACGTTTGCCAGATTAACTAGAACGATGATTCTGTGCGGCCTCTTTAACAGCTGCCGGCGCGAGCGGGAAGTGCATACCCAAAATACATGGTGCCTGAAGAGTGAAGTGTTCACCATGTAGATCCGGAACTACAAACGCAGCATTGAAAAGCCTACCATCGCATGCCATGACTGTGGTCAACGAGTCATTCATCATCTGGGCTATGTCCCGGTTCATATATGCCCGACGTAGAGTGAGAACCAACACGAAGAGGTCATACACAAGCCTGTGATTCATTCACGACGGCTTCTGGAACAATGTCAGATCACTCACTGTCCAAACCAGCCTGTCGCAAGTCCTACGAGAGGATGAGTGTCGTTGATAGGATCGAGCAGACATAAACTCGCGGTGGGAACTGGTACAAAGAGATACATATAATCCACAAGGATCTGCAAAGGGCTGGCTTACGTAGATTTTTGAACGACTGTGTGGCAGCCAATAAACCCGGGAGCGGTCAGCATGACGGGACCCGGAGAGTGAAATCCAACGATGGCCCACTACCAAGGAACATCTTCAATATCTTGATTGGGAATATCTGGTAGAAATTACACATACTATACCGAGGGCACCAGTGGCGGTGCCCGGAACCGCCATAAGGGCCAATACACGCAGATCGGAGCCATACAGTGCGAACACGCGAAGACCAAGGGTAGCTTGAAACCCTTCAATAATCAGAACTTGGATGAACGGCATGTGTACTCACCTTCAACCAGGCCTCCCTGGATGCAAAACAAACATTCTAATGCTATCTCAATTTTGGAACAGCTAAACACGGTGTAAGGAAACAAGGGAAAATGAGGTGGTTTGTGCATACGTCTGTGGAGAAATAAATCTCCAATCCACTGCCAGAAATAACAGACAAACCTCAGGAAGAAAATCGCCAAAGTAGAATGTTGCGTATGTCGCGGTAGCAACGATAGCCATATATCGTACTAGAAAAAACCAATATGTTGCAAGTCTGTGTGGTGGAAGCCACACCCATTTGACCTCCGATTCGAGGGTGAGGAGGTGATCGTAGATTAGAATAACTGCGGAGGCGAAGGGAGACATTCGTAAAGGCAGAATGGTAGGGAATTCCACCCACCGACTGCGGATATAAATATGGAGCGGTAAACTTGACTATAAGTCAGAATATCAGTCAGTAATGATGGTTCAACGGTTACAAACTTACTGGTCCCAAGCGAATGTCGGAAGATCGAGGCCGCCTGTATTCAAAGTAAGTAGTGACCCGGGAGAGGTAGAAAGCATTGTGGGGAGGCACTAGCTTGGAGATGGCAACGCCGGCGGGCTTATAACAATGTCCTGCTGGGGAAATGATGCCTTCAGACCCTTCGTAATTGTTATCCAGAGAGAAAGATCCTGGCGACTATTCTACCCCATTGAACGACAGAAATTTGTGTAGGAAGGGACAGGGACTTCCCACGCTTTTTCGGGCGTGTATTATATGGCTCACCGGTTGTGGATACTGTCTACGTCTAAGCTCAGAGGGGCTACGTTCTCGTACAAAGCCATACACTGTCAGGGAGAGACGATTGTGATCATGTAGGGGTGCTTTCAAGCTCTCCGTCGGCGCCATAAGTGGAGCAAGGTGAGCCCACAATCACCATTCCTCATTGGCGAACCAGTACCAGCCACTCGGTACCCGAGAGAAGAGTGAGTGAGTGGAAGGTTAAATGTGAATCCGGCTTCCGGATGATCGCATCGGAAAATCATGATCACCGACGGCAAAACTGCTATTCATGTAATTGGTGGGCTCATCGCTTAGAATTCAAATAAGCACTATTGTGGCCTAAGCTCATACACTAGTACGAGCGGGTCTTTGTACCATGCCAAGTCACACTGGCCCGAGTACAGCTTGTCTGTCAAGTCACTCGGAGTGTTGAGTCGATTGTTATAACTCAGATCCTGATCTGGCTTCTTTTTCGAGAATTCCCGAGCTTATTTGGCACTTATTCGGCTCGCTCCCACAATCCAAACCAGTTCTCGGGCTGTCTCAGTCCAAGTGCTCGTACTTCGCACTTAGCACTTGGAATGACTCCCAGCATAAACATCAACTCATATGTTCCTAGAGAAAGAACTGAGATCACACAATTCCAAGAAAATTTACAAAAACAGTTTGAAAAAAAATCAAACTATGCTTATATTTCCTAGTCTCAAAATTTCAGCTGTGACTTAATCCTGGGCGCGCGAAAAAGTCGATTTTGTTGCTTTTTTGTCACTTTGGCCGTGGCCATCAATCCGGCGATCGGCCAAGTAGCATCACACAAACCCCTGTCTACATATTAGAACTCACAATTAAAGCTGGGAACATGCTGCTCAGGATACAGAAATTACTCGGGATGTGTAAAAGCTTTCACACCACTCGCTCCGAGTTTCACAGTTTATACACAGTGTCATAGAAGAACAAGTTCTGTGAATAGCAGGATTCAATGCAATATGAGACGCACTTCAAGATATAATGAACTCCATATTTAAAAAGACTGTATACAATAAGTAGGTATGTGCTTTTTGAGAACAGCAGTGGCGAAATAATTCTCACAAATTTGGCACTGCTCTACCAGTCCCCGGGCCGCCATTCAGTATCTACTGATGTTTAAATCTTCTACCGAGCAGGAATTTACCCACCTACCTATAGGCCTCTTTCAATCTTGATAACTTTCATCATTAGTTCATCCAGCTACGATGCACATTAGCCGCAATGTAACATTACTTCCACACTCAAATGCTTAACCCAAGCTTAACCTCAAAATCTAGGCATTCACATCAACCCGGGCCAACCTCGCTTCCCGTTCCGTTCAACCCGAGATCAGCGGAGTTATAACAATCGAGTCACTCGAGTTGTGCTTGTGCCTCCCTTCCCATTCCAGAAGATGGTTGGAAGAGGGAGTAGTTAACCGGGAAATGGGTTCCTGGGGCCTGCCCTCACCCTTCAGAAGTAAAATCGCGTTTCGTGATAGAAAGTCACATTCCGCTTGTCTCTCCCATGACGCCTAATATATTTCAATGTTCAGCGTTTGATTGGCGTATAATCTCCGCATTTATCTCCTCACAATATTTAATATTCAGCGTCGATGCGACATGATCAGTACGGAATGTTGGTAGGTAGGTAGGTAGGTAGGTAGCATTCCACGGCACGGTCCGAATAACGAACACCGGTTTCCAGGATTATCCCGGCATACAAGCAGGCTACTTAGACGCCAGTAGACCATACCTTCGCCCCTGGGTCCCCATGCACCATCTAGACACCATGACCCAGACCCCATGAGTTTTACACCCAAGCCCCAGGGTAGCAACCAGACAATAACACAGGAACAAAAAATCTCAAACACCACTTACAATCTGGATCATAGGACTCATGGAGTAATCAACTACCCCATACGCACATTAATTTCAAGGGCATACTAACCTGAGGACAGTTCCAATTTTCTTTGCTGTTTCATAACTGAATGCAACAGACACCATTTGGTGTAATCGTGTTAAACCTCGTTGACCGGCTCGCGGTTCATTGTTCGGAGCGGGCATCACACAGGAAATTGGATGGAATCCTTTGCGGCGAAACTGAGCTCAAAATAGTAAGCTTCAGCACACTCAATAATGATGCTGAAACCATTAGTTTGAGAAACAGTTTAGGCAATTATTCGAGCCTTAATTTAATAGTTTCGGGAACATTCTGCCGAAACGGTGCCTAAAATGTGCTGTTTCCAGTGTCGGGGCTCCTGAAACTAAAGTTTTCAGCTTCACTTATATCTGCATCCAAACTTACTCAGTTTCCTCTCAGCTGATTCCATCTGATTTCCAGTATGTCTGGAAAGGCGCCATTCTTTCAGAGCAACTCAGAGTGAACAAACAAAATTGCCCACTGAATTTATCCCGGTTTTTGATGTCTTCCTGGAAGCTTGCCCGTCCCATCCAACAACGCCCAGGTTATCAGTACCCCACTAATACTGCTGCTACTTGGTGGTAGATCGGCCCCTTAGTGAACAATTACATTCAACTGACTGTGCAGCTGGTAATGTTGATGCAGTGCGTTTGTGTGCAAATAGTGCTTGGAGAAAGGCGACCGTGGTGGTATGTACGCGACGAACGGTTTTTCCGAGTGGACAGATGAAAAGGGACTAGGATTTTTACATAGATAACTTGATTCGACAGAGCTATCAAACACGCGTTGTGGTCACGCTGCCCTGGGCCGTTCCTCCCGGCGTACATCAGCAAACAATCCTCGACCTGGGTCCAAGTTTCGCAGTCCTCAGCGGCGAAGCCCGGCTGCACGTCGTCGGGATCGCTAATTACCTTCACCAGGCTGGGGAATATACTCGAGAGGAAGCGGGCGACGGGCACTGGCTCAGACGAAATCGGCGAGTTTAGGACTTCGAGGGATGAGAGCGTTGTCTGGAAGATGTCGGGGGTGGCGGCAGGCGGGATAGCCGTTGCATTGAATGCAATACGCATGCTGCCCAAACGCGGACAGTGCGTCGCGAATGCGCGGAGCGCGCCGAGTGTCACTCCAGGTGCGCAAAACATCTCGGTAGATGACATCAACGAGAGCAGCCGCAGCGCGGGGAGTGCCTGCGCTATGTCCCACACCGCGGCATCATCGAGTTTGAATCCTCCTGGGGCTTCCAAAACAAGCTTCTGGATGTTGCTGAAACAGAATAGCGGGGAGATCGTGCGAATGTCAAAAATATCTCGCACGTTCGAGGTGTCGTCGTGGTCAATTTGCATAACAACATCGACGAGCGCACTGTGTGCGATGTGTGTGGAGAGTGTGAGGCAGAGAGATCGCATGGTGCTTTCGGTGGTGCTTTCGGTGGGTAAGTCGGTGCTGCCGAGATAGAGGCTCGCAACTGGACTGTTTGATAGGCCGTGTATGAGGGCGGCTATAAACTCGAGTGGTGCTTGATAGAAGCTAAGATTAGTGAGCGAAGGGAATCCGGCCGGCCGAACGATTCCAGGAGATAAATCACGGGCGTCTCCGTTGGCTATTTCGAGGGATTTGAGGCTAGCAAGGCTTCCAAGATGTTCGAGCGCCGCGGGATCAAGTGTGGGCAGGGCTAGGTACGTTACTTGATCCAGTGCCCGTAAAAACGTCGAAATGAGGCTAAGCTCGACGCGGTTTGGACGGATGTTCGCGCTGAGAGTCACTGATGTGAATGAGGAATTTAGGGGCCGTATAAGAGGAAGTAGGGACCAATTGCCGGATTCTTCGACGAACATGGATATTTCCCTGACGCTGGCGGGTAGAAACAGTCGAAGATGCGGACCGAATAATCGCCTTTCCCGTTCCGTTGGTTCCCAAAACTGAATGCCTTGGAGATTGGGAAACAGGAAACCCTGGGGAAGAAAGGGCTGTATTTGCTCCAGCAAACCGAATATCGCGGGAGTGACCGCGTCTGAGGCCAACTGTAGGACCCTGACGCGCGCAGAATGGACCAGGAGGCGCTCCAAATCACTCTGCGTGACTGGGCGAAGCAAATGCTGGAAATAAATATGTTGGCCAGGGTGGCTTTGGCGAGCAGATTTACATGTACTCACAAAAGAGCCGCCATCATCCGAAAGCAGATCTGCGGGCAAACAGCGCAAGACGTTAATGAGTGTGGTTTGTTGCTCCCATAAACCATTGAGCGCGCTGTGAGTGAAGGTGGTGGCCGTTTTCGCCAGCGCTAATAGCGAAGTTTTGCGGCGCCACCAGTCGACGTCGTCGACAACAGAGCTGCATATAAGTTCCACAATTTCGGGGATTTCTAGGGCAGGATGCATCTATACCAGCAACGTGCAAGTCGGTAGTCTCTCCTGGACAGACGCTTTAATGGAGGAAGCTCGTACCTCGTTTGTTAAGCGGTCGGGTGTGGTAGTGAGACGAGCACAACACCACCAAACATCGCGTCGTTCTTCCCTCCCGCTCTCATCTTGAACCACCTCCCACCGCGATGCAGGGCACCCTCGCGTGATTTTGACAGGTCCCGCGCCCAATGGGTGTTCTATCCTCACACTATGCGACGGGAAAGCCTGCGCAGCGGCCGTACGCCGATCTTCCTCGGAGCTCACAATGCAGATGCTCGCTGAACATCTTTCCAAGACACAGGATAGCCGCTTTCTCGGTGTCCGGATATCTACACTGAACGCCCGCCTCATCTTTCCCAGCGACTTCCTCGCCCTCTCGCACCGGAAGACCTTCTGCGTCTCCTTCAGGCACTCGCGGGGCAAGGGTCCCGCCGCCGAAATCGCATACCAGTACACCAACGCGGGAGTGGAGCGTCTGACCCGACGCTCTCGCAGCAGGCCGGGGGCATCCGCCTGCGCACCACCCCCGACAGCGCCGTGTCCTCTTTCCACCATGGCCACGACCTGCGCCTGCCCTCGGGAATGTCGTCGCAAATCGGCATCCCCCAGATTGCGACCATGCAGAAATTCGCCCGCCTCCGCGAACAACTCCTCCACGAACGCATGGTGTCCAACACGCTCATGTCGCGTTGCCACGCCATTTTCGCTAATCGCCGCAACATCCACCCCGAGCTCACCGTCTGGGGCCTGCAGCACTCCTTCCTAGTCAACTTCGGGACGCCCCTGCGTCTGACCGTAGTCGGGCCCGCCGCCGCGCACGAAACGGAGCTGCAGCCCTTTACTGAATGGATACCCAAGATACCCGGGACATGTCCCCGTCAGCTTAGCTGTCCGTTCACCGGTACGTATACGCATGTCTTTGCACCCCGTGCCTCCTCCCGCTCATGTTTAAATTACCATTAGGCTCCGGCGTCGCCTGCCTCGAACGTTCCGCGCTCCCCGCGCACGCGGGCAGACACATCGTCCTCCTGCGCATCCTTGAGATTCTCGAGCACGATTCAGGGCTACGCCGGGCGCCTGAGCTGGCCGAAAGCGCACGAGCTCCTCATGGTGTCCTTCCGCGATGGGCCGCCGCGGCCGTGGGCGTACGACGTCGACCGCAAGACCCGGACTGGGGCCGCACTGAGGGGTTTAGTTGAGATATGGTGAGTCTGTGGCCACCTCCGTTGGGCTTGCGTTCATCGAATCGCAGATGTGATTACAAGTATGTATGTACGTACATAGACCAGCCTGCGACGCAAAGAAATTCCATGATGGGGACAGTCAACGCAGGCTGCAGTTCTTAAGTAGTTTGGTGTAATGAATCGCCTTCGGATCTTCTCGGACGGAGAAAGACCTTATCACTGCATACGTGTACTGTACATATACACGTCGGCGGATACCGCAACTGGGGTGACCGAAGGCGAAGTCCAACGTGTCTGAGAGTACACCGCTTGAAGAGCCGGAGCCCAACTGGAGTTGGTGAAAACAAGTTACAAGGAGGTTGGGTTGCGCCTGTTTGGTTGAACTGGTCACGTTCAGGGAGCCCGCCAGGAGCGGCTGTCAGTGTGTAGATGTGCAGACGGGGCCATTGAACGCAGTGGGTGGTGGCAAGCACGACCACTCCTTCCTGAACAGCCACCACTTGTTGGGATGAATCTCTACCACATTTCCCTGTAAGTGGGCCGTTGCTATGGCTTTATGTAATGTTCAGGCCACATTTTCCCTCGACCCCTTCGTCTGCCTCAAGCCCAAGCGGAGGAGGAAGCTGCCGCAGCAGAAGCGAGAAGTATCCTGTTCCAGATGTTGCACAACTTGCATAAATCAAAACTGCGCGCATGAACTCTGCGCAACTCAAGGCGCAACTCTGCGCGAAGTTTGCTTTTTGTCGACCTCAAAGATATCTACTTATTGGATGCATAATAAGTAGTAAGTGTACATTGAGTTCATCAATTCGATCGCCGAGTCGAGTCACAACTCGAGTTGGGCTCAGCTCGACAGCAACACTAACTCCCATATTTGGCCCAGGCATGGGGCACCCTCGGAATCTGAAAACCTCGTATTTTTATTCAAACTCCTTGATAACTCAGTACTGGTAGTGCAATGAAGGCTTGTTTTTTTTTTTTTTTTTGAAATAGTATTAGGTTTGGACCACACCATACAAATTATCGATATCATCTATTCTGACCCTCGCTGCCCCCAACAAAAATACATATTCCACGTGGTCTTGCAATCTTTCCGATTAAGCTCATCCTCCTGCTCTTCGGCCATGAGTTCAGTAAGCCCATGTGCCCTCAGCGTCTTTCCTAGCGAGTCGGCGGCTTTCAACCATGATTTTCTGAGAGCTATACCCAGTTCATTCGTGGCATCATCTGCAGTCCAGGAATGCAGGTCAGAAAACAATACTTGAGGGGAAATTAAAATTGCCTACTGGCGCCGGTCCCACTTAATGGCATGAGTATTCGATGTACATTTACTCCTGCGGGAAAAAGCCCTGAAGAGCTCATGCTATCTGCGATTTTTCTGCCAAACTCCAAGTCCGCGCCGCGGGCATTCCAGACCCGCATGAAGTGGGATAAAAATCGTCTAGTAGCTTCCCCACCCGTCTCGAACATGCTACCGAAATCCACGTCCGCGAGGATCAACATCCCGCCGGGTTTAACCAGCTGTGCAGAGCGCTTGACGAAAGCGTCAGCATTCGAAAGCTACCGCAGAACTGTTCATCAGCAGCGCAGACATTGGCCAGACATGAATAGGACTAACGTGAACCAGAACTTGGCGCGAGTACACAATGTCGAATGCCTCGGGCTCGAGATTCATCAACTCCTTTTCCAGATCGACCCGCTCGAAACGTACATTCGGCGGAAGGGCACTTTTATGCGTCAGAAATGCGAGGCTTGGAGAAATAAAAGAAGTCACCGGTCTGGGAGGGGAACTATGTCGACGGCAAGAACCTCCGCATCAGGGAACTACATTGCGGCTTGAATGGCCCTGGAGTGGGCTTGTTTAAATAGCTTCTGGAGCAGATGTCGGACCACTTTACCACGCGCCAGTTCCGCATCTAGATGGTTGTGAGTCTCGTTCAATATGCAGGACGACACATCTGTAATTTACCCAAGATCCAGGATTTTGCGAGGGCGCAATTCATTCAGGGGGGCAGGGCATAGTTTGCCTTCAAGATATCGGGTAAATGCCACACTCATTGTCGGAAACTTGTAACTTCAGCTATAAGGGGCTACAAGGCCTTGTAAGGCCATAAGAGGTGCCCCTCTTATGATGCTCTTGTCGGTATAAAGATAAACTTATAAGAATAGCTTATAAGACAAGTTGATTTCATTTCAAAACTTACGACCCATTTCTTGCTCATTCCCTATTGACTCTTTTCGGTGAACTCACTACCTTCCACTGACTCACATTTCAATTTCAATTCTATTGACTTATTTTAGTGACTGAATACATAATCTAATCGCCCTTAATCTAATCGTCCTTACATTCTAATCTAATCTAACCTAACGGGGTTTACAATTTTAATGTTACATTTAGTGCAAGTCGAACCAGCGACCTTATGTTTGGTTCCATAATTAGTGATAACGTGCAAAACCAACTGAGCTAAGTAGTCCATATATATAATAATTTGCACTAGGGTTTATGTACGACTTACGTTCCATGAATATAGATAAATAAAAGAAATCAACACCGCGACGGCGGTGTAGGCGACAACGCAGATACAGACCCCGACGCCTCCCCAGCACCCGCAGAACCAGACGTGCTCATTCTCGCCCCCGCAGTCGTCCGCCGCGCAGGCCACGTACTCTCCCCCCCAAACACGTCCACACTCCCAGCCATGCCTCGCCCGCACTCCCGTGCCATGCATCCCACCGGCCCGAAGAAACGTCCACCGCATCCTGGACCGCTGCCACGAACGGGTCCGCGTGCTGCCAGTTGCGCTGCTGCTGCCGCAAGTGCTCCCCCAGGGCGCGCGTGCGGTGCCGAGGAACTGCGCAAACTGCTCCGCGCAGTCGGAGTCGGATCTCGCAGTGCAGTCCACCCCACAGCTTGCTGCTGCTGTTATTGCTGTCGTTCCAGCGCATACTGCTGCTGCATATACGGTCCAAAGAACAGAGGTTCCCGTGGAGGGGCAGTCGGATCTTGCAGCGCAGTCGGGCTGTGCGGCTGTTGCGCCGCGGACGGTGGTGTGCGGACGACGATGCAGGGTTTTGTGCGGACGACGACACGGGGTTCTGCGAAGACGACAGCGCGGTGCTCTGCATGGACGACAGCACAGTGCTCTGCGTGGACGACAGTGCGGGGCTCTGCGTGGACGACAGCGCAGGGCTCTGCGTCGACGATGACGAGCAGCCCGCCCCTCCGCAAACGCCGCCTGCACGCCCGCGTCGAACGCGCCCGGGCCCCGCTGCCGCTGCACCCCTTCACCTGTCAACTGCGCGAGCAGCGCTGCCTGCTGCGGCATGAGCGCGTCCGCCTGCTCCGCCACGCACGCAGCGCGTGCACGCCTCGCCGCTCCAGCGTCCCAAGAGCCTCCTGTTGGCCGCGTGCGGCCCACCGGGAGCCCTGGCATTGTCCAGCGCCGCGAGCCGCGCCTCCAGCGCCGTGAGCGCGCACCCCTGCTCCGGCTGCGGTTGCGCCACTGCCAGCCACGGCTGCGCGAACTGTGCCTACGCCTGCGGGGCGATGGGTATTTATACGCAGTCGGCGGCGCGCTCCCCTTCTGCCATGGAATCCCCCCCACTTGACACCCCGTTGTTGCTCCCCACCCCCCACTCCGACATCAACTCCTCGTCCATCGTCCCCTCGTACCCATACGGCTGCCGCCTCCGCCGAAACATCGTCGACGCGCGGACCCGCACACCGCTCGCATTCGTCGACACGCGCGAGCCGAATGGCCCCCCACTCACGCTCGAACACCGGCATTACATCGAGCCGCCCGTCGGGAAGCGCATGCTCCCCATGCTCGACGGCACGCGGCTAGACAGCACGCCCATGCTGCGCAGCCCGTCGCCGCCCCCGCCGAATTTCGGGCTCAATATGCGCCGAGTCGGATGCGTCCTCGCCCTCCGAGTTCAGGCCTGTGGTGAGCCTGATGCCGCCGTGCAAAGCTTGCCGTCACGGTGGCGCAAGCGGCACTTGGCGTGTCGCGCACATTGCGGGTGGGTGAAGGCGGTGGAGTTTGCGCAGCGCAGGACTGCGAGGTTGTGTGTGAAGCGGGGCACAAAAAATCTGCGTACAGCTATTAGGAAGAAGTATGAAAGTGGAATGAATACGCACTTGGTCCTGCTCAACTGTGTCGTACGCAACGTCGCGCTGTCGCATCACCGTCACACTTGTCTCTGTTGCGCAAAAAAGAAGGTTGAGCTTGGTTGGGCAAGAAGGATGCACAACCGGCCTGACTCCGACTGCGCCTTTGCTGACATCTGCCGCAGTACCTGACGGGCGCATGCGACGTTCGGGCGTCAACGTGGGTCGGCCCCAGGCTGCATGCGAGGTCGGTGTGGGGCCAGAAATGCAATAGGGCGAGCCTGAGTGCCGGAGTACAGCGAAATCAGCTGTGAAGCTGGCATTAATTCAGTGCTAAACGGCGTGGTGCAGAGAAAGAAGGGCCGAAGGAAGGCCCGTGGAGAGCTTAGCAGTAAAGTAAGTGGATCTGGCTAAGCATTGCAATCTTTTGCGGTCTTGCAACAGCCTTACAATTTGGCGAGTGTCTTGCAAGCGGCTTACAATTGTTTGTGCCGGCTTGCAAGAGCATTATTATGTCATTACAAGGCAATCATCTTATAAGCCGATTTACGTTTTTCCGACAATCTCATCGAGTCTGGACCATTTATCAGTGGGTTTTCATCTCATGCCGCGAATGAGCCTCTTACCGGCCGATTTCCTCCTCCGATCCCGCTGCTGTCTGATTCGTGCGAAAATAAACCAGTCTGAGTTTCAGTTCAAAAGCCAGGCAATAGAGGACCTACCCCCACATGATACAGACTTTCATCAGTATCTTTAACAGAGCCGACCATTTGTGCGGGTATGCGGGGTGGTGGTGACAAGGGAAGGAAACGTGGGAGGTTTTCCGCAGGACTGCATTCAAGCCTTCAAGCTTCAAGGGCTACAGCTATCATTGGCATGCATCTACATGAGGTTTCACGGCGGCAACGTGGCTGGCTGTGTCCAAAATTAGCTCGGGATGCCGGTCCGCGGAATCACCGCTGAAGAATTGATCGCCGTTTTGATGCGATCAAATTACAGCTGAAGCTGGTCAACTTGAAGCTTGAATGTAGAGGGTTGAACGAGACGAGTTACCGACCACTATTGGCATCATTGGGTATCACGTTCCAGATGTTGCAAAAATCTAAGTTGCGGGCACGCAAAGTCTACGAGATTTTTTTCCCCCTGATTTTCCAGTTTGCCTCCATGTCATTGGTGAAGTTGTAGGACTATCTATGGCCTCATTTTCTATTAAATATTCGAGACTTTGATCAAGGTTCTTCGTGAGGTAGCTGAAGTTGAGGTTGAAGTTCGGAGTAAGTTTCGCTCGGATCATTCTAGTTTGATGGGATCTCACACCCACTTCCCGACCCAAATATTCTCGGGCAGGGCTTCCCGACTGAATTTACGCCCTGTATCTTTTTACTAAAATTCCCAGTCGTGAGTCCCGTCACACTGATGCACCTTGAGTTTATTCTGCGCAAATTCCAACTCTCACAATAGATGCAGCGGCCACTTCAATTATAGTGGTCATAGGAGAGAACAAGATGACTGCTAAAGATATGAGTGTCACAAAAGTCCGATTTCACTTATAATCTTCTATAAGGCCTTTCTGAGTCTTAGCATGAAATTAAGCGAGGTTATAGGGTTTTATAAGTGCTTATAACCTTGCTTAATTTCATGCTAAGGTTCAGAAAGGCCTTATAGAAGATTATAAGTGAAATCGGACTTTTGCGACAAGTGTGGTCCGGAAATCAGGTTAATAATGGAGAACAGACTAGTGTCTTAATCAATATGTCCCAGGATTGAAAAAATAGGAGAAAATAAGCAGTCATCAGAAAAGTCATTCCTATTATTAATAAATGAATGTTTCCTTGCCCAAACGAGACGCCACACAGCACAAGGTCCCGTGTTCCTATCCAAACTTCAAGTTCAGGTGAACTTCGAGATGGAACTTGAACTTACTCATGCGAAAATTTCCGAAGTGAACTTCCGCAAGCCCACAAAGTTCCGAATGCGCATCAGAGATGCACAGACTGTACATGCCTAAAGCAAAAAGATCATAAACTATAATTTATAATGAAATATGAGTTTATACCAACACTACACAGTATGTATGGTATTTCATAAGTAGTTGTGTTGTGGCTATATTTTTTCAAATTCAGAACTCTTCATATGGCTCAGCTATGTGATTTTTACCTTAAAAGGCAAAGCTCAAAGTGTGTGCAGAGAGAAAAAAACCCTAGCCACATTTTTGGCTTGTGTCGTTCTTCCCTCTCACATTCAACCGTGACCTTCAACCTGCATCCTGTCGCGATGCATGGGCGCTCTCATTTTCGTGAGTTTCTGCTCATCGAATCACAGAACTACTACAAGACTGTGCATGTACCGTTACGATATTAAAACTCCGCGATATTAATATTAATATTGCTGATCACTAATGATTCCCACAAGGGACACATTTCTGGAGATGAGATGCTCCGAGAGACGTGCACAGAATAATACCATTGACAAAAAGATAGATTATGGGCTAATAAGTGTTACGGGACCATCCAGTTCACTCTCTAATCAATAGGGGTGACAGAGACTATTGCGATGCCATTTCCACCGCCTGTAGAACTCTATGTCAAAGGCGGAAACATGGGTAGATTTTCGGACTCACGATTCGTTGCATTTCCTGCCTAAGGACCTAGGCAAAGTCAGTTTCCCATAGCATTAATGCCTAAGAAATGTTCACCAATTCAATCTCCTGCTGCGTCTTTGAACCATCGGTTGCCGTCTTAACCGCCCAAGCCCGATGGAAAATTAGCGTGCTGCAACAGGTTGATAAATGGTTTGACTGACAGTCACATCACATTGAAAAATTCTATTGTCCGCTATGTCGACAATTGTCAGTCCCTGGTTGAGCTGGGCGGTCCTGTGGACCAAAGACCGGCAGGTCGCACACAATAGAGCTAGCCTGCCGGTCTTCATGAAACGTGCCTCGGTGTATAATGTCCTCAAAGTATCGGCTTCTGCCTCGAACTGTCCCGGCAAAGTGACCCACTCGCAACAATGCCCGCGGATGTTTTGGCCTGCGGAGGTCTGGCCTTCGTAGTACTTCGGATGGATATTGTTCAGTCGATACTGGTCGACTTTGCTCCCCTTTTCCATCCAGCTCTCCTTTGCCTATCTTGGACTGATGATGTTGCATACACTGGCGGATGCTGAGCGTAATAACCAATTCCACCCATTTAATGACTCGGGGGAATGGTGGCGACTATCCGCGTAGGTATCTTTGAAGTAGTCGATGAACGCCGGTAAGTCGGGTTGACTGTGCGTGTGGGCATGTGTGTAGCCCGCACTTATATGATCTCCTGGCCACTCAACAACAACGCATCTGTTAGGTGAAAAATTCAGGGGATAACGCCCGTCTGGATAACACAAAAGTCAGCAAGCAAGGCACAGTGAATGCCAGTTTTTGTCACCTACATTTTTGGTTCAACATTTGATTTGAGGTTTGCGATGTGAAGATAGGCTTGTTGGCTGTGGAGACGACTGAAGCAGAGATAATTTGGGAGACCAGTCCGACTGTCATTTTTACACCAGCAACGGTGTGTGGACACGAATCCTGGCCCATCCTTGAACAAGGATTTACAGGGCGGGTAACTACCACCTATACTGAAGAACATGGAGAGCCCTTGTGCAACAGCGGGATATATTATTAATACAACAGTCTGTTGCTCAAAATCGAAACACCGATCAGAAAAATAGCGGCACGCAGGTACACGATGTAGATAATCGTTGACAACAAAAAACAAGGAAGAGATTCGATTGTTCTTAAAAACAAATGGCGCGGAAAAATGCTAGAGAGCCCTTGTGCAGCAGCACAAAAGCACAACACGGGCCCTTCGAATTGGGAATGGCCGTTCAGGAAAAGAGCGGAGTGCAAGTAAGCGATGCAGACGTTAGCAACGGAAGACAAGGGAGATAAAAAAAGACCGTTTGAATTCAATAGGCTTTTCAGTTCGAAACCAGAATTGTTATTTCGACTATGAAATGGCAGGGCGGCCTTTAATTTGCTGAGTCTTTTTTTTTTTGCTGAATGGGCAGTTTTCCACCACAATGGAAGTCGGAGTGGTGTTGATAGAGTGGGCCTGCGAGATCCCTCCGCAGTGTTTATCCAGATCCTCAAAATTCCAAGATTCCCCATTTGGTAATGCCGTGTGGGTCCCGTCCAAATAACATTCGGCGAGAGTTTCCATCCCTCAGTATGGCCACCATCCAGGATATGCCCCTTGAGCTGCTCCTTCGCATATTCCACCTCTTCTGTCTTAAATCCCTCATTTCTGGCAGCGGAGTGTGCAAAAGATGGGCGCACCTCGGTCCTCATCCAGGTTTCCGACATCGACCCTTCCCGCCGTGCCCTGCTTCGCCTCTTCCGGCACCTCATCCACTCCCCCTCATTTCTCACGATCCGCCGCTGGTCTCTCGAATATCTTCAACCCTTCGACAGGCAGGCGTATGTTGACGCGCTCCTCGACCAACACGACGACCTTCCCGACGACTTCCGGTTGTGAATTATGGAGTGGCCGGCCCGCGCTGTGATAAACTGTATCTGGCCGGGGCTTCCTGAGATGTTTTTAAGGAAGGCCAATGCAACCGCTGACATGAACGACGGGTTCATTTTCCTTGGGCGGATCCCCCCGGTAGTCGAGACCGTCCTGCTCGATGTGGGTCGCAAGGATTCGTGGTATGCGGCGGAAGATCCACGTCCGCTGCCGCAAATGCGTGCGCCGAAAGAACTCTCGGAGGGTAAGCTTGTTCTAAGCATCTCGCAAAACCATCACTTACTTCCTTACCGCGGACAATCAAGGCGATCAAGTCGCCGATGACGACGACGATGCCAGTGTCGATACACTCGAGGAGTGGATGGAAGTACCAGCGATTCGCATTCACCAGTCGGATCCCAAGACCTGGCTCGTTCTCGACACCAAAATGGATCTACCTTACAGCGTTTACAGCCTCTGCCTGGACAACCAGTTTACTGGGCCCAATGGATATTCTTGCGTGTATACCAGCTGGATCGGCTGGCTGGAGAAACAAGTCTGGGAGGTTGAAACACGAGCGAACACCCCTAATCTTGTCAGAGGAGATACAGACCAGCCCGTTGAGCCTCCTGAAAACCTCTGGACTGCGACGCACGATACTGGCCGATAAGTTGTTTCCTATGCGAGCGGCAATGATGCCACCCAGGCCCAATAGTCATCCGTATGTTTATTCTTCTGCTTTATCGGGGATCCATGTGACGCGACTTCAAAACTTATAGTCAAAGAACAATCAACAACCATAGCTCCATTTCCAAGAAGCTATCCGTGTCTATCCGAGAGATTTCAAATTCCGCAAATTCCAACAATTTACTGTACCAGCAATAATCCGGAAGATAGCGTCTCCAACTTTCAACCAGCTTACAGACCTCCGGACCGCGACACAAAGGTCTCACGGTCCGTTTCCTATTCGAACGGCAGTGATACCACCAATAGTTATCCTTACGTTTATTCTCCTCCTTGGTCGGACGGTCTAGGTAATTTCCATAAAGGGGAAGTCATGAACTCCAAGGCGATATATTGACTGACTGGAATCAGCATTTGTCGTTTTTCTTTTTTCTCGTACTTATATAGTAGTAAAAGACTTCCGCTGCCGCGTTATTCAACCAATCTCCTTTTGGCGTATAGTACAGTGTACACGGATTACGCTGCAAAATACAACTCTGGCGGGGGTACCGAGTTCAACATGTAACCAAATTAACTCGCCACGACGATTAGTCTAAAATCGGTTCGTTCAAACGTAAGGGAGGTTCTTTCACAAACGGCACAGCACCGACGCCGGAGGGGCACAGTGAAAGTGCCGCTTTTACCGCAGACTGCTGCAGCACTGCCGCAGGTTGTCGCAGCCTCTGTGGCAAATATGTCACAGTGCCGCACCAGCCCACGCAGGCTGCCGCAGGACACTAAAAATGACCTTATTGAGTTTAGCTCGGCCTCTAATCCATCACAATCCATGTCATTTGACAATATTATTAGACACTAACGTTAGTGATTTTAATGCCACAAATATATATGTTGCAACTTCGGGAAAGCGGTCTAGAGCTTTTACAAACCAAGAAGAAACGTACTGTGGGCCGAACAATGAATCCACCAAACATTGTTGAAGTTTCACTCCTGAGCAGATCGTAACACGGCCTGTCGTCCGAAAATCACTAATTTGAACATAATTTGAGGAAAAAATGATTCTGCGGGGTTTTCATTCGGCGAACCTTAGTTATTGAATGCTAATCTCAAAATTTAATTCTTCAGTCAAAAACAAATGTTCAGGAAAGACTGCCACAGGGTGGCTGTGTTAGTGCCGCAGCCACTTTTGGAACAGTTGCCGGATTGAGTCCCATAATTCAAATTTACTGCGGTTTTGAGGCCCAAAGAATCCAATACATTTGCATAAGTGAATGGGTACCAAAATCCGGACATTTGTGAATGAATCCGGCCCATTCGGGCACAGCAGAAAAAATCTGCCGCAGGGTGGCTGTGTTAGTGTCGCAATGAATGTTCAGTAACTGCCGCAGGCTGTTTTACAGCCGATTGAGCACTTGTTTGGGCCACGAAATATTTGTAAGATTCATATTAGACATGATGAACCGCATATGAATATAAGTAAATGAACTTGGTTTTCCATCGTGGCCTGCAGCCTGAGTGTGTAAACGACGAATTTAACAAGACACTGTCCACTGTTCCGCGCGCCAGATATAAATAAGTTCCAATATTGAGTGGTTGGTGACTTGTCTTGTTCAACCCTCCACATTTAAGCCTCAAGTTGGCCAGTAAATTCCACTTTAGTTGTAATTTGATCGCATCAAAACAGCGATCAATTCTTCGGCAGGCTTCCAGGTGGTCTTCAAGAAGCAATCCAAGCCTCAGTTTAATTGTATCTAGAAAACTTACTACCTATTATACACCCAATGGGCAGATATCTTTTAGGTTGACAAAAAAAAACTTCGGGCTGAGTTCGCGCGCGCAGTTTTGATTTATGCATCTGGATCAGGATAGAGAAGTTGCCGTCGGGGCGCCGCCGATTTATTTTCCGTCAAAACTTTATTTTGACGACGTCGAATACTATCAGTATATTGAACAGCGCACGCCCTGCCGCCACGCCTGGATAATAAGTGAGTCATACGAGTGGTTGCCCAATAGATCCCTGGTATTTACTTGTACTACGCTCGGTGGAACTCAACGAGGGAATATTTGCGCCTGAAACCAATATCTATAAAGCTTCCAGCCTGTTCGCCGCCCGTGGCTCAAATGGATCCACATTAGTGTCCTTTATTCAGCTTGCAGTGCGTAGCATAAGTAATCCCTAGTGGCAATCGAGTCGCAAGTTGCGAGCTAATTAAAAAGTCCATCTAGTACATATATATCGGAGTAAAGGAGTGTTGAACGCGAAGCCTGCGCTGGGAGCCCTACTTGCGTGCCCTAGCCGCATCCCTACTTCCGTGCACTACATGGCAGCCCTAACGCCTCCGTGCGGCGCGTGCGACGTCATCGGCAGCCCCTGATGCACATGCGGATTCAAGCATCTCACGGGCCACACGAAGATGAACAAGCTCATGGAAATCCACAGCGAGAGCGCGTCGAACAGATAGAAGAGGCTTTCGTGGAGCCAGATGTACCCGGTGACTCTGACCACCGTTAGTATTGCCCATTCGGAATAAATCAGAAATTCTCACCCTCCAAGATATTCGGCAATACGGAAGATGGAACGTATGATGATGCCGACGCACGTTGCGCACATGACGTAGTAGAGCACGCGCCAGTTGTCGATGGGGGCGCGGGAGAAAATTGACCAGGGACGGGTATTGGGCGGCGCCCAGATGTCGGGGAAGTGGCGGGATCTGCCAGCGGGAGAGTGAGCAAGTTTTTTTGCGGAAGAGAATTTATATATGCGAGGGAGCATACGTACAGGCGTCGGCCAAAGGTAACCAGGACGATGGTGAAGAAACAGAATGAGAGAAACTGGAGAACGATTCCGCCGAGCTATCGATTGCTGCGGTTTAGTAATACGTCGAAATCAGCCATGAGGCGGGATGTAAAGCTTACTGCCAACTGCACAGACCCGTGCCGTCAGAACTATACAAATAAATAAAAGACACGAGTGACTTACTTTGGGGCCAATATTAGGGGAACTGCCAGAGCCCTGCAGGAGGAAGGTGATGATGTCGCTCCATACGAAGAATTTGACGATACGCGTCTGCCGCACGAGGAGGCAGCGGTCAGTAACTTGCTCGTCAAATGTGGCAGTGAGGCGAGCAAGAAGGATGTAGTCGACCATTAGAAATGCGCAGGGCTGCGGTGGCGGGTAAGCTCAAAGATATGGCATGGCCCGCGGAGAGCCTTCTCACCGAAAGAAGGATCAACTTGAGGAAGAGTCGATATCAGAGCTGAACGCATGATGAGGATATAGAGTCAGAGCGCACCAGCTCCATTATGATGAAGACCTTTGTATTGTCTAGCGTCTGAGCGTGGATGATGCGCATCGCGAATCCGGCGGCCATGGCTTCCGCAAAGTCAGCCTCACGCAAGTCATAGAACATATGAACGGTCTACCTGTCATTCCGATGGTCAAGGTCAACATGAAGGACCCTCTGCCGATGAGGAAGAATTCTGAGACCACGATGAGCAGCGTCTTCGTGGCCATATCGAGAAACCCGCACGAATCCAGTTGATCAAGGCACTTGCACCATACATGAGGAGGGCAACGGTGGATAGTGTTTTGCTGGGAATGAATCCTCCGCTGCATTCACATTAGTCGTGCGCCAGAGACAGTAGAAATGGTGAACGAACATTACAAACTGCGGCGGTGGCTCATCGGCGGGAGTGTCGTCGGCCGCCAACACAGCGACGAGAAAAGAAAAGAGGATAAGAGAGAAGACAAGCCGTGGCATGGCGTATGTTTAGAAATTAGTTCCAGTGGATATGGCGAGTATTATACTTAAAGAAACGAGGTGATCCAGAAGACCTCTTCTTTTTACCGAGGCTGTGGAGTCCGCAGCGCTAGGTGCCGAGGTTGAAAGACTGGATTATGTCGCCGTGGCAAATTGAACTTACATGCTGGTGGAGATTTGCTTACCATCTCAAATTGGTTGAAAGCTGTAGTGCAACTGCGGAGCTGCCAAGTCCGCAGTAAAGGCGGTGCCGGTAGAGAAAACGTGAAGTCCGAGCTGAACTGAAGCTATCATGTTCTGCGAACACAGCTCCAGGAACCTGTTTACTGATAATCCAAGAACTCAAAACTCTCGACGAGAGTGGGAGCCACGATGTCATTGAAGGCTCTCAAGGTTCAAGTTGATGTGCCGCCGGCCCGTTCCAAGTCTGTTTGACAGAGTTGGCGCGGACTAGTGTTGCCGTCCGCGCCAACTCTGTCAAACAGACTTGGAACGGGCCGGCGGCACATCAACTTGAACCTTGAGAGCCTTCAATGACATCGTGGCGCGCCGCGGACAATCCTTCCAAATACGACATCGACATGCGCTCGCGAGCGAGCGACCTCGCCCCCTCGCTACACGGCCATCTTTTACCGTATTACAAATACTCCCACTCCAGCGGACGGAAGATAGTCGTTCACAAGCGCTATGCTATGTAGTGATAAGCGTAGCGACCTTGGAGTTTGAAAAATCATTGAGATCTCGTAAAATCGTTTTTTGAAGGCCGTTTTTTTGTAAAAGTGGAGGCAACCTCGATGTGAGACGCTGTGATTTTCTTCCCATAAGATATGGGCAACTTATAAAGGACCTTGAGGCATTTCTTTTCAAGGCTTTTTGGTCGACCGTCGTGCAAGGACATGGTTCCGTTTAAATTTTCGAACTCCGAGGCAACCTACGGTTCGTTACGGTTATCAAATCTTCCTATTGTGCGGTGTGCCCGTCTGAGGTTTGTCCCTTATCACTACGTATACGTTCCGCGGGCCCCTACGCAGACACCTACGCAGACCTACGCTGAGGTTGTCCAGCTTGTCGGTACGTCTACGTAGGTCTGCGCAGCCCCCTAGCCAAATCCCTAGCCACAGCTAGGCAGATCTGCCTAGCCGTCTAGCCAGACCTATCCGGACCTACGGTAACATAGCAACAGCTATGCCTTGGAGGCTGCGGAACTTGGCGGAACGTAGTGTATTAACTGTGTATACCTACTTATATTTTCCTTAAGTACTTGTGTCGTACTTAGTATTTTATTACTTTCAGGTATCTAATACAGTCGTTCGCTCATATTGTGCCTGTCTGAGTATTATTCCTTTCAAACACTTTATAGTATCTCCTGCTTACAGTAAATTTCCCCCCAATTCTTCATGCCTTGATTATTTGCCGATGAATAGCTGCGAGCCCCGCTCTCGCTTGTGTTCACCAACTCGAAGAAGCACATGCTCCCCACGGACGCCAGCTGCCTACGGACGCGACGACACTGGGCGCGCGACCTCCTTGTGAAAAGCACAGCCAAAGCTGCGGTCACACCCGACGCCCCGCCCAACAGAATCACTTCGACGTCGACTGGGGTACTCCCTCTGTATTGGCCTCGTCTAATCTGCCCGCAGACCCGCCCCGCCCGCAACATCCCTCCCGCCCAACCAGGACATGGACAAGACCAAGTGCGATGCCCAGGAGGGTCGGTGGTCTCCCTACCTTTTCGTTCCTTGATTATTTGCTGATAAGCCATGTATAGCTGCAAGCCAACTACGCGCTCGCGCTTACCAACTAGGACAAGCGCAAGCTGCTCACGAATGCGATAACGCTGGCCACCGCGAATGCTGCCGTGAGCCTCGCACCCGACGCGGAGCCCCCGCTTAACAGAACCGCGGTACGTCCCCTCTCTGCTTCCTCTCTACTGATTTCATCTAATCCGCCCGCAGACACTCTCCCCGTACCGACGAATAACGACACCTCCACACTCTCCCGCCCTCCACTCGCGCCACCGGCCCAAATACCCACCCTACGAACCCAAATCCAAAGGTGGGTTTTGTGTGTGTGCCTCCCGTATCGTACCTAATTGCACCTCGTTTGTTTGAAAGTGGGCGAGTACCAGGAACTCGGGCGAGCGTGAGGAGTGGCTGGTCGGTCCCGTGGACGAGTGGCTGGTCGGTACTGTGGACGAGTGCACCGGGCGGGCCAGAGCGTCGGCCGCGCTAGCGAAGTTCGTCACTTCCCTTTCGGCCCATGCAGAAGCATTTCGCTCACCGTGTTACATACGCAGGATCCCCCCGTGTTGTCGCTCTTCCGCCAGCTGCGCGCGAACAGCTCACATCTGGTGCGGCGCCCGCCGCGGAGGACGCGCACGCAGGAGGACGACTCGGAGTGGCGCGCAGGAGGACGATTCGAACGGCGCGCAGAAGCACAGTGGCGGTGAGCTGCCTGCGCAAGGTCGCCGCGCCTTATTCATCCCAATTGCCAGGTTCTGCATATCAGCTGTATCGTCGAGGCTGCGTGCACAACGCGTGCGAGGCTGCGTGCACAGGGCGGCAAGAGGCACCGCGACCAGCGCACATGATTCGCTGCATGCGTGCGTTTCCCTCTCTTCTCCCTCGTCGTATGTAAGTGACTCTCTTGACACTTCAGATAAGATATTTGAAGAGCATGGCGCTTCGGATAAGATGCTTCAAGAACTTGGGCGAGAATACTGCAAGAACATGGCACTTCAGAATCAGATACTTGAAGAGCTTGGGCGAGGACGACCGCGAGGGGACGCCTTACCTTACCCGCGACCCCCCCTTCCGCTTTGATGCGGAGGGATATCCGCCTCGACGCGGAGGGGAAGATATCTGCCTCGTTGGGGAACGTGCGATGCGGAAAGAAATGCATGCTGTTGCTGGTGATGATCGTGGTCGATACTCTCGTGATCAGCCGCGAGTTCGAATTCGGTGGCCCCGTGTACCCAGAGCCCATCCCATCGACGAGACGAACCGGCACTCTCCACGACCGAGCTTTGGCGACCGAGCCGAGCGTTGTCCATTGGGTGGTGGAGTTGTCGATCGGGCGGTGGAGGCGGGACCACAGAATACAATACCTGACCCGGTCTCATCCGCCAGGGTCGTATGTCGCGCCGGGCAGGAGGGACGCGGCGCCGTACGAGGCGAAGTTTCGCGTTCGGGCAGACGCGCATGCAGCCCAAATGCAGCCGGACCTGCGCGAGCTCTACGTACCTCCGAATCGAATCGAATCGAGACCGACCGCGTCGAGATGATCGGCGCGGACATGCTGCCAGGGTGGCGGGCAGGGCCGAGGCGTGCGTACGTTAAAGACTCGGTACTTGTCAGCAAGAGCTAGATCAAAAGAGGTGATGTGCCACCAGCCCGGATCAGCCCGGATTAGATTAGATATGATGTTCATTACCCCAACCAGCCAGCGGCGCATCACCTTGATCCCGCCTGGTCTGCTGTGAGTGCGCTATGAGCTCTGCGAACCACCTGTTTGCTGTTAATTAGCGGAACGTGTGTTTTCTCTAATTATCTCAACCTCAAAAGTGGGTGACTTTCCATGGCGGTTTCAAAAGTCTGGGGAATATCCGAGCTTCTTTGAGAGTGCCAATGATTGCATCAAAGTAATTATTCACGCATTTACTACGGGAAACGCACAGGAGCCATTTTTAAAGGTTGAAGCTACATATCCAGCAATTACACTACCGGGTGTTTGGAGCTCGTGACGGTGCCAAACGACATGTCCTATATTTCTGTGACCAAAGATTTGTCGACAGGTGACCGGTCTAGAGTTTTTGGTTGAGTTCCATCTGAATTTTTGGCCCTGTGCATCTAGTCTCTCCTAGCCAGACGCTACAACAATTTTGACTCGTTCCTCGTTTATTGAACTGTGCATCACACTCCAAAGCGATATGTTCGAATGATTCGGGGACATCGCAAACACTCTTAATTTAAATGCATCAATATGGGTCCAGAAATGACAACTTTGGCTTGCTCGGGTTGAATTGTGTCGGAACGTCATACTCGCGTGGTCCACAACATGAACAACGAGAGTACTCTAAAACCTTCCGACCGAGTCCTAGTATTTATCCCGGGAATAAATTAATCCTGATTCCACGTACATGGCAATCAAAGTGAAGGGAAACGATGTCAGAGCCGCTCAACAGCCTTGATAGTAAGTGGAAGATGGGATCCCTTGTGGGCCTCTCCGGAAATGGTGGGAAACATTGAGAGAGACACCTCGCGGCGCACTTTTTTGGCCAGGATCGGATCCATTGAAAACTCGAAAGTCTTGACGAGCTCGACGAGGAAGGATTGGTACTCGTGAAGCCTTTCAAAACGTTAGAGAGACCATGCATAACTTGAAGAACATACGCCAGTCTCCAGCCTGGATCAAGAGCAGTCAGTGTTGATTTCGTTGAAGAGACAGTAGACGAAGTAAGCACCTATACAGGCACGGTTTCCGCTCCCGAATGTCATCCTGCCCATATATAAGTTTACACAAGGGAAAAAGGAACTCAGATTATGCACAAATTCCCATAGACACCGAGTCCGGTTGCTGGCCGAATAGAATCACCCACCCACCGTTCGGGGTTGTATGAATGCGCATCTTCTCCAAAGATATCGGTATTCCTAATTCGTACACATAAACCGCCGTCTGTGATCGGAAATGACGGGGAGTGCACCTGTTGTATCCAGCAATGGATACAATGAGCACCATGTTCTTCGGGATCGGAAGCTCCGTGATTATTTTTCCGGATTTCGTGACAATGGGTTTGGACAGTGGTAAGACCTCGTCCCGTGCCGCCTCGCGCATGTTCTGGATTCTAACCAAAAAAATATAAAAGCTACTAGAATTGACGATCCACTGAAAAACTTACGACACAGGATGATACCTGAGTGTTTCCTGTAAATCGACACATGAGCTCCTGGAAAGCCACAAATTCTAAGTTCAGAGTAGAACAAACCTTCATCACAGCGATGGTGTACGGCATCTTGTCGAAGTAGGCAGCTGTAAATTCTGTCTCGCCACGGGCACGTAGCTCCTGTTCAGTTGCCAGGATCTCTGTGCGAAGTTTTGCCTGTACGTCCGGATGTTGCGTGAGCTCGAATAGAGTCCAGGACAAGGTATTCGCAGTTGTTTCCTGGAGTTCTGGGTTCAGTGGTGAAATTAATGAAAGTCACACTCGTACATGTCCGGCTTGCATTATGGTTCTGCACAGAGTTCAGCTGAGTTCAGACGAGAAAGCGCGGGAAGACACCTACTTCATCTGCGCAAGCATTTCAGCTTCGGAGAGACTCGTCCGTGGATTTTCCGACGCATTTGCCTTGACTTTAAAACGAATTATAATGTGCCTGACGCAAGAGAAGACGAGGTTTGCCTACCCAGCAAGCTCATGATGTCCCGTTTGCCTTTTCCCGCTATCAGAGCCTCGGCCTTCTGTTCGACAAGCTGCTTCGAGATGCCAACGGCAATTTTGTCGACTCGACGACCATTCCGTAGACCGCCCGTAGGGGCGTAGTCTATTATAAATTTTACCACAGAAACGGGCAGGAACTCCATCAGCCCCAAAACAAATATGGTCGCATTGCTCGGTGCTCGAAACATTGGGCTGTAAATTCGTCAATAGAAAGGACGGAAGAGGGTTGCAGGAAGACAGACACGATGCTAGAAAGAGATTTTGCGAATTGATCTTCTTGGTTGTTCGTGGTTCCAAATTGATAGTCGAACGCAACTGTGAAAAGGGGTGGAATTTAATGTCTGACAGTAATCACGGCGGATGCAATCGCACCTTCGCCGATGACGTCGAGGAAGAATCGGGAGAAGTAATGGGGAACATTGACCTCAACGGAGTCCACATCGCTTATACGTTCTCTCCACTGGGCACAAAGCTATTCCAAATGTCGGTGTTGAGATTCCGCGATGCTTTTCGCGTCGTTCAACATACCTTCTACAAAAGGGAGCAGAGGTTTAATATTGCACGTGTAGCGTGAGAAGAAGAGATGCGCACATTCGCGTAGGCCGTAAATATAGGGACATAGGACCGCGCCTCAGCTGTGCCAAAAGCCGGAGAAATCACTCGGCGTTGCCGCCTATGCGTTTCGTCTATCATCTGTGATTACTAGGATAAGCCATAATGTTTCCACACATACGCACTATTCGACCACACGAGGCCAGGTCCCGTAACAATCCTCGACAGCTCGGCTCTCACACCCTGCTTTCGAATATTATATCCGGAGTTATAGATATGGTGAAGGGCCCCCGGGTCGGATACGAGTAGGCGGTCGGTCTGCCGCTTATCAGTCAAGGCGAGACATGTGGTAAATTGGAGAAATGTACTCCGAGGATGCCCTTCAGCCGGACGATGTGTCCAAAGCGCTCTTGCCACTTGAAGTCGGCCTGTGAGATTTTAAATGGTAGTAAATTTTACAGAGAGCCCAAAGCACGTACCTCCCCAGCCTGGGACTGTAATAACTCCGGTAGGCAGCCTGGTTGATGAAGATGGCAGTTGTAGCGAGGGACCCCGCCGAGCAATATGAACTAAAAGTACCGAGAATAAACGACTCCGCCTCTGGTCCTGGAATATCCGCAATGGAGATCCGAGTCCATCTGCGATAAATCCTGTAAAGCGTCAAAACACCAAAAAATGCCAATATAAGTTGGAGGAGAGGTTCCATTACGGTTACACTAGATTGGTCTTGCACACTGGGACGTATTTATGGGCAGGGCGAATCCTGATCGGAATTAGGGACTAAGTACTGTAGCGGGCATGATTGCCCCAATTAGATACATCTCGGACATTATAGTTCCCCGCGCTTTTAGATATTTACCGCCGCTTATCAGCATTACTCAACTTTTTTTTTTCTTTCTGTGGGCGCCGCCGCGCCGTGAGGCGTCGTTCAGAAGGCAGGGATGGCTTGAAATCCCAGTTCCTTTCTCCTTCCGGACGTTACAATTAGGACTTGAAAATAGCTACTTTTGGTGACCATCCGGTCAATTTGTAAGGCGCCGGCAACTAAAGGCCGCTTACGTTCAGCCGCGGCCGCCGCTTTAATTTTAAGTGGTTGGAACAGACAGTGGGAGCCTTTCGGCCAAGTCGCGAGGATTCAGTTATTGAAGTCAGGGACGAAAGTGTACATAGAACCTGTAACTAGTACACCGGGATACTTCCTGGCCCCGGCCCTAAGCGGGACCGTGCTGGGTGTAATGCTACCTACCTACCTACCTGTGGACATGGTCACGGTGGAGAGTAAAAAGAGTCATTGGTGGCACAGTGGCATTTCCCATCGAACCAAATACTAAATTAAGCAAGACACCGTTCAATGGACAATGTAAAATTATAAATAGCGTCGCTTTGGTACACATGACCGTGTTTCAAACCCCGCCCATGTTCCGACTTCTGCCGAATTCTGCCGGCCCAAATTCAATTGAGCCATTCTACCGGGTCAAATGGCAGATTGGTAGTATTCTGCCAACAACACTAGGTTGAATGCAGTGAATGCAGAAGAGTCGACGTGGTGGAGGGCCAGAAAGAGCCGGTTCTGACTGAAAAATTTGACATACATCCTTTTGATGGAATCAGACAAAGTTTAACTCATCTAGGCAACTACCCTGCACTCGCCCAAGATATTGGAAAAATCTGGAGACTATGAAAGACGATAGGAAAAGATTCCAGGAATGATAGAGTTAACTGAGAGATTAAATTTGAGGTTCCAAGTTTCCCCTTCAGTGCAACCGATATCAATACAGATAATTACCGCAGACAGTTTCGGCTCCTATGCTTTGTAATATGATATTTAGTATTTTGTGAGTGCATTTGGGAGTTCAGATTAACGGGACACCGGTACACCGGCGGTGTGATCGAGATCACAATTTGGGAGATGCCGATCCACGGCACGACAGGGGGAAAACATATGTCCACACCGCCGAAAGTGCTCCCTTGCGGACATTTGGGCTGAATATTGGGCAATTATTGACTTAGAATACTATAATAGTGCCCAATTGAATGTGATTTGTTTTGGAGCCATATTATGTGCATAGTCATTGAATGCCCCTGTCCATACCTGTGACTGATGGCGGGGTCAAAGCTCGAAAATGAGTGATCCAGGCGAGAACGGCAGGTCCTCTCGTCTAATTATTTATTGACCAATTTTAGTTGCGCCATCTCTTGACATTCATACACATATTAGCCCCTATGTGAGAAAATATCAGTGACAGGGTTTGTGATCCAAGGGTGATGAGTAGCCATATTCAACTCAACACTGTTAATAAACATCCTAGTGGAAAACATGTCGCGGAGGAGAATACGAGAATAGAATTGGGAGGAGAGAGGCGCAAGGGATTTTCAAACTCCGATCAATGTGCCGCGTTGCCGCCGGTGAGCACAGCCCCCCGGTATTCCGTTAATCTGAGCTCCCAAACTTTGTGGTATTTTGAATAAATTTCAGTGATACCGAACCTTAATGTTATTCCCTCTCATTTCAATTGCACTAAAGCTGTAACCTAAACTTTGATAATAGGTTCTAATTTCAGACCAGTTTTATTGTAATCTGATTTTTTGATGGGATCAACTTAGGCTGCACCGTATTTTGGTAACCTTAGGTGTGACAACACATGTTGTATGATGTGTACAACTGCTGGTTGAACAGCAAAATATATGTATGATATGTACAATAGCCGGTTGAACGGCAGTGTTTCGGGGCCAGTAGTAAGTCATCACAGTATCTGGTGGGATTGAAAGTATAAGATCAAAAGATATTTGAGTTAGGAAGGAGCATAATAACAAATGAGATGTAAGGCAGAAATCTTACTCAAAAATCACACCGTAATATGCAGGCCCTTCTGTTCTCCGTCCACAAGTTTTTGATCCTCTTCCTCATAAGCCGAGTCCCGACCCTTTCCAAGATCCGCCCCTGGGACATCTAGCTCCGCAAGTTGCGGAGGCTGTCCCTCATAACACTCCAAAATTTCGGCCTTAACTGTGGCCAGTTTGGCATCAATCCGAACCACATCCCTGGCTTGTGAGGACCTTGTAAACAAAGGCCTTGCTGCCTTCCACAACCCCACGGCCCTCAAGACTTCTCCATGACTTTTCCATATATCAGCCATTCGAGCCATACAATCAGCCCTCCACCGATGGACATCCATAAATGTGAATCCATCCAAAGCGACATTGAACAAGCTGAGTGCTGTTTTGCCATCGCCTTGCACAGCAGAAATCTGGCCAAGGCAGTGGAATGCTTTCATAATAGCCAGCTTGTCCTTGTATCTCAATGCTAGTACAAGGAATATCCCTGCCCAACCAATGGTGGTTTGTATATTGTTCATTCCAGTAGAAAGGTCTGCAAGTCTTTCAAGGGAAGCAGTTGCTGTTACCATGTCACACTTTTGTGACCAAGCAAAAGATCTTGTGAATATCACATTTGCAGTGCCAAGGTCACCATCTCTGAGACAAAGCTCTGCCAATCGCTGATCTGTCACAAGTTCTAGCTGCATTTTTTGAAGCCCATATAATGACTTGCAGTACAGCTGACATTGTTCCAATTTTTTCCTAATGAGTCGAGACTCTATCCCACAAACAATATCAATGAGAGCAATATTCAGGTTTGCTGAAATTGAAAGATATCCTGTTGGTTCGCTAGTGGCTGAAATGGAAACCTGCATGTTGCGTGACTCCAGATATTCTGTTCTCAAAAGATGTACCTCTGCAGCGAAATTTTGGAGATGCAACTCCAATGTACATCCTCCTAGACCACAAGAAATCAGAAGCCATATGGCTTCTTTGAGGAGTATTTGAGCTTCTGAATAGTTTCCAGACATGATGTGGGAGAGACCTTTGATGCACAGGTACTCTGCTTGTTGGAAAATGCTGCCAAGGTGCTCTGCAGATTCCTGTGCTCTTGATGCATGTTTCTGAGCAACACCGGCATTTCCCGTCAGGATCATGAGCTGGGATACCACACACAAGACATGTTGCCCAACCATAATGGGGGATCCAGTACTGTCTGCCAAATACATGGCTTTTTGATAATGTGCAAGGGCACCAACCATGTCAGATTGGGCATAGGCATAATATGCTGCAAGTGCCATGCACCATTCAGCTAGTGCACAATGAGGCTAAAGTAACACAAGTCCACAGGTTCTGACTTACCATGTTCCAACGGATCTTTGAACTCGAAATATTGATTCCCTTTTGTAATTTTTGCTTCAGCATCAACAAGAGGCACAAATTTCCCATTTTCAACAATCTGAATCAAGTAATCCCCATATATTGGGCTGTCTTTCCAACACAAATTTTGGTTGGGTATTTTCAGTAATAGTGGTGAATATGTGTCCAGTGTCAGCGCATAGAAGCGGTTTAGATTGAGAATGCTCTCATAATTGCTGATAGTGTCTGGACACTCTGTGGCAAGAGAATCTTGAAGAACAGTGGTTATATTGCCCACATTCCTTGAAAGTTGTGACACTATTTTTGCTGCATTACGATGCCGATGATGTTTCCACAGATCAAGAAGATCGTAAAAGTACTTTCTGAGTTTTAACTTCAGTGCATTTGTTGGAGGGTGGGCATGGAGAATATGCTCCCGCATAGGAGCAAGGACTTGGATTCGCTTTTCTTTACTGACAAATGCAAGGGCTGTCCTGAGCAGAGTGGTCTTGCTGGCAAGGATGTCTGTGATAGGTAGTTCAGCTTGAAGCAACTCAGCATCTGTGAACCCATCTGGGAGCAATGAAAGAATGCTGAGCAGAGCCTGAGCGCCTGGTGTCATGCGGGAACTTGTGAATGACAGCATGATTGATATGTCCAGACTGGATCTTTTGTCGTATCCATCTGAAAGCATGCGCGTGCTTTCAGTTTCCCATCGAAACAATGCCTTGTCACATCCTTCATGAGCAGCCACACTTGCCATGAGGCTGACTGCTAGAGGAAGATTCCCCGTGAGTTCAAGTAGTTTCTTGACTTTGTCTTCTTCATGTATGCTGTCTGCAACTTCAATGAATGCCTGGAGTGCTGCAGAGCCAGGAAGTGGTTGGAGAGGTGCCAAAAAAGGGTGACTCCATTTGACTTTTGCTGGATGTTCAGCACCACACATGGTGATCTATGAGGTAGTTGAGTCATGAAGTTCCTTGAGCAAAATGCTACACACCATTAGACCCAACTGGGGAATATCTGTCAGGAGAGAAAGGAATTCCTCAACCTCATTCCTTGATGAGACTGATTCCCAAGATGTCTCCAGATTATCCAAGACCAGAAGAGACAGAGGAGCATGTATGAAGTGTTGAGCAACTTTCTTTGGAAGATTGGGTCCCTTGTCAACTCCAATGTGGTCTGCAATAGCTGACACCAGCTCAATACATGTTGGAGTGGAGTGGCATTGAACAAAGTATCGGTGCGAATACTTTTCCACAACTGCATCAGCATGGAGAGTCACAATGGAAAGACTGGTCTTTCCCATGCCCCCAGGACCCAGGATGGCAATGCGGGGGGAGTCCTGCAAAAGAATGTTCACAACCTTCTGAACCTCGGATTCACGGCCATGGAAGATTTGAGGAGAAGGGGGAAGCATAGAAAGGGATCCAGAGCTGCACACAAGGTTGAGGTATATTCATAGTACAACAGAATTCTTCCCACCTGGCGCCAAAGCTTGACAAAGTCTCTGACACCTAAGAAACCTGAGCAGGGATAAGGGGAGATAAAAGTGTCCTTACAGTTGAACCATCTGAATTAGTCAGTTCAGGGTGAGCTTTCAAGAGGACAACAAGCTCTTCATGCTGTTGCTTGGCATCCTTTTTCATTTTCATCATGTGGGACAAGGTTGAACTAGTGGCTTGAACCTGAAACAGATTAGAGCTACACAACAGTAGGTTAAATTGATGTACCGCAAATGTTTGCTGGGCATGACTGAGTTCATTGCTATATTCCTTCAATCTTGCGGCATTATCCAGCTGCCTGAACACCTTTTTTATCTTTCCCATCCTTCCAAGGCCTTCCAGAAACATGAACACTTTTTCAAGTGTTCTATTGTAGTGCCTCAATGAAGGTGTTTTAAGAGATATATAAAGTTCGGCTTACTCCGTGAAATTTGCTATGTCATATAACAGTGCTGTCGGAAGGACACCTTGGTTTTCGGACACAGAATATAGTTTCAAAATGGTGCAGAGAATTTCATGTATTTGTGCAACCATTTCAAAACATTTATCCTTATTTGAATGCACTTTCTGTTCAAAGTTTTTTCCCAATCACTGTGGATACGCTCTAGGGGACTTACCTCAACACTTCTCACAATTGACAGAGTCAATGCCGAAGTAGAATCCAGGAAAGGAATATCGGTAGTGTTTGCAATTTCCTTTGCAGCGGTGGCAGCAAGAGTGGTATATTCAATGAGGTTCTTGATCTTTGTGGAAGGCTGCATTGGGGGCACGTTCAATGTGATGGGACCAGCTGTAGACCTTGCTTATATATACTCTCTTGACCTCGCACTCGCACGGGTAGCCTTCTAACTGTATTCTCACCATCACATCAGGGCCCCGGGCAAGATGATGCAGTTTCAATCCCGCATAGCACACAGCACCTACAATAGAAATCAATTGCACTTTTCCAATTCGGAAAAATGCTACCTGCCTCACACTCCACGGAATTTAATGTGCTGCATCTCCCATCTCCCTTATGACCTGTGCACTATGTTCAGAGTAGGAGTGGGAATAGTCTTTGGCTGATGACTAATTTCGGCCTAGAACAGGTGAGCATGGAACCCAGATGGAACCGCACTTTGGATCCTTGAAGATGTATCAAGACATGATATCCACACACTGCAGTTCCCACAAAATAGCCCGCATTTGTTAAGCAGATTGACAGAAAAATGAGGTAGAGGAACTTTGGAACCCATCAACTGTGGTGGAGCACTGTAATTCCTGGCTTGCTGGTGACACCGCTCTCTTCTGCCAGTCCCAGGCATCTGCCGAGGATTTATTTGACATGAAATGCGCAGGGGACCGTGGAAGCTGTGAGAGATCTCTTCTCACACCGGCCTCGGCATGGCTTTGGATGAAGATGATCAATCCGCATATAACTGAAAACTATATTCATCTTTGAACACTCATGCGGGCCAGAGGGAGAATGCATACCCGGCAACAGGTCAGGATAAGATGATCAATCCGCATATAACTGAAAACTATATTCATCTTTGAACACCCATGCGGGCCAGAGGGAGAATGCATACCCGGCAACAGGTCAGGATATTTTGACTTGATGTTGACACTGCGTGCCAAAATGATCTAGAACCTAGCGAAATGGAGGCAGGCACATTTATAGCTGTTTCCGAAAACCTTGAGACTGATCAATTTTTTTTGCTCGCACGGAATTTGATCCAGTGCTAAAGATTTCCTCTTTGGGCTCGGATCAACTGCCATTTCGGATATGGCTTTCCCTCAATATTTTTCGTTCCGCCAAAAGAGTAGCTCACAGGCGTGGGCCTGTCTGTGAGTCTTCCGGCTTCAAGCCCCCAATTCAGAACTGTGACTTGGTGCCTGTATGAATTTCTTTTCAAAAACTTGAGTGCCGGCAGTTCGGCTTGGCGAGTTCAAAAATGGTAATGCATAGCATTGGATCAAATTTTGATGTGGGCAAAAATCTCTGATCAGTCTCAAGGTTTTCGGAAACAGCTGTAATGTGCCGCAAGTATTCTTTGTCTGCCGCCAAGGGGTGACGGGGCAAAAAGTGTTGGATATCAACTACCAAAAACCTCCTGTCAGGACCCCGGAACTCGCTCGACCACCACTACCAGTCAGCAATCATTTGGAACGGTGGGCCGAGCCTCCGGGTCAATAGCGAAAGGGATCAGATCTGGCATCAACGATACATCAAACGCGCTTGCGCCGAGTCTCATTTGCAACTTGTATGTGTCCCCAAAGAGCCAGTACCTAGCTACAGTGTGTTCATGCCATTATAATTAAGTTTTGTTACTATTCTACTCTCTGGAATGCAACTTTCCCAATTTTAATCGGTAGAGGCACTGAACTACCTCGGTCCCAGAGACTCTGGGAAAGGTAGAATGGGTTTCTGGGGTAAACAGGAGGCAAGGAGGGGGGGACAATATAATGGATGTGCATGTAGTCGGCGATGTCTAAGGTCGTCCGAGGGCGGATTCACGTCGCGATACATGTTGATACATGTTGATTTGTCTCGGCAAATCCCGTTTCTGCTTCCCCCGACCGTAGATTTTCAGGCAAGATCCAGAGAGTTACATATATGGACACAGGAAAATAATTAGAACAAAATAGATATCTCAAGTTAGCCCTAGAGGCCAGGGGAAAAAAGCTTCGCAAAACCGAGGCAAAAAGTGGTTTGCCAGGACCCCGGATACTCGATCAGGTAGTAGTCGATGTCCGGAGTTAAGGTTTTCGCTACCCCTTGTCTGCCGCAAGTATTTTAGGTCATTTGATGCATATGCCGCAACTTTTACGCCCTTTTGGTACCTCCGAAAAAATTGCGGCACTATTCGTGTTGCCGCAACTTTTCTTTTGAGGTGCCACAACTTTTTTTCTTAAGTGCCGCAACGTTGATATGTGGGTCCAAATGCACATTTAATATGTCGCAAGTATTTTTGGTCTGTCGCAAGTATTTTAGGTAATTTGATGCCCTTTTGGTACCTTCGAAAAAGTTGCGGACCATTCGTGTTGCCTCTCCTCCCTACGTCTTACCCGCCCTGCCCACTCGTCCCGTCCTCCTCCCTGCAGTGTACCCGCCTCGCCGTCCACACCAGTCGCGTATAAGTGCCTACCTACTCGCCCGTCCGCCTTTCCTCTTTGCTTCCTCCCTGCACCACCTGCTCCCGCCAAGCCGGCGCCCCGAGTCTTTGCTCCGCTTACCAGTGGCGCATCTTCCGCCCGCCCGCCCTTCCTGCTCCCCTCAGACTATACACCTCTCCCTCTCCCTTCCCCTGGCCATACCTCCTCGCTCGCTCGCCCCTTCTCTTCCCTCCCTCCCCTCCCCTCCCCTCCCGGCTCCCCCGAGTCGAAACTCCGCTCACCATCTTCCGCCCTGCTGCCTGCCCCTCCCCCCCCCCAGTCGCTTATAAGTACCTACCCGCACACCCCGCCCCGCCATACTCCTACGTACCTCCTACCCGCCTCTCCCCAGCCAGTACATAGCCAAGCCTCCCTCCCGCCCCTTCCCTCCCTTGCCGCGATGCCCCCCGAGTCGAAGCTCACCACCACCTTACACCCTCTCCCGCGCCCCGTGCGCCGGGAAGGCCGCCCTCAATGCCCAGGATGGCTCCTCGCTACATATATGCTATCTCCACAGCGTGCAATAGCTGCTTCACAATGGCACTGTCATGCCATGCCGTCCGAACACACCCTCGCGTCGGGGAGCTGCCTGAAAACGGCCATAGCTGCGCGCATACTTAATCCAATCGCTCAGACACCACAAGCGCACACCCACACCATACAACGCGCTTTGGCCGCGCGGCGTTTGTGCATCTTTGTCGTGCGATGGCGCTATTCCGTGTATTTGCCGCTATTCGGTGTTGTGTACGCCACGCTGATTTATTTTCAAGTAATTTCAACGAGTTGGAAGATGTCTTGGTTTAGCTTGATTTCTGCGCGCGGTCTACATTATAGTAGTACATACGTACCGATTTTGGGCGGGTCCAGAAAAAATACATGATTTCCGAAAACGTTCCGTACTTGTTTTCGCTCCGCTATTACACGGAATACTGCGGGCTCCGTCAGAGCCACCGGTGGCCATCAATGTATATTCCTTACACCAACTCCTAAATTAAGTAAGACAGAGTTAACGGCTAATGGAAAATTATAAATAGTGTCGCTTTGGCACACATGACCGTGTTTCAAACCCCGCCCATGCTCCGACTTCTGCCGAACTCTGCCAGCCTAAATTCAATTGAGCCATTCTGCCAGGTCAAATGGCAGATTGGCAGTATTGCAGAAGGGTTGATGTGGTGGAGGGCCGAATAAAAGGGTCCAGCTTTTTGGTTGTGATAATATCACTCCAGATACAGACAGAGATCCTATTCTCCAGCCTGCGAGATCTATTGAAAGTGGAGGAAGAGGAGGTTGTGCCGATACCATCACCGCATCAGTCCATCAATAAGTTGAATAATGATGTTGCTCTGTTTGCCTTGACTCGTTAGTTCAACATTAGTTACCATTTTCCTTGCATTTTCCCATTTCAGAGGTGAACTGAAACTCTGAGTGAAAAGGGTGTGCAATCTGGGAAAGCTTTCACAGTGCTCTGTGGTTTTATTCCTCACTTCAATATACGATTAAATCCCCTTACTCCGTCTTCTCGTCGCGGGTATGGAACTAATTACTTTTCGAGACCGACGCGTCGCTTGTGGAAGAAGTGTGCTTCGTAATGACGAGGCCTTTTAATCTGACCACCGACTAGATATCCGACGCCCGCGGGGGTCCCGACTCCCGACTACTGGTCTCTTGTAGTGCAGAGCCTTGGTCGAAAAGCGGTCGTTGAAGGCGGGGGAAATCGACCGTGCGTACTTGTCTCTATTTATTCTTCTTGAGCTAATGTAACAGCTGTTTTTTCCACCGTACAAGCCTTTAATTCCAGGATAAGTATTATAAGTACACTGACAATATCAATTTCTCAACAAATGCGGCTTGGGGATATGCAACAGCTCTTGGAAAGGATCATGCAACAGAAATAGGAAACCCCATAGCCCGCCTAGCAATTGGCTCCTCGATGTCTTCCTCCGTGCTCAGCCCTACGAAGTTGACACCGGTCGTCGCGACAGGAAAATCGGGCGGCGGCACACCGCGCAAGAAATGCTCCTTTTGGGCGGCGATGTACTTCGCGTTCTGCGGCGTCAACGGGACTGCCGGAATATACATGACTGTGATACGGCGTGATTGAGTACCACTGGACAATATAAAATGGTGAAGGAATACCTGCAGAGTCTTCGCTTCCGATGTGCTCCGTTTCAACAGAATGGACGACGTCACAGTGCCAGAAAACTGCACCGCCAGGGCTAACCGGTGGCATGGACGTCATGCTCTCCTCGAGGAGGAGATGAGGGTGGAGCGCCGGAGTTGGGTGTGGGCCTCCGAACCCGTCGGCTTTCGGATAGATGCCTTGGAATTCAGGGCTTGTAATGTCTGGGTTGGGGAATTAATTCAGATGAGCGAGACAAACATATAGCACGGCTCACCATATTCCCAATTCTTCGCGTCGAGAGCGTCCTTAGAATCGGCTGGAACCAGAGGCCGGAAGAACGGACGCAGGATGATGTATGCGTTGGAAAGACGAACGTCCGGGAATACCTTGAGAGTTCCTTGTCGCGGTCCAGTGTTGCTGGAAAAATGATCAGAACGTAAATAGCCAAAGAGATCGGTAAGAAACCTTATGGCAAGCCATCCCTGGAACGTCCGGAAAATAGTGGACTGCATATATTATGTGTTAGGAAGTGTTCCACATCGAACTCAGTTACACACCCGACCGGGTAGGTTGTAGAGGGATGTCCGCGCATTCAAACGCGGTTCTAAAGCATATGGATCGTGCTTCCTCCAATCTCCAGCGAGAATATCTTTGAAGCAGGCACGGAAGTTCGCATCCTCCCAACGCTCGATGGAGCCACCTAGGAATAGAATTAGCTCGCTCAAGTTTAATGTGTTAGCACTTCTAAAAGACGCGCCGTCCACATGCGGGGGAAGACCTCCCCAGTGCCCGCCAGGGTGCCTAATGCGGAAACGGTCGGCGTAAGTGAGCGGCGTTAAGAGATCCACGCCTTCTAATTTCTCGTCAGTACTGGTATGGTACAAGCTATTGAGCCAGGTCGTGGCGGCCAGCATATTAGGGTGAGCTCTGGCTTTTACTTGTGCCTTGGTCCAGCTGGGGTGATTGAATGAGTGAATAAGGCATACTCAAGCAGAGACGTACTAGAGCTGGAAGAATTGCTTATTGTCCTCAGGAAATCCTGCGCCCAGCAAGTGAGATCGAGAACTAGCATTAGAATAGCGCGAACCTTCAGCTTGAGGGTTTGCCTTGACAAACTCCTCCAAACTTGTCTTCCACGAAATCGCTTCCGCATCATCTACGATATCCTTGATCACGACGGATCCTTTGCGCTTTATATCCGCAATTTGAGCTTCAGATACACTGCCCAAATCTGGTGCCGTGTTTGTTCCAAGTCTCGACGGCTCATAATCCTCGAGCTTACCTGAGAATGCAATTTGGGGGATGTACTGAGAGATGGATAGAATCAAGATCTCTTTCTGTAAGGTCAAATCCTTAACTCACTGCAGAGCCCTCAGTTGCGATAGCTTTGGTAACCTTGTCCAGTTCCTCGAGAACTTCGTTCCAGGCACGAGTGATATTCTCCTGGAAGTTAGGATCCGCGGCAGCGATGTCGCGCTTGATGTCGGCCAAACGAGCAGGCATTTTTTTGGTTGTGTCCATGGTGGTCGAATTGAAAGAAGCTTGCGGCTACCGTGAGGCGTGATAATAACAGTGACACTGGAGTCAGGACCGGGGACCGAGTCAGATCCGAGGAGTCAGAGGACAAGGTTGGTCACCCGGAGAAGTCACATGCGAACTGCGAGGTTATTGGCGCTGGGAAATTATCATTGTCAATAAGATATTTGCCACTGCCAACCAGAATCCGGACAGCGAATATTATTCGAATGAATAGCCTGAGCGCACAAGATACCCGCAGCTGATTCGAAATACACGAGCCTGCCCGCTCATACATAATAATGCTGGATGTGTCCCGGGCCTGCAGCCGCTGAGAATCGTATCCCAGAGGAGACCAAAGATAACAGTAAACTGAACAGACGCCGTCTTTGAAACGGGCACGATGGTGGAATGCAGGGCAATCAGAGCTATATACGGTGGGTGGCTAATTAGTAATAGTTACGTTGAAGAGGCGCTTAAGCCTGACGCTCTGGTTCCCAATAGAAGTCCACGGAGAAGTTGGAACAGTGGCACGCAGGGGGGTGCTACAGGCGCATGGTTTGAAGCCTACTAGATCGCACATCGAGAAGAGAGCTAGCAGACGGAATCGTGAGCCCCAGAGCTTATGGAAGTTTAGGATTAACCGTTCTTTAAGCATTCACACCGCCAGATGCAAGTTTTCAGGCGGGCTGATAATGTAACTTAAATTATGAATTTCAGAAACTAATTTCAGTAAGCCTTAAGTTGCACCTTAAACTCTTATTTTCAGGACACCTGAAGTTGAAACTGAATATATTATATTAAGTTACAACTTCAGGAGGCCTGAAGCTCTGAGTTTCAGCAACGATTTTTGCAAGGCTGAAATAGCACCTTAAATTATAAGTTTCAGTTGCAGATTCAGCACAAGTGAAATTAATAATTTAAGGGTGCCCCAAAAACAATAGTATCAGCAGGCATTCAAGTCCACCTGAAACAATAAGATTAAGGCACGATTTCGGCCAAACAATAAGTTTCGGGCACAGTTTCAGCCTTCACCAGCCAAAACTGTGCATTAATCTTATTGTTTTGGGCAGACTGGAATGCTGCCTGAAATTATTGTTTTCAGGTACTCTTAAATTATTAAGTTCACCTGTACTGAATCTGCAACTGAAATTTATAATATAAGGTGCAAATTCAGTCATTGAGAACTGTTACTTAAGTTCAAAGATTCAGACCCTCTGAAGTTGTAACTTAATCTAGTGTATTCTGCTTCAATTTCAGACATTCTGAAAAAAAATATTTAAGATACATTTTAGGGCATACTTTATGTTGTTTCTGAAATTACAAAATTAGGTTACATTTACAGGGTTCCTGAAATCTTGCAATTGGCGGTGTGATTACTTACCCTCGCGATTCTTTGCATCTCTTTGGTTTCATCCCCATTGAGAATATTTCCACACTCCTCTCTTTTCTCTCTGATTTTTCAACACCAAAGAAGCGTGAACTGCCCGATACAGCGCCAAATGCATCCCCATAAATACCACTCTTTCGCACTATCCCCGAACATTCCAAAGGCTGTTGAGCTGCGGATGTACTACTGTGTGACTCGTGAACTGCGGAATCAGCACAAATTGGGACGGTCCGGCGAAAGACCCTAGCCTCGTGGATCCACAGGTTCGCAAAAAGCTGTTCAACAAGCGTGTCATTCCCACTCGGCATACCGAGGCCACGTAGTGCTGTGAACACATAAAGGGGAAATATTTGGGCAACGTCCAATATTCACTTTCGCCTTTCCTCCTCCCCCGTTCTGAATTCTGCTGACTGAATCCCATTGCCTAATTATTGTACCAAGCTCCTGGATCAAATGACATGCAAGTACTTCAATCGTAGCAAGTCTCTGGTCCGATTCTTTTGGGTACTTTCGTTTTGAACTACAACTGCAATTCATCTGGATCAAAACCACCTGCAGTTCAAGCCATAACGGAATTTATTTCTCCGTCGGTGAAGCATATCCTGGCGCCGACTTTTTTGCGTTACATTTCCTCCTTCTTTCTGATAAATTTCAATGGATTTTTGTTGCCGAATCCGGTGGGAGTTCTGTAGCCCTTGAAGCAGTTCATTGTCGTGTCTCAGCTACAGGTCCCACGCTTATGATTCTCTCATGTCGAATGTCATTCTTCATGCCTACCTCAATGGACTCTGGGATATCAAATTACCTGTTTTCCAATCGCACTCATCTTCTATACATGAATGGTCTCTGGGAGTTGTCAACAACCTCCGCTGATCTCGCAAGTAAATTACTCTCGGAAGCTTGCCACGATTTCTCGCATGCTTTTCCCTGGATTTTTCTACGTATCGATGTCTGAAGCTGTAGCTTCAGAACAAACATCTCTCCGATTTGATCTTCACAACATCTTTTTTATTCCCTCACTCTCCCGTAGTCAGTGTTCACGTTGAATTATCCATTTAAATCAATAGTATTACCTAACTACTTTTCCCAGTGGCCGGAGCGAGGCACATCTTGTGAGAAGAGAACAATCAGAACCAAGTCAGAACGGATCAAACGACTGGTCAGCTGGACCGACTCGCACAAGAACTTGACAAAAACTGCCAACCGCATAATGGGTCCTCACCACTTGGGATCTCACTAGTTCCTCAGGTTGTTCCCTTGCCTGCCAAAATGCCCCGAAAAACAACGAACGCGTGAAAGCAGGCATGTAGGTAAATATATGACATCAAACACACCAACAATGCAAATGAGATGGATGATTCACCAACAGAGGCAGAGCAGTAAGTGCGCTCCGGTAGAACGTGAAAGGATCATCTACCCGACAAAGACATGACCCATGATCCATCCATCTACCAGCTACATAATTTTATTCATTTATTTCAAACTTGGGGATGCATAGGGTTCACGTTAAATGGTCTCGACACACTCACAAATTTCCGTGCCCACAATGTGCTTCGCAGCAAGCTTTGGTCACACTGCGACAAATCACGCGCCGTTATGGTTCAAAAGTTGGTTCAAAGCTGAAAAAGGGGTAAGCAGAATCCATCGACTGATATTACAATAAACTGAACTGAGAAATACTTGATGGCCGCATAAAAACTAATTCGAACGGGCCATGTGATGACTCTTCATACATTCCTGCCATGATTTCCCATGCGCAAAGCCGCTGAAATCCAACTGTGTCGTTCCGGATGCGGAGATGACGAGGGAGGTTTCCGGAAATATATAACCCTTCACGCAACCAAGGTGGGACCCAGAGGATAAGCTGGGATTCAGGGCTCAATGTCCAGCCATCCTTGAGCGTCCAACCATCTCCGAATGGTCGGTGTGGAGTAGAATCAGCTTTGATTTGTTTATAAAGATCAGTGCGGCCATGGATGCTAATATGTGCAGTACGAACCTCGGAGACACGAATTGTCCTATCTCTAGAACCAGAGGCGACCCGCTGACTGTTGGGGGAGAAAGCAACAGACCAAACTGGCCCGCTGTGCCCTTCGAATATATGGGAGAATAATTGGATAGCTAATGATTGAATGGCAAAACCGAGTCACCGTGCAAGCGTGAGACCTGTAGCTGAGACACGACGATGAACTGCTTCAATGGCTACAGAACTCCCACCGGATTCAGCAACAAAAATCCATTGAAATTTATTAGAAGGAAGGAGGAAATGCAACCCAAAAAAGTCGGCGCCAGGATATGCTTCACCGAGGGGAGAAAGAAATTCCGGTATGGCTTGAGCTGCAGATGATTTCTGGCATTGGACTGCAGGCAGTGAAGGGAGAAAGGGACAGCCTAAGCAAGTTCGGAAGCATTTTGATCCAGGTGAATTGCAGTCGTAGTTTGAAACAAAAGTACCTGGAAGAATCGGACCAGAGACTTGCTACGATTGAGGTACTTGCATGTCATTCGATTCAGGAGCTTGGTGCAAAAATTGGGCAATGGGATTCAGTCAGCAGAATTCAGAACGGGGGAGGAGAGAGGGTGAAAATGAATATTGGATGTTGCCCAAATGTTTCCCCTTTATGTGTTCACAGTACTACGCGGCCTCGGTATGCCGAGTGGGAATGACACGCCTTTCGAATGGCTTTTGGGAACCTGTGGATCAAGCCAGGGTCTTTCACCGCCAATTTGTGTTGATTCCGCAGTTCACATGAGTCACACAGTCGTACATCCGCAGCAGTCCGCCAACCGTTGAAATGTTCGGGGATAGTGCGAAAGAGTGGTGCTTAAGGGGATGCATTTGGCGCTGTATCGCGCAGTTCATGCTTCTTTGATGTTGAAAAATCAGAGAGAAAAGAGGAGTGGAGATGGGGATATTCTCAATGGAGATGAAACCAAAGGGATGCAAAGAATCGCGAGGGTAATGCTTAAAGAACGGTTAATTAGTTACCATTTTCCTTGCATTTTCCATGTCAGAGGTGAACTGGAACTCTGTGAGTGAAAAAAAGGATGTGCAATCTTGGAAAGCTTTCGCAGTGCTCTGTGGTTTTATTCCTCACTTCAATATGCGATTAATTCCCCTCTCCGTCTTCTCGTCACGGGTATGGAACTGATTTGACATTTCCAAACTGACGCGTCGCTTGTGGAGGACGTGTGCTTTGTAATGACGAGGCCCTTCAATTTGAGCACCGACTGGATATCCGACGCCCGCGAGGTCCCGACTACCTACTGGCCTCTTGCAACCCAGAGGCCTTGGTTGAAAAGCGGAAGGCGGGGCAAATCGATGGTGAGTACTTGTCTCTAATTCCGAGACTCTCTATATATTCCTGAACTAATGTAACAGCTGTCTTTTCCAGCGTTCCATTACAAGCTTTTAATTCCATGATAGTCACTGTCCAATTGAGCATTGAACATTTCATGACTTGTTGAAAATTTACGTCAAGGACATGCCCCCACGCTCTGAAAGATGTAGTTGCCCGCTGTATTTTGGCGCGAGATTTAATAACACTACTATACTTTTTTTTCTTTCGATTTGCTCCGGTATGCCAATTTTGAGAACAGAAAACACTAAGTGCAGTGACAATATCAATTTCTTGTTCAAACGCCAACAAATGCGGCTTTGGGGGTATGCAACAGCTCTTGGAAAGGATCATGCAACGGAAATAGGAAGCCCCATAGCCCGCCTAGCAATTGGCTCCTCGATGTCTTCCTCCGTGCTCAGCCCTACGAAGTTGACACCGGTCGTCGCGACAGGAAAATCGGGCGGCGGCACACCGCGCAAGAAATGCTCCTTTTGGACGGCGATGTACTTCGCGTTCTGCGGCGTCAACGGGACTGCCGGAATATACATGACTGTGATACGGCGTGATTGAGTACCATTGGACAATATAAAATGGTGAAGGAATACCTGCAGAGTCTTCGCTTCCGATGTGCTCCGTTTCAACGGAATGGACGACGTCACAGTGCCAGAAAACTGCATCGCCAGGGCTAACCGGTGGCATGGACGTCATGCTCTCCTCGAGGAGGAGATGAGGGTGGAGCGCCGGAGTTGGGCGTGGGCCTCCGAACCCGTCGGCTATCGGAAAGATGCCTTGGAATTCAGGGCTTGTAATGTCTGGGTTGGGGGCATTAATTCAGATGAGCGAGACAAACATATAGCACGGCTCACCATATTCCCAATTCTTCGCGTCGAGAGCGTCCTTAGAATCGGCTGGAACCAGAGGCCGGAAGAACGGACGCAGGATGATGTATGCGTTGGAAAGACGAACGTCCGGGAATACCTTGAGAGTTCCTTGTCGCGGTCCAGTGTTGCTGGAAAAATGATCAGAACGTGAACAGTCAAAGAGATCGGTAAGAAACCTTATGGCAAGCCATCCCTGGAACGTCCGGAAAATAGTGGACTGTATATGTAATGTGTTAGGAAGTGTTCCACATCGAACTCAGCTACACACCCGACCGGGTAGGTTATAGAGGGATGTCCGCGCATTCAAACGCGGTTCTAAAGCATATGGATCGTGCTTCTTCCAATCTCCAGCGAGAATATCTTTGAAACAGGCACGGAAGTTCGCATCCTCCCAACGCTCGATGGAGCCACCTAGGAAAAAAATCAGCTCGCTCGAGTTTAATGTGTTAGCTCTTCTAAAAGACGCGCCATCTACATGCGGGGGATGATTTCCCCAGTGTCCGCCAGGGTGCCTAATGCGGAAACGGTCGGCGTAAGTGAGCGGCGTTGAGAGATCCACGCCCTCTAATTTCTCATCGGTACTGATATGGTACAAGCTATTGAGCCAGGTCGTGGCGGCCAGCATATTAGGGTGAGCTCTGGCTTTTACTTGCGCCTTGGTCCAGCTGGGGCGATTGAATGAGTAAATAAGGCATACTCAAGCGGGGACGTACTAGAGCTGGAAGAATTGCTTATTGTCCGCAGGAATTCCTGCTCCCAGCGAGTGAGATCAAAAACTAGCATTAGAATAGCGCGAACCTTCGGCTTGAGGGTTTGCCTTGACAAACTCCTCCAAGCTTGTCTTCCACGAAATCGCTTCCGCATCATCTACAATATCCTTGATCACGACGGATCCTTTGCGCTTGATATCCGCAATTTGAGCTTCAGATACGCTGCCCAAATCTGGTGCCGTGTTTGTTCCAAGTCTCGACGGCTCATAATCCTCGAGCTTACCTGAGAACGCGATTTGGGGGATGTACTGAGATGGATAGAATCAAGATCTCTTTCTGTAAGGTCAAATCCTTAACTCACTGCAGAGCCCTCAGTTGCGATAGCTTTGGTAACCTTGTCCAGTTCCTCGAGAACTTCGTTCCAGGCACGAGTGATATTCTCCTGGAAGTTAGGATCCGCGGCAGCGATGTCGCGCTTGATGTCGGCCAAACGAGCAGGCATTTTTTTGGTTGTGTCCATGGTGGTCGAATTGAAAGAAGCTTGCGGCTACCATGAGGCTTAATAATCTCACAAGGAGTCAGGACCGGGGATCCGAGTCAAATCCGAGGAGTCGGAGGACAAGGTTGGTCACCTGGAGAAGTCACATGCGAGCTGCGAGGTTATTGGTGTTGGGAAATTATCATTGTCAATAAGATATTTGCCACTGCGACTGCCAACCAGAATCCGGACAGCGGATATTATTCGAATGAATAGCCTGAGCACACAAGATGCCTAGAGCTGTTTCGAAATACACGAGCCTGCCCGCTCATACATAATAATGCTGGATGTGTCCCGGGCCTGCAGCCGCTGAGAATCGTATCCCAGAGGAGATAAAGGATAACAGTAACTGAACAGACGCCGTCTTTGAAGCGCGCACGATGGTGGAATGCAGGGAAATCCGAAGTATATCCGGTGGTGGCTCATAGTTACGTTGAAGAGGCGCTTAAGCCTGACGCTCTGGTTCCCAATAGAAGTCCACGGAGAAGTTGGAACAGTGGTACGCAGGTGGGTGCTACAGGCGCCTGGTTTGAAGCCTACTAGATCGCACATCGAGAAGAGAGCTAGCAAACGGAATCGTGAGCCCCAGAGCTTATGGAAGTTTAGGATGAGAAGAAAACAAAGTTGAATTAGAACCAAATCAGAACGGATCAAATTACTGGTCAGCCGGACCGACTCGCACAAGAACTTGACAAAAACTGCCAACCGCATATTGGGTCCTCACCACTTGGGATCTCACTAGTTCCTACTCGTTGCTTTGAGGGCAGGATTCCATCTCTATCTTCGAATATCCATGTTGTGCAAAAGACGGGCACGCATTTTCAATAAAGATTTTGAAAAGATTCCAACTTCAGTCCTAGCCTGAGGTTCTTCCGGTGTTTTCCGAAGATCTTATGAAGAGCCCTTTCTGGGACGCATGGGAGACTGCTTCGAATGAGCTTCCGACTTGGTGGACTTGCACGTCATCTTAATAATAATATATTGGTCCGGCTATGGCACGCGCACCAATTCGTCCTTAGTCGAGTCGCCATTATCAACTTGAATCCAACAGGTTCAAACCGAGACCCGGCCGTGTTGAAAGTTAACGTAATACACAAACTCATTGATGCATGTTCTAAATTTATTTCATCCCCTGCTGGTTCCTATTAATATTTACCACTCCCGACCATGAGGAATATGCACCCAAATAAAATACAAGGACGCTGAATTTTCCTTCTGCCGTAACTAAGGAACTTACGGAAGGGCGGACAAAGAACAAGGGCGCGCACAGCCAAAGACGGGTGCAGCCGAAGAATGGAAGTGGATTCCGAGTCTCCGAAGAGTACAAGGGCATTCCGTAATCCCACTAACACTAACTGGATCTGAGTCCGTCGCGAAATTCCGATTTGGGGGACGTGGTGCGCGCAGAGCTGGAGTTGATAAAATATTGAAGGCGGCGTATATCATACATGACGGCGCGCGCCCATACGCGCCCACTCCTGGACCGACGATGCGTATTCAATATTCAATCAGACCGGTGGATCATCAGTTTACTCCATTCACCACGCCAAGATTCGGAAGTTCGGGACGACGGAGGAGTTCAGGCACCGGCATCAGACAGAGATCGTTAATTCTAGAACGGAGACTCTGCAATTGGATTGCACCGGGAAAAATACAGTGGGGACTGGTGGTACTATATAGAGATATAACGTGGCGGGCATGCGTTCGTCAAGAGGCATTGGGGAGCGGGGAGGCGCGTGGTATAGATACATATAATTAACAAGGCGCAGGGGTATGTGGGAGCAGGGGGGGAGAGGGCAGCGAGGATGGTGATGGTGTATATGCACGGACGGGGGCTAATGCTACAGTGTGTAAAAAATAAAATCCCAAGGAAGCTAGCGTAACGGATAAAGAGGAGGGGGCAGGTAAACCAGAGCGAGAGGAGAAAGCAAGATCGTGAATAGAATAAAAGAGGCGTAAAGGGGAAGGCAGGCGACTACACGAACTCGCTCGCGTAGCTCTCGAACGAGGGCGCGGACGTGTTGTCCATGTCCATGTCCATCTCGTACGTCGCGGGCGCGTCGTCCATCTGGGACTGGTAGCCGAGCTCGTGGTGTTCATCGGAGGGGAACTCGAACGGCGGGTAGTCCGCGTGCGACGACTCTGCCACGCGCTCGCCCATCACGACAGCGGCTTCGTCCGCATACGAAGCGGTCTGGGTGGTGGTGTCCGGGCCCGCATACGAGGAACTGGAGGCGGCGTCCTCCGCGTACGAGGCGGCCGACGTGGGCGTTGAGCGATGCGACTGGTAGACGTCCGCGTACTGTGCCTGCGCGTCATATGGGGACTGCGGCTCCTGGTACTGCGCATGCTGCTGCTGCTGCTCAGCGAACTCGACGCCGAGCGGCGACACTGGGTGAACCGGCTGCGGAGCATGCATCACGGGTCCGTGCTCCGGCGCGTCGAAGGGGCTGACACCGTCGCTCGTGGGGGACGCGGACGTCGAGGCGGAGGCGCCGAACGAGTGGAGGAAGCCCGGCTCGAAGAGCGACGTGTCCGCGTCGGGGAGCTCCTCCTGCTCGTGCTGCTGCTTGTGATGCGCGTAGCTGTTTCCCTGCTGCTGCTGCTGCTGCTGCTGCTGCTGGTCATACGGGAACGCGGTCGGGGAGAAGTACGCCTGGGCGCTGCTTGCTCGGCGTCCGATGCCGCCGCTCCCGCCCCAAGAGCCGAAGGTGTTGGCGAAGGAGAAGGAGCCGCGCGCGGAGGGCCCGAAGCTGAAGCTCGGGCGCGGGTACGAGAAGCTGCTCCCGTTATTGGCCCACGAGAAGGAGGGGCGTTGCGCAATGGGAAGCGGGAGGCCGGCGAGAGAGTCGTCGGATGAGCTGGGGGGTGGCGGCGGTAGTGTGAAGGAAGACGAAGAGGAGGGGAAGCCGAGAGCGGGGAGAGTGAGGCCTATGGCGCCGCCTTCGCCGTACCCGAAGGGCGGGAAGGAATACGTAAACTCGTTGGGGAGAGGTACACTAGAGCTGCGACGGTGCCTCCAGTGGCCGTGCTCGCTCCCTAGGGGCATCGGGAGCGAGTACGGGGAGCCGGAGCCGGAACCAGAGGTGAGTGAGCTGGCGAGGGAAGAGGAGGGCGGTGAGGAGGCATTGTGCGACGGGTAGTAGAGAGGATCGAGGTTGAGCGGGTGGGGGAACTTCGAGTTCTGGTGGTAGGGCACCGGCTCTTGTTCTGCGAGCTCGGCTTTCCGGCGTAAGTCGAGATCACGGACGGCCCAGGCGAGCTCCTCGCCCTTCTTTCCCTGAAGCAGCAGCGCCGCGACCTCTTCGCACCTGCGCTCGTCCTCCTGCGGCGTCATCTGGGGCTTCGTAGTACCACCACTGACGTTTCTCGGCGCCGGCTGGGATGTCGATGTCGAGGGATTGGAGGGAGTGGTTGTGGTTGCGGGGGCGCCACGTTTGTTGTGCACTGGCCTGAACTTGTAATCGGGGTACTTGAGCTTGTGCTCTGCCTTTGCGTGCTTGGCTTTTGTTTCCCAGATGTGCTTCTCGGGAAGAGGGAGGGCGCGCCAGCAGTTGCCTGCGATTAAAGATCAGAGATGTGAATACGCAAAAGAATGCGGTGAGCCTACCGATGATCTTGCTCAGACTGCCGTGGTTGGTCTCGATGCTCCCTGGGACGTGCTTCTGCCGTACAAAGTCTGCGCGGAACAGCATGAAGGCATTTGGCGGGCGCGGGACGTATCCCTGGCTGCGTCTCTTCCCTGGGGGGACCCGTTTCCTCGTGGGGGGCGGTGCAGGTGTGGCGCTGGGTGGGAACAGCGGCAGCGGCAGGTCCGTGGTCAGGGAAGGTGAGGCAAACGGCGACGGCGTGGGCGATGGGGCCGAATACGACACTGGAGTAACATTTGGTGCAAACGTTACTGGAGCCTGCGGCGACGAGGGCGAGTATCCGTACGTCCCCGGTTTCGCATAAGCTGACTCTCGATCAGCACCAGCACCCCGCTTCAACACAAGGACATACCGATCCCTGCGAGGGAGCTCCTCCGTCTGCCCAGTGCGCTCCCGCGCCGCGAACTAAGGCGTACTGCAGGCATTATTGTCCTTGTCGTGGAATAGGTCGAGGAGAAGGGAGATCCCAAAAGAGCGGACAATAGCATAACGTGGGCCATTGTTCGCCCTTATATGACATTTCATCCGCGATTGGCCACAGGCCCGGACCCCGGATACCCCGCGTTCGACCCTGAATCTCAGCCATTTTGCCCGCCCGTGGAGACGCACCTGGAATCCGACGCAGCCCTCCTACCCGTGCTGCCCAGCGACCCCATGTCCCCCTCGCAGCCCGCCGCACACCGCAGAGGAGCCCGCGAGCAGGATATTCAGAGCGCCAGGGACCCCGGATGCATGTCGAACACGCGCCTGATGATTCTGATTTGGATGTTCGTTTGTGGCCGCATATGGACGTTCCTTTGTAGGCCGTCCCGGCTTCTCGTGGCGCTGGGCTGATACCCGGAGCAAACGAGGCTCGCTGTTCTTTGCACGCCGTGCGGGTGTTGTGGGCGTCCCCGCCCCCACTCGACTCTGCCTCTCGAGAATTTACAAGTGCTGGGGACTACTTCCTGTGTCGGATATATTGCCATCAGTGCCACAAAGTGTCCGCCGGCGCCAGTGGGTTCCTGACAAGCAGCGACTCACCTCCGAAATCATATCCCCGAATATATCGAAGGCCGAAATCCTTCACACTCGCCGCTGATGCTGTCGCGACTCAGCCTTTTTCGTGTGCTACACCGCGGATGACCTTGTTCTTGTAATTGCGTGTTCCTGTGCTCTTGGCTCCCAACGTTGCCCCTGCCCTTGTACTCGCTCCTCGCTTCCCATCTCCACCTCCATCCATCCCACCCTCGCTTCCGACACATCTCCGCCACCATCCTCTTCGGCAGGTTCTCCAATTCGCTTCCGCTTCTCCTTCCGAACCCCGCCGTCCACCTCGAAATAATGAAACGGCATTTCTCAAAATGTCGTGTACCGGTTCGGGGTAGAGGATATTCGGTGGCCGTAAGCATATGAGCCTTCCATCGTAAATACCGTATGTGGTAGTCACCGCGGCTCCCACACACGATGGCCACGATGCGAAGCCGAGACGCAGGAAACCAGACGCCGAATCGCTCCAATGTCAATCCCCAATGCTGGAACCACTTGAATATGCTCTGGGGAAAGTACACTTCGATACCGCGTATGGAAGCGGTTCCACAGTGCATTCCATCGAAGCTCGCGTAACGCTGAGCTTCTTTAAAAATATGCTGTTAGTTATGATGAAAGAAATGATAATCTTGCTTGACCGTCGGGCTCGTCGCTCTTTGGAATCTGAGGAAGGACGTGTTCACAAGTGGCCGGTTAGTAAGTGGGCCTTACGTGGAAGTGATTTGAATGCTCTGCAAAGTCATAGATCAGATTCCTCGCAAGGTTCAAAATGTAAGCGGTGAAATGTAGCTTCTCTGCGAGTTCTGAGAGCTCACCTGATGTTCGGTAGGAGCAACGAAGAAAAGGATATGAGCTAGATCGCTGAGGGATTTGCGAAGACGGGGTTTATGCGCTGACTAGGGGCGGTTGGCGGACGGTGAGGGATAATTAAATCATGCATGGACATGAGGGTAGAGAGATTTGGTATTCTGTGGATAGAGAGGAGAGCAGAACGGACGTGTTGATGAAAAAGAGCGCATCGGCGAGCTGTTCTCATCGGTAGTCGGAGTCAGGGAGGAGACGCGCAAATTTTGAATTTTCAAGTAATGAGAGTAAACTTAGGCTAGAAAATCAGAGGAGGCAAAGCGCAGCTTCGGCGAGAAGACGTGGCGCTTGGGTTTACTGGAGTAAGTTTCACCAGACATTATGTCTGTGAATATATGTGCGATAAAGACGAAAGAAAGAGCGCATCCAATCGATATAGATTTCAAAATATGATGATAGTGCTGGAAAATAATTGAGAGAGGCTCACCGGTGGGTCGTGGAGGGGAAACCCTATTCACTCGGTATTGTTGAAAGCGGCGTACGTCTTCTCGGCGCTAAGCATTCAATTGGCCACTTCGTAGTGCAACACATTATTCAGTGAAAGAGCTCAATTGATGAGGAGCAACAAAGACGCCTATCGGAAGTATTGGAGTGAATATATGCGCGAAGAAAAGGAAGAACAGACGGAGAACTTACAATCTGTAGCTGTCATCTTACGCGAAACGGGATGGTGGAACTGAAAAATTAACGAAAAAAGAAAGAAAAAACAGAGGTTAGGGCGGTAGTCTGGAAGTCCTATTAACGGCGAAAATTATTCAAAGCGGCGTACCTACGACGACAGTACACAAATAGAAGTACCCGCCTCCTGTCAGGGGACACATAGGGCCGGCTGTAGAAATTGGGAGGAAGAAATAGGAGTCGGTGTCGATAATCTTGTAGACTCGACTTCGAACCGTGAATGAAAAGTTTACAAGCGATTGAACGAGTTTTTTCTGAAGCGGAGGCCACGGCTCGGGAGGGACGGGATTCGCTGGAAAGAGACAGTGCGGGTATAAGAAAGATAAGTGCGATCCAAGTTCGCGTGTTGGGACGATCCTGCGCGCAGGCGGTGGAATCTCTGGGTCTCTGACATACAGTCCTCGCAGAACTGAAGGTAGGCGGTAGTTTGGTCACTTTGGAGGAGAGACTGGACAGGCGGAGTTTGAATTGGGTCCAAACAGAAGCAAGCAACCATATTCGGATCTGATGACGCGACCACGTGAGCTGATGGCCCACGCGTCAGGCGATCTTGCTTTTGATGCGAATATTGAATAGCACCCAAATGAAATGACAGTAAAAAGAACGAAAGCCACTCTTAGCGTGTTTGCGCAGGAGTTGCGCCCGGCCAAAAAGCCATCAAATGGCTCCAATGGCTTCTGCGGAAACTCTCTATTGAAGATTTATCGCCTTTATCATATTTTTTTTTTAGAGGCGGTCTAACCTAAGTTTTGATTGAGACAGCAAGAATCCTGTTAACCTGTTCGGATGAAGGAAGACCCTGCGTATGGTTCTCGTCAAGGTCGTATAATACATTTCTGGATCGCGCCTGCCTCTGTTGTTGTATGAAACAGCGCAAACATCCCGAATGGCAGTGGGCAAAAATACGGATATTACTTTGAAATAACGAGGTTTTCTGGTATGCATATCGGAATTGCGTGAAGCCTTTAGATAACAGTTCGTGTAATCTATCTGTTTGGAGGGGACATTTCAAGATACAGCGGCCCCGACTTGGAATGCGAGTTTTAATTGACCGTGCTGTGTCGTCAATCATAGCTACGACTGCGGCTTGACCCACAAGGCCAGCAGTCGCAATTTGCGATTGAATTGCTGGTGAAGAAAGGTGGCAAACCAAAAGGCATAAGCAAACACCTGGGAAGATCAGTGGTGGCTAGGCTCGTAACCAGTCTGTATACAATTGCCGTAGCCATCGAAGTGCTCGCCACATTTTTTCGGTATATGCATATGGTTACAGACTGGCAACGAGTCTAAGTGGTGGCCGATGTACTGGCAACAGTAATATATCCCAAGATAGGTGGGCAGGTAGGTAGTATTTACCGGCGCGGTCCCCTTAAGGAACAACCGAGGTCCGTACTGCATATATCGCGTCATTATGTATGCTAAGAGTAACCGTAAAGTTCAAGTCAACGTTCACCAATAAAGCACATAGATCGCTGGAAACGCTAATTTACCTAGAAGCTGATATGCCCGAACGCATAGGGGAGCATCCATGATCAGGCAACGACATGTGACAAAGGATAGATCCGCATTTGGAGAAAGAGGGCGGCGGAGGTGGTATACTCTATTCCATTGAAACCTTTATGATGGCTGGAACTCATGAGTAATTGATTACCAACTTCTTTCTGTCGTCAGGTCGGAGCTAAGAAGTTACTACAAGTCATTTGTAGGTCGAATAGAAGGAGGAGGAGCGAGAGAAGGCCGTGCAAAGTCCGAGCGTGCGACGACGAGGATGACCGAGCGCATAGAGAGGAACGGGATCCACCAACGATTTTTGGCAGTTGAACTCGGCTCTCGGACCGCAATCCCGATGTTGACAGATGGTGTGGAAGTCGAGGATGATTGGGTGAGGCGGAGGCATCGGGGGCCGAGGATGGTGACGAGAACTCCGCTGCGAACCTTGGTACATGACCTATAAATACTGTTTTTTTATTTACGCTCACACCTCCGTATATTTACGATGACTTGGATTTCATTCGTCTTCTAATATATACCCGGGTGCCTATATATTTTACTGCAAACTCTGCTGGGCCCGTAGCATAATTCGATGACCTTATGAATGAATATCCAGATTCGGAATTGGGTGGTGTGAGAGGCGGCCGTATTATGTGGGTCGAGCAAGCCAGTCGCAGCATTGCATTGGCATTACCAGCCTGCTATTCACATTGTCAAGGCACTAACAGCCTGTCGTGGGCCTTTCCATGCTTGGTGAATCATTGCAAGCCCCTCATAAACGGCCGCCGCCCTGGCATCAATCACCAGGGATCACCGAATTCCTGCACTTGTGGTGATGTTGTTCCCGCCACTTGCTGTCCTGTTTCTTTCCGTAACAATGTGTTCCTTGTGCCCTTGAGCTGCTGGAAATACACTCGTTCATGCTACAGATCGGAGCGAGTGGAAGATATCAGAACTGGACAGGACAGCCTGCAGGCCATCGCTACGGAACTACATTGGCGTACTGCGTACCCCTGCATATTTAGCCCCGGCACTCACCCACACTGAGCGCTACCCTGATATTCTCGGCATCCGCCCACTTAGCACGATGGACCACACCATCTACCCTTTTTCTGATTTCCTTACACCGCTCTACGTCGTGTTGATAATTATCCCGCTCATCGCCAAACCGTCCCCGTAGCGCCTGTACTTCGCTCCTGTGCTTTCCCTCGCAGTTTTCGTATTGTTCTTTACCACAACCGGCGATCCCGTTGCCGACTACGCCCTTCGATTACTTTGGCTCCTCTGCTTCTTCTGGGCCTCCGATTATATTCTTATCACGGAGGTGCAACGGCAGCTGCGTCGAGCCCCTTCCTCACCGCAGTCGGAAGACAATCCACCCGTTATGATAGAGGACCAGCCGCTCATGCAGAGGGTCAAGTGGACACTGGATCTATTTACCAGCCCCCGCGGCGTGAGCTGGTTACACGAGCCAAAATGGGCGATCCCGCCCCATCCGTCCCCAACCACGCTGAAATCCACCTTCATCCTCGGACAGCTTGGAAAATTATTCATTGTCTACCTGGTATACGACATCGCGAGCCTTCACGCACAATGGAATTCCGGGTTTGCGCCACGAGGCGCGGGGATCGCGAGCTTAGGCTGGTTGCAGCAGTTTCCCGCCGTGCTGGGGTGGGCGTCATTGGGGTACGCGGGCATGGCGCTCCCGCATTGTATACTCGGCCTCCTATGTGTCGCCGTCGAGCTTAGTGGTCCGCAGGAGTGGCCGGCGTTCTTTTGGGGCATCGGGTTCGCGAGGAGCATTCGCTTGTTTTGGGGTACGGCCCATTTCTTCTCAACATGACTGTGCTGCCGATATAACTTCAGCTGGGCATGGCATCATATGCTTAAACGGGTAGGGGACCCTGGATCGTCGCCTTTTTTTGTCGCTCTGACTCTACGTTGCTTGTACAGCCCTGCGCATACCAAGCGCCTTGCAGAAATCCTGCGCCTTACTCCTGGATCGTCAACGTCATATTATTTCCAGGTGTTCGCCGTCTTCCTCCCGGCGTCATGCACTACACTGTGGAAACACTCGTCCTGCGCAGTTGGAGCGGGGGGCTCCCTTATATTCTTCCTCCTGAAAGCGGTGGCCATTACAGTGGAGGGGTGGGTGATCACATTCGGCAGAAAGGCGGGGATTAAGTCCAGGTGGGCTGTAACAGCAGTCGGGTATGCGTGGACATGGGGGTGGTTTGCATTCTCGCTGCCTATCATGCAAGACCCGCTCATCTCTGCAGGGTTGATGGACCGTGGGCTTCCGGACAGTGTGGTTGCAAAGGTCTGGCATTTACGGATGGAGCTCTGAGTTCCAAGCCGCATGTGGGGGGAGAACCTCCGGGATCTTATGCGTCATTTATTTGTTGTGGCGGCGGCGTGGTCCATCTTTTTAAAACCGTACGCGGGGTTTATTATTTTCAGCTGCAGAGACACATGTGACATTTATGAAAGCGAAAAGAGGGTTGGTTTAATTACGGCGTTCGGTTTACTGCACATCTACTTATACCATGGAGACCCTGGCATGTCCGAAATTAAACTCCAACCCGGCGGTCATGACTGTGGAAGGGAATTCGAACAGGGCCGCAGGTGGGGGCCGTATTGGATCCGCTCAATTCGCCTAGTCAATTTAATCTATCTTTGCACTCCTTGCAACAGGTTTCGTTCAATGAGGGGAGATAACCCCTTGTGGTGTCACCAACCAAGTTTCATATCCACGCCCAACCTTAGAGAGGTCGCTTGGACCTCAGAAAAAAAATGTCAACCGGAGACATTTAACCAATCTCTCAGGTGACCCTCGGAGTTTTTGCGGAAGGGAATCGAACCTGACACCAGACGTCGATCTATACCACAATGGTAACTCCGCTCGCTGTGCCGCTAAAGGCCGCGATACCTGTCTACTTCTCCCGTCCCTCATCCACTCTGCACCAGCAATCTCCAGCGATACCAACACATTTCGTTTCAGTCCCTTTCGGAGTTGTGCGCAGCCTGTGAGAATGCACTTTCTTTATTCGGCGATCGTCAAAACATAACACCTCGGAATGATTGACGAATGATGCGAACTCCCTGGAGACTTCAAATAGATGTTCTCTGTCCGCCGTGATCCGCATCTCCGTCCAATATGAACGACGGCCTTTTGAAGTCCTGTACGTGATTACGGATGCTCTTTCTCCCGCTCCTTTTCCTCCTTTGCTACCGGGGAAGCTTCTGAAGCCAGGTGAGGATACGCTGCTTTGACTGAAAATAAAATATGAGTGCAGCGTGGAGATGTCGCGGCTCTTTTGGCCAATGGCAAGATGAAATCATGAATCAGACAGCTTGGGGATCACGGTCCGGGATGCCTGCCGGACACAAGGCTGATTGCGTCGCCACAGGATTGTGGGTCCGCTTTCGGCGACTAACCGGTTAATGATATGAACCGGAACTATAAGTAGCCGTCTCTTGTTCCCAAACGCCCCACGTCAAACTCTCCATCGCCGCCTCCCCCCCCAGCGACCGCCCAGGGATCGCGAACAATGTCTAGATCGCACACATCCACCCCGACATCCACACATACCCTCCCGTCTCGATTCGATGCCACCTCCGAGGTGGCGCGCAGTCACGGCGGAGTTTCGCGGTAGGAGGAGCCCTTATTCATATGCGATCGTATTTATTGATTTGGATCGTAGGTCGTCATCGACACCCGTAATTCGATTACCGAGTTACAGGGAGCTTACAGCGGCATCGCAGTGTGAAGACCTCCCGCCCCGCCGAGCTCGCTCGAATCTATTTACGGCCGGCCTAATACATCTCAGTCCTTCAAACGTATGTCATTAACGTTCAAGATGCAAAACCGGCCATTTATTTCCTGTTGCAGGCCCACGGACTCGCATCGGCCTCGAGTGCTAAAAGCCACCATAACGCCCACCACTACGAGTCACCGGAGACTGGCGGGATGGACGACAACAGCGACGACGAATACTTTCTACCTTCCTTGAAGGACAACTTCCTTGATCTGCCGCTCCATTGTCCTACCTATCACAAACCTCCGCACCGTGTGCCTTCTCCGTACAACGACTCCCTCAACAGCGTTGAGTCGACAGATCTCGAGCTCTCAGATGAACTGGGAAGTTCGCACCGCGAAATTACACTCGTACGCCTCTTAAATCGAACTCTCGGCCGTTGGACTGACGTTTTTGATCTACCAGGCCGGGAAGCACTCACTACGTCTGTTCGGGAGCAATTCCATCTCCAAGCACCGCGAACATGGGCTACACTCGGCACTGTGGTTGCCTACGAACCCCCACGCGCTGCCCGACTACGCCGCGCCTCCGAAGCTGAAGTTCAGCCACGCCAAGGCCGGCGGGCGTACGAAAAAGCAGGCGCTCTCCTGCTTCTTCTGTAGGGAGCGCAAGATCGCGTGTGGGCGTCCAGACGAAGGAAGCCCTGACCAGCGCTGCAAGTATGTGCCCAACTTCTACTGCTCGCGATACGTTCTCATGACTTTTCCAAAATCACAGTCAATGTGCGCGCCGGAAGATCGACTGCACGTATCCTACGGTTTCCCATCGCGGGCAGCACTCGCGCATTAAAAGCGCCGCCCGGAAGGCGTTGGGTGGCTACAATCCGACAGACTCGTGATCGTCGTGAGTCCAAAGACGACGACGACGACGACGACGGCACAAATAGCCAGCGATAACGCAATAGCAAACCGGCCCGCAGTGCTGAAATGCCGCGCTGCACATCATTCAACATCCAATGCGGGTGGCCACACCCGCCGCATTTCCTGTAACACCCCCCGCCGGTGCATCCCGCACCAGGCCCAGCTGTAAAATAAAATCTGTACTTGTGTTGTATGTACAGTGCTGTACTTTGTTGTGAAAAGGCCTAGAGCGGCCTAGGGCACGATCACAGTTTTTGCGATAACGCCGTTTACATAGCAGATTCACGCATGGAGCAATTTGTAGCCAACCAGGGCACATCACAGGATCACAGGACGCCACAGGATCACACGACGCCGGCTGTTGACGCTGTTGGCAGATGAGGAAGGCATGTTCCTGATCCCCGCACGGCCCGTGGCGGCCCCCAGGGAATCGATTTCCTTACTAGGATATATCAGTTCAAGGCATGTGTGGATTGGTTGTGGTGTTGTGGACGTTGCGCACACTTTCGCCGTGCCCAGTTTTCCTTTATCGAGGCGGCCAACAGTCGGTGCAGGATTCACTTAAGAGTGGGCGGGAGCTGTTCAGCTGTTGTAACTAACCTGCAATCTCTGATCGAATCATCTCGGAATCATCCCGGATTCCCATGTGCACCGAATCGCCATGAAGGGCCCTGCAATCTCGCACAAATTTAAAGAGCGAGCTAATTGGGCGGCCAATGAGATGAATTTAAGATAGTCTGGATTGGATTCCAAGTGCAGTATTATTATTTTACTAGGCAGTTTCAACAATCGATCGTTATATCGGATGTATGGTATGTCGACGGAGACAAGACGGAGAATAATGACGAGTCAAAAAAATATAAGTACGCGCAGAGAGATAAATCACGGAGGTGGCGAATAATTAACTGGCGAGATATTAATAGGGAGTTAATTGAGCGAATCGGCGCGCTTCCAGGTTGGTGCATCATCGGCAGCCGGGGTGCCGTCCGACTCGGGCGCGTTTGTTTGGTGGGTTTAGAGCGGACGAACCACTTCGTTTCCATGGCGGTGAGGTGGGTCGGATAATGACTTGTTCCTCAGTCGCTGATGGTGCAAAACGCGAGGAGTCATCGTCTCTCCTCCATGGCGGCGCGGTAGGCTGGGGATCTGGGCGTAAGTGATGGAGAAAGTTCTACGCGGTATTTCAGACGTACTGCAGCACCGACCGCCTTCTCTCCGGTACGACGGAGCAGGGAGCCGTTTTCGCCCTGGGGAGTCCGCGGTCAGTTTAAGCATTAGAGAACGCGCTATGGATGCGCATGCTCACGAGTGGAATGGCGTTGACAGCAGCAACGACTGAGGCAGCGATAAAAGCAAGAGTGGTGGCGCGCATTGTTGGACGAGAGACAGGCAAGTAAGAGAGCTGTGAGATGTTGTACCCCAGCACAGAGGGGCTTATTTATACATACCAGGCGGGAGTGTGCCTGAGGGGCACGCACCTGCTAGTTTTTTGGCAAGCGATCTGGATCCTCACGCCATTGGAGCCCTAGCCCCGCTGAGAAAATTGGGCGGCCACATCGAGAGGCGTCAGTAGAGATACGGAAGCGATCAGGGGAATTTTTCTACCAGAAGCGTTCGGTCGCGAAAAAGCCTATATCACCACGTTGAGCCTTTTACTTCCGGCTGTCAATGAGGGGCCAGGATAAATCACCGAGTTCTGACAATAATGGATGAAACGCGCAGGATAGTGGTGGTGGTGGATCTGCTGTCACCCAGGGTACTTTGTGTGGAAATTAGGTGAAAATAGCCGAAGGTTGTCAGGTACCAGCTGTGGATCGGGGCAAGAACATTTCAAACGTCCGCCATCCAAATGAGTGAAAGAGACGGCGGATAGAGAGAGCAGGTAGTATGTGCAAAAGCGGCTCAGAGATTCGAGAAAATCGGGGATTTTTGAGAGGTTAAATCCAGGGATAGGCCTCGCCTCAGGCTGTCGCAGTGGCAGTCTCGAATTATTGTGATAAGCCCTCAAAGTTTGTAGACGCCTTGACCCAGCAGACCTTTGCAGATTTCAGAGGAAAAGAGACAAAGAGGTACTGGTTGCGAAGAGAAGACCGATTTCCATGATCCGTGAAGTTTGCAAGTGGTGGTCCAAAGGCAAAAGCAAGACTTTGTTCATATTTGGTTGCACCCAAATTTTGATTGCCGCAAATTGCACCGATGCTCTTCTCCTCTGCTCACTCGGTGCGCGATACGTGCTCCTGTTTCACGCAATGTAAAATGGCAACTCCTTCTCCCGCGAGGACGTATTCTCAGGCAATCTTTGATTCTCTGGTGACGACGGGGCTGCCAGCAACTGAAGGGCTTAAGGAACCAACCGAAAATCCACTGATTTTCTTCTATTCTATAGAGCTCAAAATAACAATTGGTACGCAGAATTTCTTAACTCGAATATCCGGATGAAATCCTTAGCCGCCGAAGTCGTTTCCTTCCGCCTGTTCAGCTGCTCAGAAGACGATGCCAATTCTACGCCTCTTCGGTAATCACTGCCCCTGTCAGGCAAAATCGACAGCTCACTGGAGATTTTCGCGGACCTGCACTCTTGCCATGCTGACACCGGCCAGTCAGCGTTCTCCTCTGTTCAGAGGCGCCAAACAGAGTCGTCCCGCTGCTGTAATGCATAATAATTACTCTGGCTGATGCACAGGTACTCGAGCTAATCTGTTTTTTTGGCGTCCATCAGGATTCGGCTAACTCTGAGTGGGCAATTGACCTGCGGTGCGGGCAAATCGGGCGTGTCTGGGTCCTGGATATACATTCCATATCGTCACCGTCCGCCTCACGCAAATAAAGTGTATCGAACAGGCCAGCGCCGCTGCTTCTTATGCTTGCGACTCCATAATTCGTGATCGGGAGCATGCACCTGCGGTGAAGACATTGACCTCCGTACGTGACTTCGTCACAGCGCATGCTGACGTGTTTATACTGCCAGCGCGAGTGCTTAAACCTCTCGGCTCCAGTGCACTTAGCCCGGTATGTGCAGCGAAAACCCCTATGCTACGCAGATTTCTCTTGTGCGAGCTCCTAAGAGCGCTTGTTGTCATCCGAATATCATGCAAGACTCAATACCATCCTGACCGAGGTTCGGGATTTCTATTTAATGGAGAGAGTTGAATATTTTCCTATCGCTGCAAGAAATCACTCGATCTTGGCAGCGTCTGAACAATGGACAGGGTTTTCGATCACATTATAGCGTTCTATTGCAACGCAGTCAGTCTCTTGGGCTGCTAATAGCTCTCGCCCTGCATCATGCATTACTGACGTACCGAAGGCTATTCTGTGACGGCGTATGCGAACTACATAGGTTGTCGACCTCCCGTGTCTTTGTTTAGGAAAATAAGACACCTTCAACCTCTTCTCCGAGACTCCCGATGATCTAGGCAATTGAAGGCAAAGATGTCGTACGACTCGACCAAAAAGCCGCCATACTTGCACTCATTTGTGGATCAGGGGTCCACATAAGTAATGTCACCTATTTCTGCTGAGACTTTAAAAATTTCCCCATTACAGGCCGATTCAAGTATTTGTGATCAATCTGTTCTTCAAAAAGAAGCATGGACGCCTACAACTGAATATCTGCATAATAAACGAGTGCGCTGATCGACATCGCGTAGGAATTCGCGCATTAATCGCTGGGCCTGCTTTGTCGGAACCCTCTTGTCGGCCTACCGTGCTCGCTTCACGTACATTAGGCACCTTCTGGAGATGGCGCTACGAATCTGCAGACCCATTCCGCCATAGCCGGGCCAAGCCCCATACCAATATCGATTTAATTCCCCTCGTAGTATTCCCAACAGTTATAATCGCCGCTTTAACTGAATTGTTGTCCGCGTAACCAGGAGCTCCGCCCCTTCGATCCATCTCGCGGATCGACGCTATCACGATAAACTATTGCCAGGATCAACCGTATGTATAATACCAGTGAGAACTGTCAGATCGACTGGAATTCCAATTGGTCTGATGTATGTATCGGCACACGAAAGCGCCGACCACTTTGGCCGAGACTTTGCTTACATACACGGCAGCTGTGGAGTCGCAGGTGAAGAACATAATTTCGAGTTGCCCGTTCATTAACCGCGGTTCAGCTATATGGGCCAACTTTTTACTTGGAACACAGAGCTCTTCGAAAAAGATTGAGAGAAAAAAAAGTAATATTTTCGTTTGGGTTGTACCTAGTTGAGGCCACCTAAGTACGTCACCAAAAACTGGGCACCAATGAGGAGGAAAAATGGGAAATGGAATTTCCGGCGATTGTGTCCGGGTTTTGTCCGGAATCAAAGATCAGATGTCGTTGACAAACAAGAGTACATAGTCAGCCACGTCACTTGAGCGCGTTTGGGCGGGGTTGTCAGCGACTAGCAGCATAGGACGCGTCCCTGACACGTTGTATTATACTAAAATTCGCTTTTTATTGCCTTATCAATCACCAAAATTCCAGTTGGAATTCAAATCACCAATTTAAAATTTCGTTCAGAACCAACATCTAAGCATGAACACTGCACTGGCACTACATGATGTATTTCGCGCTGGAAAAGCTTAGCCTGTATTAAATTGCTTCATTTGAGCCTCAATGTTAGACATAAACTCCTCTACAACCATCCAACATCAAATCCTTCGCTCAGGCTCACCATCATTCCCAATAAACACAGCTCAAGTGCAAGCAATCATTCACTGAAACTCACTAGTACCCAGTGGTATCCTCCTCTTACCCGATTATCCAGCGCACACTTTGGACTGACCTACAGGGGTCCCTCCCTATTTGAAACTCCGTTGCTCGGATATCACCGCCGGATGTGATGCCGGCTACGATCGCCGGCGCAATGAAACACAAATCACAGGAGATTGTCTATCCTAAGATGGAGGAAAAACCGATCTTACCGCAGTAAGTATTGATGGCAATGCCGCATTAATAGTATAAGGTCAGTTTTGCCAACCCTAGCTGATTTATTTGTGGGTACCCATCGGGAGAAGTCCACCCCTGTTTCATTTAGCTGCGGTTCTCAGACCCTCGGTTTACGGAGGTTTAGCCGTGTCCGCCCTGTACATGTCTGCCTCCGTTTTCTCCGGGCACATTCCCATCGCCATCGCCCATCCCCTTTGGCTTGCGGATTTCTCTACGCTAAGGGCCTTAGCGTCGAGACAAGCTGAGACGGCACGGTCAAGCTCCCCTCCACATACTTACGCACACCTGTGTCCACCATACCACTACATATCCCTTTATTTACGATATGTACCCTTCCTCGTCATCCCATCACGGTAATCGCAGTCAGTCTTTCTTTGGCTATCCTAGTGGGTTCTTTGGGCGCCGTGACCGGACTATTGTCGGGCCTGCCTACACAACTTGACATAGACCGGATAGCCGCCAAAAAGGCTATTAAGTCCCTAACTCCGATCAACGCAGTGTCTGAAACTCGCGGCGGTGTCGGATTCACCTGCCCATAAATGCGCCGCTCCATGATATGCACGACCAATCTGACATAACCGTAATGGAACCTCTCTCAACTCAACATTTTCCGTTGTTTTGACATTTTACAAGATTTATCGTAGATGGACTCGAATATCCATTGCGGATATTCCAGGGCCAGAGCCGGAATCATTTCTTCTCGGTACTTTGGTTCATATTGCTTTATAGAGTCCCTCACTATAACTGCCACATTCATCAACCAGGCTGCCTACCGGAGTTATTACAGTCCCAGGCTGGGGAGGTACGTGCTTTGCCCTCCCTATAAAAGTTACTACCATTTAAACTCTCACAGGCCGACTTCAAGTGGCAAGGGCGCTTCGGAAACATCATTCGGGGAAGGGCATCCTCGGAGTATATTTCTCCAGCTTACCACATGTCTCGCTTTGACTGAGAAGCGACCTGCAGACCGACCGTCTACTCGTATCCGACCCAGTGACCCTTCACCATATCTGCAACTCCGGATATAATATTCGGAAGCAGGGTGTGAGAGCCGAGCTGGCGAGGGTTTTTACGGGACTTGGCCTTGTGTGGTCGAATAGTGCGTATGTGTGGAATCATTATGGCTTATCCTGGTAATCAGAGATGATAGACGACACGCATAGGCGGCAGCGCAGAGTGATTTCTCCGGCTTTTGGCACAGCTGAGGCGCGGTCCTATGTCCCTATATTTACGGCCTACGCGAGTGTGCGCACCTTTTCTTCTCACGCTACATATGCAATATTCAACCTCTACTCCCTTTTATAGAAGGTATGTTGAACGACGCGAAAAGCATCGCGGGAATCTCAACACCGACACTTGGAATAGCTTTGTACCCAGTGGAAAGAACGTATAAGCGATGGGGGCTCCGTTGAGGTCAATGTTCCCCACTACTTCTCCCGATTCTTCCTCGACGTCATCGGCGAAGGTGCGGTTGCATCAGCCGTGATTACTGCCAGACATTAAATTCCACCCCTTTTCACAGTGGCGTTCGACTATCAATTTGGAACCACGAACCACGAAGAAGATCAATTCGCAAAATCTCTTTCTAGCATCATGTCTGTCTTCCTGCAACCCTCTTCTGTCCTTTCTATTGACGAATTTACAGCCCGATGTTTCGAGCACCGAGCAATGCGACAATATTTGTTTTGGGGCTGATGGAGTTCCTGCCCGTTTCTGTGGTAAAATTTATAATAGACTACGCCCCTACGAGCGATCTACGGAATAGTCGACGAGTCGAGAGAATTGCTGTTGGCATCGCGAAGCGGCTTGTCGAACAGAAGGCCGAGGCTCTGATAGCGGGCAAA